>OZ014469.1:6176000-6492380 GCA_963965965.1 Trididemnum nubilum
GTGATTGTCCGGTAGGTGGGTCACACATCCTTAAGATTACAGGAGAGAATTACTCAACACATTCCCAAATCAATTCGAAACAAAGAAAAGCCAACAAAGTTCTGCCTAGACCAAACTGCAAAGCCAAGAGTCCTCTAAATCAACTGGAATGTGAATGGCCATTGATTTCACTTACTTTAAAATCCTGACTGCGCTGCCCAATATCATGAGCGACAATTATCAATTTTGGCCAAAGCAAGAACTCAATTTCACTTAGCAGCGCTAGAAGCTATTTTTATCAAAACACAGCAACCAACTTTGTGCCGGCAGAAGGAATTCGTCTACTCTCTTCAAATTTACAAGAATTAATCATTAGGTTGCGTACATACGAAGTTTGACAATCATCCAATCAAAATTATTCACGTGATATATTTTTTCTTTTTTAAGTGAAAATTTTGACGCCTCAAAAACCTATAAAAGATCGCGTTCTTCGACTCCAAGTTATTCTCGCGTTGATTCTTGACAAGAGCGAGACGAAAACGGTTCTAATCTTTTTTGCTTTTTTCCAAACAGCCTTTTTCAGGCTATTAAACTTTCAAAAGATCCGACAATGAATCCGATAGTGATCAAAGCAAGCTTACGTTTTTCAGACTTAAGTTAGCTTTCGTTTTTTTTCAGCATGATGTGGGCTTCAAATTACTTTTTGGTTTGGCCGGTTCGGCTTATTATTTCAGGTTTGGGCCGGGTTCGGGCCTGAACTAATCGGCTTGTTTACAACTCTGTCTTAGGCAGTACTTAAACCGTAAGATATTGAATGGAGGACGCTTCCTCAGCGGTAACCGGTTGCTTCCTAAAGTGAAAACCTCTTGGAAAAAACAAATAAACGATAATATTCACCCTCATAAAAGGTAAAAAGGTCTCCACTTTCAAATTTATCATTTTTTGTCTAACCTTAAAGCCGCATTTTACACGGGCGACTTTTTGCAACGCAATCGAAGTTTTTTACGCATAAAAATCTCTCTCGCAGAGTAGTTGCTCACACGAGACGAGACTAACTTGCCGCGATCGCGTTTGGCAAATATCCTCGCCGTGTAAGTAGCACTTGCGATTTGCGATGCCGATTTATATCTTGCGCGACTCGATGTAAGAATCTTTCTCGCTCGTGATCACTTACCCGAGGGCGATTTCACAGTCTCGAGAGTCCCTCGACAAAGTCGCGCTCCTGTAAACAGCAAATCGTATGCAATTTACGAGTCGCCCAGGCATTATATAGCACAATGCACAAATGCTTTGCGAGTCGCTGGCTGCGATTATCCTAAATTTAGTTCATACAGTATTGTGTTCATAGTACAAAACAGTTTGTAGTGCTTTTACCGTAATTAATTGTGATTTCGATAGTAAATTTACCTCACATTAGTTTGAAACGCAGAGGAAATAACTATCCTGTTAATGCTAGCACAGGTCTCTTGCAGATACGGCAGTCATGAGCTGATAACTGTGAAGCCAATCAAGCAGGACTTTAACCCTTTATAAAGTGTATGATAAATTTACCACAGGTAACAGTACCGTAATTACATGTTGCTTTTATAATATCGTAGGTACACTTTTTTTTTAAAGAACCAGTAAATTTTGAGTTGAGCTGGCTGTTCTTTTTAATTTTTTGCCAATGTTGACCCTCATTTGCTCTTAATTGGTTCTTAAATTTTGAAAGCATTGACGTCAATTATGGCGAGCATGTTTGTTAATTCCTAATGATCTGTCTGCTTGAGTAAACGCATTTTTAGCTGCTTTTGCAGCATCTTAAAACTGCGGAAAGCGAAAAAGCGAGCAATAATTTTCGTTTGAACGAGAGCCAAAAAGTTTTTCTGTTTCCTGCGCAGTGCGCAATAGCACCCTAAAGTCACAGATTTGTTATAGTTTTGCTTGTAAATGCCAGAAAACCACTCATGCTTGATTTTTTTGAGTCAGTACAGAATTTAGTTTCTTTTTTGATTTGGAATTTATTCTTTTTTGGCTGTTTTTAATATTATTTTTGTTCCTGAGACTGGTGTTGTTCCTAATTTGTTCTGAAATTTTGAGCAAAAATGAGCCTCTTATTCTTACAAAATTGTTCTCCTATAAAAAAGTGTAATCAATTTTGTCATTGCTAATATTCTGGCATAGCAAAAATAAAAGTTAAAAATCTGAAAACCCTAGAATAACTAAGACAATGAATTCACTATAATGGCATTTAGACAATGTATTTTGGAAATGGACGCACTTGTTACAGATGCCCTCCGCAACACTGCAGACTGTAGGACTGTAGATGTTCAAGCGAAATACTGTAGCCCTGTCCGTCTGGCCAAACCACAATTAAAATTTATAAACTCAAAAAGTAAACTTATAAAAGCAAAAATAAAATTTAACAATTAGAATTTCGCATAACATGACAGCACAGATCTACTATAAAATACAAAATACTTGTGCACTATTAAGGAAATAAACAATATGACTTTGTTAGTCACACACGCTTGGAAAAAAGGTAATTTCAAAAGTATTTTTAAAATTAACTGCACAAAAATGTTGATAAATTTTATTATATTATATCGCCAAATATTAAGTATATCCAAACAAGAAACACAATCAGAGATGGGTTGCCGTAGAGAAAAACCTAGACCTACAGGTAAATGACGAAATTTTACAACAACTTATGAGCATTAATGCCCGCTTGACTTTGCTCCATCCAAGCCAACTCAGAATTATGTAGAGTAGGTAAGCTTTTTCGAGTAATTTCAAGCGTTTACTTATCACACATTCTGCACGAACAGCACGCCGCCCTTGCTGCTTCAACTTTCACCTAGCATTTTCATTGCGGGTTTTGCAGGCTTGTCCATGGGAATGGGATTCCCATGGGAATCCCATGGGAAATGTCCCATGGGATGGGATGAGATGGGACAGCACGAATTGCATTTCCCATGGGACCCATGGGGCAGTAGCTAAGCATTTTCATTCAAAAATATTTTAGACAGATTATCAGAAATTCTCCTTGCAAAACTTTAAAATTAATACGATATGTTACGCTTGAATTGCTTTCATAGTTCACTTCACAATCACACAACACTCAAGTCCGAAGACCATGTGGCCTGGTGTAAGGTGCTGCAGTCTGACAGACAGTTCGAGGTTTTTGGAGGTTGTAGACATCTAAAGTATGGTTTTAGCCTAGATATTTTATGGGTTGCTGATGCTTTAGCTTACTGTATTACAAGTTTGGACCTTTTTGTGAGCATGTTTGAGGAACTAGGCAGTTAAAAGTTGTCAGCAGCGTACGGTAGGCCTACCGTATGGCCTGCGGCGACTAGGCAATAGAATTACCGTAATATTAATAAGCTGATTAGTGTCAGTATCATAGGCTAGTGCCATTGTTCAGTATTGATATGATGGACTAAATACTGAGTGGTGGCTGCTTCAGCACGGGGCAAAGTAATCAACTGAACCAGTCCAGAGGTCATTGTTTGAGGCCATTTTGTGGGTGAAATCGATTTTAACATAATAAATATAGTAGTGCAAACAAATTTTCGACTGATTTCGTATGTGCCCGTTAAGCTTGTGGCTACAACAATTTCAAAGTCCAGAGGTTACCGGTATACCAAACCGTACGGTACCTGTTATATCGGTACGACAGTACTATACCGGTTTCAGATATTGTAGGCTAGCCTACGGGCCTATCTGTACTAGTACCAGTAGCCTATTTGTAGCCTACCTGATAATGTCAGCCCGGCACAACTCTAATGTTCGCTGCCACAGTCGGCCATTGTTGCTGTAGGCCTAGTTGTTGATTTTCACGTTGACAATTTGCAGATACAGAGGTAGTTTAAATTTTGTGTAATCTGTTTAGTAGCAGAACTTCATTCTAACTTGCCAATTTTAAATAGCTTGCGAAAGCATCCTGTATCCTATACGCTGTAGGCTGTGTAAAATATTGCACGCCTACATCGTAAATTTTAATTTGCCGCAACGAGATTCGAACCTTTGGAACTGGTTTATAGAAGATTAAACGTAGTTGGATTTTCAGACTGCACTATATTAAGCGGCGATTATCGCCCAAAGACTGACCTTAATTTCGTTTTACGTTTGATTGTACACTGCACATCCTTTTTGTAGCGTTTTTTGTTGTTCACGTAAAATCTAAAAATCAGTTAGCAGTTGGATCTTGTCAAGGTAACGTCATTAATTTTGTGTTTTAAAAATTGACAAGTTGAGTTGAGTTGTTGAATTGGAAACTGCGACATTGGAAATTCTCAAGGTACGTTTTCATTGTAATAACTTTAATATTATTTGTAACAATTCTATTCCTTTGTGGAAAGGTAAAACTTTAACTTGGTCTACTGCTTTCTTGCACTTTAGTTAAACTCGTGCTGGACTCTCATCTTTAATGATATTGATGTCAAGATATTAATAATTGTTAAACTGTGTAAACTTCAATGCTTCACGTTCTGGATGTAATCGAAATTAGTTTGCACCTTTCACTGGTTATGTTTTTACCTAATGTTTTAACGGCATTTGAATATCTTGATTATTTCACGGTCTTAAATTTAAGCTTTGATGTAAATTGTAGATTAAACCTTGAAAACCGCATTACGATACTGTCAGCTGTCGTCCTCATTGTGTTATTGTGTTCTCTTCCGTCACCGTTGCAGTCGTTTGGGCGAAACAGTTTGGTACTTTAAGGATTGTAATTAGTAATGTTTGACTATGATTAATGTTGGGAAATGAATCGAATTAGATAAGAGTTAAATCCTTATAATTCTTTGAGACGGTTTTCTCCAAAATATGTCGAGTTGGATGTTTTTTATTGTTTCTGTTATTAAGCCTTGCTAATTAATTATTATGAATGTTTTCAATGAAGTTTGCCGCTGCGCTAGTGTTTATTTTACCTTTTTAACAGAAACCGCTCGCTCGTTCGCTTGCTCTTTGAATATTTTTCTTCTGCTGTGAATAAACATCGATCTGATCTACACGCTTGGTGGAGAATTGAGCAGAAGTCAAGAAGCTGAATTTGAGATTCGAGTTCTGAGCACGTTTCTCTGTAGCCACTCACCTTTGTTGGCACCCGGAGTGTTCCCAAACCACTCAATTAAGACGTGTGTGCAACAGGCTGTTTTGTGTAAATCCAGCACCCCAAAATGAGCAATCAAAAATATGAGTTCCAGAATCTCACTAAAACTGTGGTTGCTAAGATGTTGAGTGATAAAAAAATGCAGCTTAATTGATATTCCAAAAGAACATGTAAAGTCTTCAACAGTCGATGTTAAAGCGGTTAAAATATCAGAAAGTATTTTAGCACCATTTCTTTGCTGTGCAAAGTGCAATATGCTATACACTTGGTATAAGTTGATCAATGGAAAATGGGTTAACCAAAGTGGCTATAGAGTTGCAATACAGCATAGCATGAAATGTGCTTCTGGTGCCTCTGAAAACATCAAAAGATATTTCGAAGCCAAGCAACAGGAAGTACCACCAACATTGATAAATGATTGGCAAAAAACAGTTGTTGAACTACTTACATCACACCCAACAGTATCCATTTCGGCTGGATGTGACATACTGTGTGATGCTGCTAATTTTGCCGCAAGATCTACTCATGCTGCAAACAAGGTATATGATTACACTATATCACGGCAAACAGTGACTCGTTCTATTTTGAAACAAGAAAAATTGGCAAAACTTCAGTTTCAGAAATTGTTTCAAAATATGGCACAAGACCCACAGTGTGCAATTTCAGAAATAGTTGACTTTTGGTCTGCAAGACAAACATACCTGTTGCCATATGGAGGAATTATTGCATGTGGACTAGATCAGAGTTGGGAATGGATTACTTTTCCTCTGTCTATTATTGATATTGATAAGAATGAATCTCATACTGCACAATTTACACACAGCTTTTTTGTACGTGAATTTCTTGTTGAATCTACCACATTCTCCAGTCCATTGTTTGTGTGTACTGATAATGCAGCAACCATGAAAGCAGCATTTGATGGACGGTTAGATACCGATACAGAAATCATTCGATCTGGCTGTACTGAGCACAGGTTATCAACATGCATTACTGATAGCTTCAGTAGAGGTGTGAATTTTGAACTGGATCAGTTCATGGATCAACTTTCATTTATTGAAACGTATTACAATACACGTCAGGCAAAGGTATCACAGCTTCCGTTTTCTATACCAACAAAATCTACTACACGTGAATGGCATTCGTATTACCGACGTTTTAATGCTCATTTAAAAAATTACTCACATTATTGTAAGGAAGATGATGAGGAATTTTTAAATCACATTCCAAATTTTGCTCAGATTAAAGGAATGCTCTATATACATAGCAAATTTAAAACTTTCTTTGACAAACTAGAAGTTGATGGTGCTACATCTCATTTACTTTTGCTTTTATACTTCATCTTAGACTATCAGTTGTACAAAGTTATTGTTGATATTGACAAAGAAACGTCCAGCAGCATGGTAAAGAAGTAGTGTCAGAACTTTCACAGTATTATTGGAGAAAAACTTTGGCCATAATGCGGCAGTTCTTTGGCAGTTAGTGCGGCATTCCTTACTGGAGTTGAAATTTCAGCCAAAATAGAAGACATGGTCAAGTCAGTTACTCAGAAGAAAAGGAATGTAGACATCAATAAATGGGCCAATGACTGGATCGCTTTTTCTAAGTCTGTTGTTGCAACTGTGATTTCATTCATGAAGGAATTACACCTTTCTTCTGAATCATCTGATGTATGTGAAGTAGCAGGAACTGTAGAACAAAATCCAACAAGTGATTTTGACTTACTTTTTGTTCCACCACCAAACAAAGCACTTAAATTTGGTGACCCTATAACGAGCAATTGCCTTGAGGAGAAAGTCAACATGTTTCAAAAATTACGGCAACCAAGTTCACAACCATTAGATTATTGGAAAAATGAACACAGGTTTCCACTGCTAAAAGCTGGTGCGAAAGTTGTGTTGGCCGTACCAGTGTCATCGGCAGCGGTAGAGCGCTTATTTAGTGCAGCAGGATTGTTGTTGAGTAAGTTACGAAAGCGGACGTTACCTGCTGTTGTTATAAACTCTGTGTACAGCAGATTTGCTTGTAACAAGAAAATGGTTGAGAAACTACCCGAAGTAACTGAATCATCAGTATCAGAAGCAGTTTAAGTTAAAGAGCAGGAAATTGAAAATTTGCTGAATGAGCACAGTGACTCGGAATATGAGTGCCAATGATAATGAATTGTCATAGATAGACAACTTTTCTGAACTTTAAAGTTAACAAAGTCAATAAATTTTGCCGTTTTGTATCTCTCTTTGTACATGTAGTCCTATCTAGTACACATTAGACTTAAATTTTCATAAATTTAATAACTTTTATTGAATTGTATTTTGATGGGAATCCCATGAGATGGGATGGGATGGGACAGGCATGAATTGCTATGGGATGGGATGGGACAGAAAAAAATGTCCCATGGACAAGCCTGGGGTTTTGACGGCATTAGCTGCTTAATAGTATTCACTGTATTTCGTTTTACTCTTGCGTTGGCTTCATACATTTTCTTTTCGAAATTCCGAAGCGTGATTGTTTCAAATGCAAAAGCCAGAGGTGGGCACAAATAACATCATATCAAAAGCGCAGCGCAACAAAACGCAATGATTTTTTCAATCAGTAAAAGCGCAGCGAAAAAGGCACAAACTAATTTTTCAAGTTTCTAAAGCGCAGCGCAACTTCCGCAATGAACTTTTTGATTCAGTTGAAGCGCAATGCAAACCCGCAATTGCGGAACGGCATCTTTATATCAAGTTAAAGCGTAACCTAACTTCTGCAATTGAAATTTCACAACACAATGCAAATACGGCATGTTTTGCAATTTTAGACTGAAAAAAAGCAGATAATTTGCTGAAGCAGGCCGACATTTATCAATATTACGATTGAAATGGAACAAAATGAAGTTCAATGTACAAAATTACGTTATTCACCGAAAAAAGTTTTAAAAGCGCAGTTTAGTTAAAGCGCAACAAACATATTTTAAAGACTTTAGTCCGCAACGCAACTTCCGCAACGTTTCAAAACAAAAAAATTAAAGCTCAACGCAACTTCCGCAATTGCGGAGGTTTCGCTTTGCGCTCTAATTGCGCGTTGTCCACCTTTGGCAAAAGCTGACCAGCTGCGCATTTGAAGTGCTTTTGCAGCTATTGGCTTTTGCAAACTCAAAACCAGCAAGCCGCGCTTTGAAATTATTTCGCACCGTGTAAGTGAAAATTTTTGAGCCGGAATCAACAAGGACGCTTTTTTTCTGCTAAAAACTCTGATTTGCGAAAGGGGAGCGCTAATTGTCGATAGAGGACGCATTTCCCAATTTAAGGACTGGCTATAAGTTCGAGAAAATTCAGAACAAGAAGATGCTGCTTTAAGCTACTGTTTTTATGAGTAGGCTATCTAGTTAAAAATATGTGATAGTTAGACAGACTTTGGCTATACTAAAGCAATTTTCGGTTTGTAAGGTAACTGCTGTGCTAGCGACCAGAAGCCAAATAGTTAAAGAATCGAAGCAAATGCTAAAAGGAGATCAGCAAGGACATTTACTGCAGTGGCTTAGCTTACTTTGGCGGATCCAATTGGTAAGCTTAACTGGCACTTTATTACAGCATTTTTTGTGGTAAAACAGGCAACAGAAGGTGAATAAAGCTATGCGACTTTATCGTTAATTGAATATACCACCGATATCTACTGACGGGTTTAATGTTCCTTCAAGCCAAAATTATTGGTCTAGATTGTGCTAGGCCAACGTCCAACAAGCCACACACAATTGGAGAAGATAAACTTTCAAAACTGAAGTTCTTAAGTAAAAAAAGTCTCAGCTCAGGTCTAGCGCGATTACGAATTTAACTGCATTTTGATTTTATCTTTGACCATGAACTTTTTACTAGTAGACTGGAAACTGACAGTTTTTGTCTTTTTTTCTTTACGGTTTATTTGTTCTAGAAAATGCCGATTCGTTCAATTAGCTTGACTTTTTTCCTCACGGTTCACACGTTCTACAAATATGTCCCCTTAAATCAGTCAAATACGCGTGACCACAAAAAACCTTCGTAACAAAAGCAAACTTTTTTTCTTCGATGTGCTGTTCCTAATTCAGAAACCACCTTGTAAATAAATCAGTTTTAGAGCTCAAAGCCTACTATACGCTACACACATGACTAAACACGTTCATGTTATACATTTTTGAAAAGGGTTTGAAGTTTAGTTTCGTTACATTAACTCAACTTTTTTTTTTTTTCATAAATAGTTTTGCCAAAAGTGCATCCCATAACAAGACCTCAAGAAATCTCTATTTTTTATATCTAGTATGTTATGCTAGTATGTCTAATCAAATAAGTCTTGTGACATTACGTGATCAAATATGCGTGACCGCCAAAAAAACTTGTTAACAAGAGCAAACGTTTTTTCTTCAATGCTCTTCTCTATTTTTACGTGTGTTTGCTTTTAGTCCACCAACTAAAAAGTCTATTTGATTACAAAAGCCTGCAAATCATTTTGCTTGAAGTCCCAAACGATTCCATCTAAGATATTTAATGTAACGGATCTACGTATTTAATTTTAAGTCGTCTAACTGGACTTTTTTCGTTTGTTTCGTCAGGTATGTTTGAGAAGTATTTCTTGGAGGTTTTTCTTGAGATATTCTGCTAACATAACCATTAAAGTTTATTGGTTACGTTAAAAATAAACCATCTAATCTTAGCTGAGATATTTACTTTGAAGAAACAACGATTCGATGTTTAGAGGTTAAGATAGAAAGGCGGTTAAATAAGTCATTGGATGCCGAATATAGGATTCTATATCACGCTTTAATACAACATATTGAGCTAAGATGAGTGGTTTTCATGTAATTTCAAAAAAACTGATTTTTTGCAATATTACGTAAACCCATGGAAACATGAACATTGAACAATAGCGTTTCACTTACTATATGAAGTTCCCTTGACGTTCAAATTACAGGTAATTATGCTCAACAATAGTACAAAATCCAGTATCAATAGGTTGTTTTAATTTTTTTCTTTCGGAGATTGAAGAGTTTGTTTTGTGTAATTTTATCACTTATTAATCTATTGCACCAAATAATATAACGATTCTCCACTCAAGTTCTATTGCAAAGGATCAAAGCTTTTCAAGATCTTTTTGTGACATGAATTAAACCTTGTTCGTACTCATGTTGCTGGTGCTGCACTTGCGTCTTTAACTTCTGACGACATGAATGGCTCACAGCTGTCAGATCTTTTTTATTGCGATGCAGTTTTCGAGCAGAAGGAGAAAAATGGATGTTTGTGATACGAGCCAATGCTCTTCTCTGCTGCATCATTTATGGCAGGAAGGTTTTCGATCATTGCTTTGACTACTGCAAAATCAGCATTTTGCAACCAGGTTTTAGGATGCAAATCAATAAAGTTGGAAGTAGCCGGAAGAAGCTTTAAAAGTGTGTGAGAGTCTGCACCAATCAAATCTTTTAAATTTGTGGTAGAGATCACACCTGGCATTTGTACAATACCCTCACCAATTGTCCCTTCGTTATATAATGTGTCTGTAAGATTTTAGTTTTCGCCACATTTCTGTTTTCTCCATCACAGAAAGCTTTTCGATAAATAGTGAAAAAACAACATGCGTTTCAGAAACATACCAAAGGTGACGCTCCAACTTTCCTTGTGCTAAGTTTGTAAATTTCAGGTACAACGGTGGAAACAGTTTTAAAGTTCTTGTTTCAGTGTTTTTCATGGATTCGAATTGATTCCACAGTTCCAAGTCATGAATAGGTGCATCTGCTATAACTGATGTAGTGCACCAATTTTTTACGTAAAATAGTGAAAGAAAAGATACCAGTGAAGTGATTTTGTCCATTATATTTTGAGTTACAAACCACATTTTTACTAGCCGAGTTCCATTTCTTTTTAACTCTACGTCTACGGGCCCAACTGATCCAGGCCTATTTGGCATTTTTATACTCGTATTTTACAAACACTGCCAGTTTTCCTGAAGTTTTTTTTTTTTGAATTAGTGAATTCTTGAGCAGCGGTTCACAAATATTCTTCATACGAGCGTATTCTCTACTTACAGCCCAAAACGTTTCTTTCGATTTTTGCATAAGTAATTTTTTCTTTTGTTGAATTGCGGGTGTAATTTTTTTCTGTTTCTTCTGGGTTTTTAAGTGATCTTGGGGCAATTGCTTTTGTTTGTTTACCAGTTTAAGCAACTTTGCAGTAAGTCCATTGCTGGATTGGCAAAGAAACCCAGCTTTAATCCACCTTGTTTAAATTTCTGTAACAGTCTGCTTGGCTGCTTCTCTTTGATTAGACCGCGAGGTTGTTTTTTTCTTGCATATTCTTGTCAATGCTATAAAATCGGAACAGAGCATTTTCAGTTGTAGGAGGTTTGCTAGTAAAACTAATAAAATTTTCCAAAACCGATCTTTCAAAATGCCAAAATTTTGTTTGTTTTCCAGTGTTAATCATGCTCAGTTACTCGAAATTAGTCTAGACTTGGCAATATATTTGCTTAAACAACCTAAAACATGTAAAACATTCAGTGAAAAAACTGTACCATTACATTACAGCATGCACCAGACTAGTGGTCTTGGTGTAAATTAACTTGTGAGTGTGAAATAAAACAAAGTAAGCCTTCAGATGGGCTACCAATCAATAGTCATATTCTTCCCAATTTAGAGCTAAAAACTTATTTGGAAATTATGAATAAATTTGGCTTGAGTACTATAACAAACATAGGTTAATTTTACATTGTTTGCATTAATGTCTTTGCACAAACTATACAACTAGTAGCCAGCTGGCCATGATGCAAACTTGCAATAGTGACATATGTGTTGCCTACAAATGAAGTACCATACCAATTATTGTTTAGCCTGCTGACTGCAGATAATTAGAATCAAGCAGTTCACCTACAACTTACAGATACTTAATATAGGCTAATACAACCGTGTAAACAAACTTTTGTTTTTGGCAAAACAAATTGACATAGATACAAGGTAATGAACACCTACTTTAGCTTGCTGAAACGACAGGCACGGTATATTCATATCCATATTACCGATAAGCAGTACTTAAATTGTAGGGGAGACGGGGAGGATGCGTCCCCCCATCAAGATTGAGCGTCCCCCATCGAGATTGAGCGTCCCCCCACCGAGATTTAGGCGTCCCCCTTTGATTTGAGCGCTGGTGTGTGGGAAGAAAAAGTGACTGTTTTTGGCCAGAAAAACTGCTTAAATTTTCGATTTTGGCCAGAAAAAGCCTTCAGATTTTGGCGAAAACCTTTTTTTTTTTAAATCACCTAATTTTCACTGAAAAATGGTCTCAATCCAAATCAGGAACAATGGAAATTTGGGTCAAGTTCGTTCACGGAACAAACTTCCAAAAAAACCCTGGCTACGTGCCTGTTCTTTGCTGAGGTTCAGTCAACGCTGAAAAAGCGTCCCCACATGCAAAATTTTACAATTTAAGTACTGCCGATAAGTATGCAAAATATTAGTTTTTTGAAATTACAACTATATCACTCATCTTAGCTCAATATGTTGTATTACAATGTGATATAAAATTCGATCTTCTGCATCCAATGACCAATTAAGCAGTGCTGGGCACCGCAAGTTTTTTTTTAAGTCCGCAGTCGGCAAATCCGCAACGGAATTTCAATTTTCTTAATCCGCAACCGCAAGTCCGTAATTGGACGTTTAAAAGCTTAGTCCGCAACCGCAAGTCCGCAACGACTTTTCGAGATTCTTGAATCCGCAACCGCAAGTCCGCAACTTCCTAATTTTTGAAGTCCGCAACCGCAAGTCCGCAACTTCGTAATATTTGAAGTCCACACCACAAGTCCGCAACTTTTTATGAACCGAGTGAAAAAGTTTTGCAATCAATCACGTCCCGAAGTGAACTGCTCAGAGTTGATTATCAAAAATAAGTCAAAAGTTGTGATTTGTGGGAAGTATAGCAAACATATGGTGAATACATTCCACGCAATAAAAGAAATTACTCACAATTGTTGATTGTCGTAAATGTACCACAGCATGACTTGTTATTGAGGTGCTTTTTCGGATGGCAAACTTAAGAATTGCCCAGCCTAGCTCCTCTTACTATCAGTTCCAACTCAAAACAGATTTTAACGCTTGTAATTTTGGTTAAAGTTTTTAAGTGACTTGACTAAGGGTTTTTAGCCCCCAGCCCTCCTGGTTGCGCTTCTGCTTATACAGTAGGTGCCTAAACTGCGTGGAAGCATAATGCACAACCCTCCGGCGAACCCTCAAAAATGCTACAATGAAGCTAGGGATTCGGAGATTAAAAGCCATTGGATTACAGTGAGAAGCCATCAAATAGCAAAGCACAATCCGCATTTCCGCTTGCAACAACATAATCTAAAAAAACAATTTTTTTTCGAAGCAGGAAAAGGCAAAGGCAGTAGAAGGCAAAAAACATTCATATCACTAACTTAATCGTATTACTAAATTTTTAGTCCCTAGTTTCAATAAATACTCTAGGAATGAGATAATCACATGCTACCAGCAGTGCCGTCGCCAGACCAAACGAAATGAGAGGACCCTAGCCGAAAATGGACTAAACTTTTGCGCATAAAAACTGATATTTTAAAGCTACAATTTTGTATTCATCTTTGGAAAAAGATACATAAAAGCCCTTCAGCGTTTGTTAGTTCGTTTCGCATGCGGCCGGTATAATCGCATGAAAAATATGTCTTCAGGAGTGAATGCGACCAGAAGCGCGACCAGGATTTTGTTAAGTAAGAGAGAGGGGGCTTGAACCAAAAGTAAATGTTTTTTGCACAAAAATTGTCTAATTTAGGTCCCGTGCTGAACAAACCGTTGCTACTCCAGCGTGTTACTGAGGGGGCTCAGCTGCTGGGTGATTTTTGCAATATTGAGGCAAAAATAGCAATTTTAACGCCATTTGAATCACATTTCGCACGTTTTAAAACCATATCAATAATTACAGTAAATTGCTAAAATTCAGAAGTCATTGAACGATTTAAATTGTCTTGCCTCTTGAGCCCCCACATACATTAGGTCAAGTCCAAAACACGTTTAAACGCTTATTCTTTTTTTGGTTATATTTTCTAAATGACTTGATTAAAGGGGACTGATGACCCCTCAGTCTCTTCCCCCTAATTGCGCCACTGACTGCGAACTAAAATAAATCTTGAGTGTGCTCTAAAAAAAAACAGCTGGTCTTTTAAAAAAATGTTTTCACGTATTGTTTCAGGTCATAATCACTAACGAAATGCCGGTAACGCTTCTGTAGGCATACATACCTGTTCCGCGACACATCCGTAAAGACGTGTTAATAAGACGGATTATTGGGTCACATTTATGTAAAGCAGTTGCTGGCCAGCAATTTTGCAAACAATCGAGAAAACTTGAAACGAGAATCATGCTTAAAAATGATTATTCCTTTTTCCATTATTGCCTGTTGTCTTGTCGTTACGCGATGCTCCAAAAAAGCATTCTGAATGAACCAAAATGGGGGGGCACAAACAGTCGTTAGGGGGGGACGGCACCCCTGGCCCCACCGTAGCGACGGCACTGGCTACCAGTACAAAAAATGATACCTCAGTGGCAAATTTTGTAAACTCACGGTAAAAAACAACAAAGCCATATTTTGAACCAGGGCTGCAAATTCGAACTTAAACCCAAAAAAAGTCGGTTGTTTTGCCGAACTCGAGAAAACAGTGTTGACTACAATTTGAATCAGGTTAGACCCGCTTGTAATAGCCTGTCTCGCCGCGCACCGTATCCTTCCTATTTCTGCAGTCATACCACACTTTGGATATAAATATAACAATGTTATTCCTCACAGAACACCAAAAATTTGATTCATCCAAAGGAGCACGGCAAAACAAGAAGTCAATTATCACCTAGCCAAATCAATATCAATTAACTAAAATTTACTAAATCAAAATTTACGCTATTGATTATACTAACACTATGCTAGACTTTACTAGACTATACTATTAAAAAACTGCTTCGAGGTCTCACTATAAAATTAGAAACATCAGCAACCAACTTACTACACATCTAGCTTGATACACTAAACTACGAAAATTTGAGACACCACTTCACTCGTACTGTCGAAGACTATCTAATTTGAGCACTAGTTGCAGACTTAAAGATTATGAGATTAAAGGTCTAAAGACAATACAGTTAAAATTACTACAATGACAGTTCTAGAAGATTCTTAAAACAAGCACAAAAGGGGGTTCTAAAATGTTCTAAAAAATCAACCAACTATTTGCATAAAAGATGAAAACGCGGCATGTATTCGTTTCTCATGTTACCAAACAGCATGTCAACAAAAAGAAAGCGATTAAGTCGAAAAGCAGACCTAGCATTTATGTCAGCCTGAACTAAAAAAACTTGATATTTTTGCCGAACTTGAACTCGAAAAAATTAAATTGATTTCCCATGTTTGACTGGGTAAAAACATGAATATTTTATGAAAATAGTAAGAAATTTCAATATTTGTATAAAACTTGCGGAATTGAAGACTAAAATTAAAAATAGT
This sequence comes from Trididemnum nubilum, assembly GCA_963965965.1. Taxonomy (NCBI): domain Eukaryota; kingdom Metazoa; phylum Chordata; class Ascidiacea; order Aplousobranchia; family Didemnidae; genus Trididemnum; species Trididemnum nubilum. The sequence goes on from OZ014469.1 coordinate 6,191,565, forward strand.
CCGCAACCGCAAGTCCGCAATTTAAACTGCCAAAGTCTGCAAGTCCGCATGTCCGCAACTTTTTTCGTTAGTCCGCAATTGCGGATTTGCGGACTTGCGGACTAACTTGCGGACTTGCCCAGCTCTGCAATTAACCACGTTTCTAGCTTAAGTAGTTTCCAAGATATGACAATTTCATTAGATTTTGGGGTTGCAGCTCCCCTCCAAAACTATGACGTCACTTCTAGGGCGTCAAACAATGCTGGATTTTCTAAAAATTTTAAGACACGTGTTTTCTCACCGAAATGCACCATTCTGCCAAGTTATAGCAAAATCGGAGCTGGTTGGGTTTTTTTGGTACACCCTAATCCCCACACCAATAATTAAGCAAACATATTAGGATCAGTACCAGAATTAAAAAAGCTTCCATCTGCTATCTAGATCCACAGTTCCAGAGCTTCGTTTCTTGGTTGAAGAAACTCTGCAATATCGAAATGACACTGCAAGGCTTTCTCGACCAATTCTAACTCTTTTCCTGTAAGGGTGAGGCAGAGTTGAAAACAGGCAGACTAGTTCAGGCCCGAACTCGAAAACATAGCCCGAACCCAAAAACTAATTTGAAGCCCAAATTATGCTTGAAAAAACTTACATGAAGTCTTCATTCAGCAATGTTGCCGAGTTATTTTGATTATAGTTTTGTGAACCTAAGACAAAAAGCATCTTTGAAATGCTACGTGAAATGCTACGTGAAATCTTTGTTACTAATCAGTCGTTGCAAAATTGAACATTCCTTTTTGGTCTTATACATTCAAAAAAACTTCAGTGCAACTTTTAAAACTGCTTACATGTATGTTTTTTTTTCAGAATTAACAGTAGTCAAAATTGATCACGTTTATGAGCTGGGAAACTACAACAGACACTCTATTTGAGTTAGACCTACAGTATCTATTTTGGCTGGCTGTGTAAAACCGGGTGAAACATAGCCTAGAATGTTACTTTCTTAAAGAATAACCGTGCAGACTATGCTGCGGGCCTAGTCATTGAAATCTATTAAACTGCTGTTCTAACTTATATAGTTACAGCAGCAGCTTACTAAAACCGTATTTGTTATGTTTTGCTGTGTAAGATACAGAGTTTAGTGCAATCTACGTGGTATAAGCTCTATAAAACATAGACATTAGTAAATCTACGAGCAATATACTATTACTATATCTGTAAATTCTCGCAGTTAGCTGCCAGGAACTATTTCTAGACCTGATGACAATACTATTAAAAGCACATGTTTTCCAGCCACGAAGCTAAAATTCCCACAATTCGTCAATAAAAATATTTGAGGAAGTAAAGAAGCTGGTAGATGAAAAGAAAAAATTTGTACAAATGCAACTTTAACAGAACGAACATTAGAATAGCAAACAAAACCATTGAAAACTTCAAGGAAAATTCTTTCTTTCCTAATAGCCCTATTTCCTGTGAAGGTTGCGGGGGCAGCAGCTCGAGATTAAGCTACCGCACTAGTAGTATAGTACACTTTTCTGGTGAATCTTATGGTGGCACCTTATGGCGGCACTTACCCCCTAACCCCCTCACCCCTCTTACCCCTAAACCCCCCTAACCCCTCACCCCCTAAACCCCTCTAACCCCCCTTACCCCTAACTTCCCCTAACCCCTTAACTCCTCAACCCTCTTACCCTATCTTACCCCAAAAATTCCCATATCCCCTAAACCCTTTAGCCCCTAACCCCCTAGCCCCTATATCTTAAGATTCAACCCCTAGCATGTTCAAGATTCGAACTCAGGTTGTTTGTTTTCAAAGAATGGGAAATCTTGAGATTCGAAGTCAAGTATATTTAAACTCTCTAAGCCCCCTAGCAGAGGTGGGCGGTGCGCAAAATAGTTCGCAAGTTTCGCAAATTGCGCAAATTGCGCAAGTTGCGCAATTGCGCAATTTGCGTTGCGCACTATGCCTTTTTTTTCCGCTCTTGCGCAATTTGCGTTGCGCTCTATGCCTGTTTTTTCAGCGCTTGCGCAATTTGCGTTGCGCTCTATGCCTGTTTTTTCAGCGCTTGCGCAATTTGCGTTTGCGAATCGGTAAATCTAATATTTGTTGCGCTTTAATTGTGACTTTTTTTCGAAGATGTGCAATCACAAAATAATTTTTAAATGTTGATCTGCATGTCCTTGTCAAAAAATAAATAAATTTTGATTTTACAGATTTAAAGCATGATCACGAGATAGTTAATACAAGCTGATTGCTGATAGAAAGATTTTTTTTTCTTGTTTTATTTTCTTCTGCGTTATCTACTTTTTTTCTTGTTTTGTTTTCTTCTGCGCTATCAGCTTTTAAACCGCTAAACGTGCTGTTTTTGAAGTTTGAGCAATTGAATATATCAAGGAGGACTTGTGTATGACAGAAATCAGGGGTGCCAGTTGGGACAGAGTTGTAAGTTGAGCCGGGCATTTCGGGTTGGGTTCGGGCCTAAACTTGACAAAATTTTCGGACTTATTTCGGGCCTAAAACGTACTTTTTGTCTTAAGTGCACAAAAATATAATTAAAATAACCTTGCAAAATTGCTGTATTTTTCAGACCTAACCTAACTTTCGGGCTTTTTCGGGCATGATTTGGGCTTCAAAATAGCTTTCGGGTTCGGGCCGGGTTCGGCCTGAACTAATTGGCCCGTTTACAACTCTGAGTTGGGAGATCTCCCTCAACCGGGTTTTCCAAAATTTCGAACTTTTAAACCGTTAGGGCTAGATGAATTAGATTTTTTAAATGGGTAAAAATCAAAAATAAACTAAACGTTACAAAAATTGGGGGTGCCACAATAAGGGTTTGCCCCAAACGGGCCCTCCAAAATTCAAACTTTTTAACCACTCACGCTGGACTCATGAAATTTTCAGGGTGGGCAAATATAAAAAAACGTTTTCCCAAACGGGGCTCTCCAAAAATCAAACTTTTTAACCTTTTAAAATGGATACATGAAATGGTGGTCCACAAATTTTCAACTTTCCTATTTGAAGCAACCTTTGCATTTCTGCACCATCAGCTTCTTTCGAAAGATGCTTCTCCAGTGCAGACTTGACTGTGAGCGAATTCAAAATGCAACTAAGTGGTGAACATTTAAAAGCACTCAATGTCATGCTCTGCAATAAAGCACTGCTTTAATTAACCAATCGTTTAACAAATTTTTCTGAATATCGGTGGTGGTTGACTGGTTGTTCACTTTTTCAGCAAATCAAGTTAATTTAAGCCAGATTGGGATTCGGTTTTAGCTATTTGGATTAATTCTGAAATAGCCAAGTATTCTGAAATGTTCATCCCTAGTGGTAATACGTGTGCTTTAGATAAGGTATATTCCAAGGCTGCCCAACCCGTAGCCCGCGGGCCACATTTGGCCCCGCGAAGCTATTTTGTGTGGCCCGCGAGGTATTTTTGCGCGCTTAATTTTTTCCTGGAAAGGCTTACCATTTTCTGGCAAATAAAAAGGTCTAACGTTGGTCTTAGCCATCAATGCGGCTAACAAAAGGCCTGAATTTCTTGGTAAAAACTCTTGGTGAAAATGCATGAGGCCCGCAATAACTTTTCTCCCGCAATTGTGGCCCGTACCAGTAAAAAGGTTGGGCAGGCCTGCTATATGCTGTATACGGCTGAAAGACAAAGAGTAATGTATTAAAATTACTGTATATCAGGGATCAAAATTAACTTTTTTGACAACTTGGCCGTTGGGCAAATGTTATCAAATGTCTATCTGCCCAAGAAAATTTCAACTTGCCCGAAAAAAAAAACTACTCCAAGTTTTGAGGTTAGCTGGGAAAAAAGCACTGAATTTGCAAAATACGCGTAGTTTCGAGAATCAAGTTTTTGTGTGCGATCGTTAAGATAATGTGATGCAAACAGTAACTTTTCCAATCATGCATCAGCAAAAATTGATTTTTTGATTGTAAATATTTCATTTAATATTTAACGATCATAATTATTAATTACCGTTGTGGTTTGTTGCAAACGTATTTTTACTAGCGAATATTTTGGAAACTACACCAGCTAGAAAGCTAAAAGATCATCAAAATAATCATAACAAAAAAATTGCAAAATTCTTGACGTTATTTCCATGCAGCGCAGGGTAACACTTGTGATATCTGAAACAGCTGTTAGCGTGGCAAGCGCCGGAAAACTTTTCTAGAAAAAAAAAAAACGGACGCTAAAGGGTAAAACTATAAACTAACATTCGTTATTTTTACAAACAACCATTTTCGAATTATGATCATTAAAAATTTAACCAAATGCAATATCTTAAACACTTCTGCGCTAAAAAATAATAGAAAATTTGCGACCATCAGTTTTAGAAAAATCATATCCTTGGTCTAGGCGTCGACAATACTTGTTTTTGGCCTCGAGAGGATCTGTCCCCAAATAGTCAGTCCTTGACATTGGCCTTGAGGTCGGATTTTTTTGAGTCCTTGGCCTTGGCTTTGAACGTTAGGTTCTCGACTCCAACTCTGCAATCAGTAACCTGTTATATCAGAATTTCAAACTTAATGGTTAGCACTACCACATCTCCATGCTGCGAGCTACAGAGTGAAATATAAAGTAATTACATATCAGCGAATAGCTAATTAGCTATGTAAATGTGTGCACTAAAATTGATATTGCTTTACAACGATAATTATCAAAATTTGAAACTCTTCAATTACAGCAAAATTGTGTAATTAATTGTTTTTTCAAAAACTTTTCTAGAAAAAAAATGCCAAACAGTTGCTAAACGCGTCCAAGAATCGAAAAATCTGCGTGCGATTAAAACGTGTTAATTGCGATAAATATAATGTGCGTACTATTAGACAATGCATTAATTGTGATCGTTACAAAGTGATTACTAAAATAAAGCAAGGAACAGCTTTCTCTACGTACAGATTTTACTTTATTGCAACAAAACCGAGTAAATTGCGTCTTTAACTAATCTTGTTTGAAGTTGTCTAATACGCTGTATTTTGTTAAGTTGCCACCTGGGAAGTTAAGCTAAAAACTAACTTGCCCGCAGCAATTTCAGCTTGCCTCGGGCAAGCGGGCAGGCGTTAATTTTGAACCCTGTATTTAGTTTAAGCTACCTCACTTAATAAGTACGAAATACTTTTTGTACTGTAATTAGTAGCCGAAAATTTGGCCTCTACAATAGGAAAAAGACTAGATAAAAGGGTCGGAAGAGCAAACGACAAAATCACCAAAAAATTGCTTTCCTGCCTACAAGAAAGATGCGTGGTTGCAAAAATTCAAAAGATTCAACACTGCTATTCCTAGTTCGGCCACCGTCTAGAGATTATTTGTTATTGGTTCTGATATTTTGCGATCGAAACAATCGTCTTTAACGAATAAAAATTTTGAAAAGTTTGTTTTGCTGCATGAGAATGAAAAGTGTTTAAAAAAGTCAACGCATTATTTCTGAATGTGAGTGAGTGGAGCTTTTTTGTTTTGGTGTTTATTTATTTTTATTGCTGTTTATTTTTATTATTTTTTTGCTTTAGAGTTTAATTGTTTTTTTTCAACAATAAAAATAATTCTTTCTTCGGTCTCAGATAGGTGCCTTTAGTTATAAAAGTTAAACGCAATGCAGTTGGTTTATTCCAAGGCAGCTTAGCTGAAGACGATACGATGTTTGTACTTTCATATTTTCATACTTAACACCATCGTCTGCAGCGCGCTTTTGAAACTTCGATTATGCAAAAATTTGCACTCAAAAACTTTTTTAAATACCGAAATTTGTGTGCGCTCCTCAAGCAATCAAATCGTAGTTGCGCTGTACTATTTTCAATTTTTGGTTGCGGAATTTGTGTTTGCGCTTAAAAACGTTTAGAATTTTCATTACGGAATTTGCAATTGCGCTTTAAGCTTTTAAGATTTTGGTTGCGAAATTCGCATTTGCGCTTTAAGCTTAAAAATTTTGGTTGCGAAATTTGCGCTTGCGCTTTAAGCTAAAATAATTTTGGTTGCGGAATTTGCGCTTGCGCTTTACCCTTAAAAAATTTTGGTTGCGGAATTTGGGCTTGCGCTTCGACCTTAAAAATTTTTGGTTGCGGAATTTGCGCTTGCGCTTTACAGTAGAAAAATTTTGGTTGCGGAATTTGTGCTTGCGCTTTACGGTGTGTTTTTTAAACGCCCAGCTCTGCCCCCTAGCATCTTTAAGACTCGAACCCAAGCATCTTGAGATTCAAAAGCAAGTCACTTGAGAATTGAACTTGGGTTTCAATATTTTTCAAAAAAGTAATTAGAGATGATATTAGGTAACTACATTTCCGAACGAGTATATTTATCTGTATTTTTCTTGCATTATGCTAAGATCAATAAATGCAGCTATTTTCCCTTGGGGAATCCCCTAAAGTTTGTGCAGGGGAATTCTCTAGATATCGATTTTGTGCAATCATTGGTATGTCTGGACTTGTCTTTCGTGCTGTATTGCAATTTCTCTCTGAACAAAAGAAGCTAATCATTTCCTGTGGTTCATAAAGGGTGCAATATGACCTTTGGAGTGTTGTGTAATCTTGATTTCTGTTGCATAATCTTAATTTCTGTTGCACAATCAATCTTCCGTTGGAGTGTTGCATAATCTTGATTTTTGTTGCATAATCAGTCTTATATGACCTTTGGAATGTTGCATAATGCGATTATTGTGCAATCTAAAACTGATTTGAACAGGTTTCAAGGGGAATTCCCGATTGTGGGTATATAAATGAGCAAAGAGAGGTAGTTAATCATTATACATCATGGCTTTTAAATGTGACATTTGTTCAAAAGAGTTTACTCGAGAACAAGATGTGTTGCGGCATATTAGAAGCAAGCATAGAGAAAACAAGTTTGAATGCAATGTATGCAACAAAAAGTTTTCAAGAAAAGATACTTTGACACGTCATGTAAAATCTCTTCATAAAAATATTGAATTTGAATGTGAAAAATGCAGAAAAAAGTTTAATAGAGCAGAACTTTTGAATTATCATATTTCAATTTGTGGAAAATGTCGAAGATATGAAGTTCAATTTGCTGCATTAGCAGGTTTTGCTGCTCACACTTGTGAAGCTCCAGCAATAAAGAAACGGAGGTTGGATGACTCCCCTTCACATGCCGTTCCTGTTGAGTGCCCCAAAGCTCCCAGCTCTAGTTCCACAGAAGCTCACAGTGTTTCCCTTCCTATCCCTAGAAAACAAAGCGAAAAAGCAGGAAACTCAACCAAAAGAAAGCAATATCGAAGAAACTGGAGGTACTTGGAATTTGTGGAAGGGGAAGGTTTGGAAGAAGACAATGAGGAAATGTGTGCTTTTCTACGCACACAATGGTCAAGCATCAGAACGTTCACAAGAAGAGGAGCAGTTCAGGACTTGTATAATTTTTATTATAATACCAATTACAAAGATATGGTTTTAAACATAATTTTATTCACAGTCAAATTTAGAAACCCTTAACAGTCTGTTTTACCCTTAACAGGATCATCAGAAGAGAACTTCTAAACAACATCTACAAAAACAAATTGATTAGTTACACTTGAAACATAGATTTGTAAGCGGTTATTAACAAAGTAATGCGTCTGCCTGGCCTCGAAACTTTCGTCAACTGGGCCACTGAACAGCTGTTATAGGACTTTTAAGTTGAAAGGCGGACAACATTGTGTTTACTAAATAATACGCATGCTGGGTTTGTCGCCGGTTACGTTTCAAATTTGAGTGACTCAAAAGTGGGTAACTTCCATTAGATTAACTTTGAAAGGTAGGAGTTAAATCATTGAAACGACTAATACAAAAACTTAATATAGCACCGCCAGTAGGTATATAATTTATCCGGAGAAGAGGAGTTGCAGTAAGCGCATAAGTCTTAATCAACATTTTTTAGCAAAAATTTGTTTTGTGCCTACATTTTGAAATTAGCTCGGAGCGTTTATTCAGCAGTCCTTCTGGTTTTGCTTTGATGATTTGCAGCTTTTCTGCCAAAGAAAGGCTGCATATTCTTGCACCACAGCGATATGGAGCAGCTTCTTTAATGACGTTCCATTAGATTTGGTAATCGTGGCCTTTGTTTTTGTGCTCCCAAACTCGTTTTGATAGTTCGGTACTTTTCTCTAGGCGCTGATGTCGAAACGAAGAGCTGTGATTGTTGAAGTGTTTTTTGAAAGCAGTTGAGCACGATCCGTAATAGACGTCCCGTTGGTTTCCAGATGAGATGGTGGCCTTGTAAATTAGGCAGCTTTTCAAGCAATTTCCATTTAGCAGGCAGTTGGGTTTGTTTCGGCAGTTGCAATTTCCTGCCAATTTGGTTTCGTCGGTTTTTCGTGGGCTTGCCACGTTAGAATTGTGTTGTTTGATTATAGCTGCCATGTTTGGCATGCAGCTATAGCTGACTTTTACGCAGTTGCGATTGCAAATGGGGTGCAGTTTGTGGTTGGGGGGGAAGTGCTTGTCCAATAGATTTTAAAATTTTTTGCCGATATTTGTGGATACATTATCGCTAAAAGGGGGATTAAACCAAGTAATGTTCCGTTTTCTCTGTCTTTTTCTGCTGCTGTTTTCTGTTTGAAATTCTAATTTTTGTTTGTATCCACTTTTTTTTAGAGCTTGTGTGTATGCAGGTTTCGCTCTGTCAAACTCTTCTTGATTGCATGATAAGCCAGATAATCTTTTCTCTATCATCTTGGGAAGTTGCTTTTTGATGTTGGGAGGGTGGTTAGACTGGGTGTGAATAAATTGCAGTTGTGAGTTTGGTTTCTTGTAGGGCCAGTATTTGCCGTTATCTGCGTTGAACGTGACATCCAGAAAGTCAGTTTGCTGCATGCTGGCTTCGATAGTTATTTTGAGATTGTTGGTTTTAAATAGGTTTCTGATGTTCTTAATAATTCGTTCGGTGTCTGGTCCTGAAATGCCAGATAAGATTGCTAGACCGTCATCGCGGTAGAGGTCGAATGATTCAACTGGTAGTATGTTTGATAGTTGGTCGAGTAGGTAAAGACCTATTAGTTCACATATTTCTGCGCCATCAAATGAGACCATTGTCACGTCGAATTCGGGGTTGCTCTTTTTTACGCATATCTTGTCCGTGCAGAATAGCAAGAATTTTTGGCAGTGTCGAATGGTGAGCATAATTTCTTCAGAAATTATAAAAGGTATAATGAATTTGCATCGAGGCCTATGATCTTTTGGCAGGTTTCTGGGTCATTAATTTGATGAGGTCTGATTTTGGTTTCACCAGCAGTTGCTAATCTTAAAAACACAATAGAAAGACCACCAGTTAATTGTGATCTTAAAGCTTTATATAAGTCGGTATGTCTTTTAGGGTACAGGCAAAAGAAAGCATCATTTGATTTCTTGTTCATCATCTGGCGTTTTGCCACCCCACTTACTGAAAAACTTGTTTTGAAAATATCCATTCCTTCTGCCAAATACGGAATTAGAAGTTTACCCACAACTTCGATAAACGGGATGCAGTCCATGATGTTGTAGTAAATGAGCATATTTTTGAGTGTTTTCCATCCTTTTTCTTGACAAGTTTGTTGCACAAACTAATATTCTTCTTCAATAATATTATATTTGGTTAAATTGCAGTAGAAATGTTGGTGATCTGGAACTTGGCCATAATCCAAATTATCCAATTGATCAGTAAGAAATTCATCAGGAAAAAAGAACTTTTCTCCATGACAACCATAGGCTGACAAGAATTTCTTGTACGAAAATCCAGGAGCCAGAAAATTTTTGATGCCAAGAAAACGCAGTTTTTCGGTTTTAATGCGCAAGTAGGCATTTGCTCTTTTAATGACAAAATTAATTTTTCCCAGAAGCTCTTGAATAAGAAGAGGTTTGATAAGATTGAGATCATACCTGGCACTGTTGAACCCAAGAATGGTCTACTCTTTCAAATAAGCTTCAAATTCTCTGAGAAGATTTTCACTTCTACAATTTTGGCTGGTTCTTAATGCTTCAAAAACATGCTGGTACTTGCTTTGTAAAATTTCTAAGGCTGCATTGGATAACTTGTTGAGATAATTACCTACCATCTTTTTAACCAGATCGCTTTCATCACCATCAGAAATGTAGCAATTGCCTCTTCATGCTCAGGGATATTAGACGCAATACTGACATTTAAAGGAACATGACGAGCCTCAAACGAAAGCATTTCACCGTTTCTAGGTAAACTTTCAGTAGAAAAGTAACATTCAAAATCAAAACATGCATAAAAAGGATAATGTCTGATATTTTGAGAAACACAAATACCAATATCATCAAGTTTTTCAAAAATACTAGGAGTATTTTTATAAATTCCACCTGTATAAGATTCACGCACAGTGGCACTGCAAGTTTTGGTGTGCTGCATGTAATTTTGTCTCTCTTACCAAAGTTTATCACATCTAGTGCATTTAAATACACGACGATATTTTTCAAAATCTGTAATCAAACTAAGATGATTTTATGTAAATTCAATCTCATTGTTTCACAATATAACTCACAACTTCGATGCACCAGTGTGGCAACAGCGTCTTCGAGCTCGTAAACAACAATACTGAGCTTGAATAAATCTTCTAAGTTTGGTAAGTCAAATAATTCAACATAAGTAAAATCACAAATATGAAAACGTTTGCAGTAAGCAGTGAAAAATTGTTTTTCCTCTCGTTCACACCATTTCCTATCCACACCTTTGTGAACGGCTAAACAACGAAAAAAACACAAATTATCGTTTCCAGATATATTTGCGAGTCCACGATTAAATCTTAAGAAATCTGGTAATGAAATTGGGGCACCTAAATGTGCATCTTCTAGTTTATAAACATAAAAAGTAATGTTAATTAATTGCACAAATTTCCAGCATGTGTCCAATCTAGATAAAGTGTCTCTAAAATTCTCTTCTGAAAAATTGTGCAAAAACTCGTCCGATTCTTCTGCACTGGAAATAAGCACTGCAGCGTCTAAAACTTGAGCATTGTTGTGAGATGGATGGCAATATCTGAATTGGTCTGTTTCAATATTGCGTAGCACGTATCCAAGACCATAGTTGATCTTGAATCGGTTGATTTGGTTTTGAATGATGGAAGATAATATGTTTAAAACCGATTAAACATATAATTTGCTCTGATCTCCGATCATTGAGCTCTCTTCAGTTGGAGATACCAAAAAGAGCAGTTAAATACACTCCTAGTGAAGTCACTTGTTGAGCCCTCTAGATATTCACAGCTAAAGACTGCATGCAGTCAGGTATGCAACTACAACAAAAGCAGTTTGATTATTCGCTGAAAAACATACCAATTCCGAGCAAAACAACGTATATGAAAAGTTTCATTAACAAACTCGAAAATTTTATCAGAAGATTAAAATGGAGAGCGCTCTTTTTTGACACGAAGGAAAACAGCAGACCAGCGTCAGTTACCTTTGGATTTAAACCAAGTTAGCACCGCTGCAACACCAAGCTTTCAATTTCTTTGAAAACGACTTGTACAAAATGGCCCGCAACATTGAATTTCGGAATAAACCAAACGAATTCCAGCAAAACTTAGCTGCAGATATCAATTCGATCAGATCTTCACCAAATTTGCTAATCTCTGCAGACAAAACCACCAACCTCTACAAAATGAGCGCCAAAGATTACAATAAGCTACTGCATAATAACATTACAAAAAGCTACAAAAAAGCCCCCAACTTCTTCGAAACTGAAATTAACCAAGAAGCTATCGCCACAAGCATACATTTAGACAACACGATCCAAAAATTTCCCAAGTGTAACGCTTTTGTCACCCTCAAAGACCACAAGGACAATATCCACCGCAATACCCCATGCAGGCTAATTAACCCCGCAAAAGGTGAAATTGGGAAAATCAGCAAACAATACTTGGACAAAATAAATTAATCCATCCGACAAAAAAAGCGATTAAACCAGTGGACAAACACAGCTAGTGTCATCTCGTGGTTCAAAAAATCGACTTCTAACAAAAAGAACTGCAAATTTTTAAAATTTGACACTAAAAATTTTTATCCATCAATTTCTGAAAACCTGCTAGAAAATGCCCTTGGTTTCGCCGCTCACCATACCGAAATTTCTGAAGAAATTATGCTCACCATCCGACACTGCCAAAAATTCTTGCTATTCTGCACGGACAAGATATACGTAAAAAAGAGCAACCCCGAATTCGACGTGACAATGGTCTCATTTGATGGCGCAGAAATATGTGAACTAATAGGTCTTTACCTACTCGACCAACTATCAAACATACTACCAGTTGAATCATTCGACCTCTACCGCGATGACGGTCTAGCAATCTTATCTGGCATTTCAGGACCAGACACCGAACGAATTATTAAGAACATCAGAAACCTATTTAAAACCAACAATCTCAAAATAACTATCGAAGCCAGCATGCAGCAAACTGACTTTCTGGATGTCACGTTCAACGCAGATAACGGCAAATACTGGCCCTACAAGAAACCAAACTCACAACTGCAATTTATTCACACCCAGTCTAACCACCCTCCCAACATCAAAAAGCAACTTCCCAAGATGATAGAGAAAAGATTATCTGGCATATCATGCAATCAAGAAGAGTTTGACAAAGCGAAACCTGCATACACACAAGCTCTAAAAAAAAGTGGATACAAACAAAAATTAGAATTTCAAACAGAAAACAGCAGCAGAAAAAGACAGAGAAAACGGAACATTACTTGGTTTAATCCCCCTTTTAGCGATAATGTATCCACAAATATCGGCAAAAAATTTTAAAATCTATTGGACAAGCACTTCCCCCCCAACCACAAACTGCACCCCATTTGCAATCGCAACTGCGTAAAAGTCAGCTATAGCTGCATGCCAAACATGGCAGCTATAATCAAACAACACAATTCTAACGTGGCAAGCCCACGAAAAACCGACGAAACCAAATTGGCAGGAAATTGCAACTGCCGAAACAAACCCAACTGCCTGCTAAATGGAAATTGCTTGAAAAGCTGCCTAATTTACAAGGCCACCATCTCATCTGGAAACCAACGGGACGTCTATTACGGATCGTGCTCAACTGCTTTCAAAAAACACTTCAACAATCACAGCTCTTCGTTTCGACATCAGCGCCTAGAGAAAAGTACCGAACTATCAAAACGAGTTTGGGAGCACAAAAACAAAGGCCACGATTACCAAATCTAATGGAACGTCATTAAAGAAGCTGCTCCATATCGCTGTGGTGCAAGAATATGCAGCCTTTCTTTGGCAGAAAAGCTGCAAATCATCAAAGCAAAACCAGAAGGACTGCTGAATAAACGCTCCGAGCTAATTTCAAAATGTAGGCACAAAACAAATTTTTGCTAAAAAATGTTGATTAAGACTTATGCGCTTACTGCAACTCCTCTTCTCCGGATAAATTATATACCTACTGGCGGTGCTATATTAAGTTTTTGTATTAGTCGTTTCAATGATTTAACTCCTACCTTTCAAAGTTAATCTAATGGAAGTTACCCACTTTTGAGTCACTCAAATTTGAAACGTAACCGGCGACAAACCCAGCATGCGTATTATTTAGTAAACACAATGTTGTCCGCCTTTCAACTTAAAAGTCCTATAACAGCTGTTCAGTGGCCCAGTTGACGAAAGTTTCGAGGCCAGGCAGACGCATTACTTTGTTAATAACCGCTTACAAATCTATGTTTCAAGTGTAACTAATCAATTTGTTTTTGTAGATGTTGTTTAGAAGTTCTCTTCTGATGATCCTGTTAAGGGTAAAACAGACTGTTAAGGGTTTCTAAATTTGACTGTGAATAAAATTATGTTTAAAACCATATCTTTGTAATTGGTATTATAATAAAAATTATACAAGTCCTGAACTGCTCCTCTTCTTGTGAACGTTCTGATGCTTGACCATTGTGTGCGTAGAAAAGCACACATTTCCTCATTGTCTTCTTCCAAACCTTCCCCTTCCACAAATTCCAAGTACCTCCAGTTTCTTCGATATTGCTTTCTTTTGGTTGAGTTTCCTGCTTTTTCGCTTTGTTTTCTAGGGATAGGAAGGGAAACACTGTGAGCTTCTGTGGAACTAGAGCTGGGAGCTTTGGGGCACTCAACAGGAACGGCATGTGAAGGGGAGTCATCCAACCTCCGTTTCTTTATTGCTGGAGCTTCACAAGTGTGAGCAGCAAAACCTGCTAATGCAGCAAATTGAACTTCATATCTTCGACATTTTCCACAAATTGAAATATGATAATTCAAAAGTTCTGCTCTATTAAACTTTTTTCTGCATTTTTCACATTCAAATTCAATATTTTTATGAAGAGATTTTACATGACGTGTCAAAGTATCTTTTCTTGAAAACTTTTTGTTGCATACATTGCATTCAAACTTGTTTTCTCTATGCTTGCTTCTAATATGCCGCAACACATCTTGTTCTCGAGTAAACTCTTTTGAACAAATGTCACATTTAAAAGCCATGATGTATAATGATTAACTACCTCTCTTTGCTCATTTATATACCCACAATCGGGAATTCCCCTTGAAACCTGTTCAAATCAGTTTTAGATTGCACAATAATCGCATTATGCAACATTCCAAAGGTCATATAAGACTGATTATGCAACAAAAATCAAGATTATGCAACACTCCAACGGAAGATTGATTGTGCAACAGAAATTAAGATTATGCAACAGAAATCAAGATTACACAACACTCCAAAGGTCATATTGCACCCTTTATGAACCACAGGAAATGATTAGCTTCTTTTGTTCAGAGAGAAATTGCAATACAGCACGAAAGACAAGTCCAGACATACCAATGATTGCACAAAATCGATATCTAGAGAATTCCCCTGCACAAACTTTAGGGGATTCCCCAAGGGAAAATAGCTGCATTTATTGATCTTAGCATAATGCAAGAAAAATACAGATAAATATACTCGTTCGGAAATGTAGTTACCTAATATCATCTCTAATTACTTTTTTGAAAAATATTGAAACCCAAGTTCAATTCTCAAGTGACTTGCTTTTGAATCTCAAGATGCTTGGGTTCGAGTCTTAAAGATGCTAGGGGGCTTAGAGAGTTTAAATATACTTGACTTCGAATCTCAAGATTTCCCATTCTTTGAAAACAAACAACCTGAGTTCGAATCTTGAACATGCTAGGGGTTGAATCTTAAGATATAGGGGCTAGGGGGTTAGGGGCTAAAGGGTTTAGGGGATATGGGAATTTTTGGGGTAAGATAGGGTAAGAGGGTTGAGGAGTTAAGGGGTTAGGGGAAGTTAGGGGTAAGGGGGGTTAGAGGGGTTTAGGGGGTGAGGGGTTAGGGGGGTTTAGGGGTAAGAGGGGTGAGGGGGTTAGGGGGTAAGTGCCGCCATAAGGTGCCACCATAAGATTCACCAGAAATGTGTACTATACTACTAGTGCGGTAGCTTAATCTCGAGCTGCTGCCCCCGCAACCTTCACAGGAAATAGGGCTATTAGGAAAGAAAGAATTTTCCTTGAAGTTTTCAATGGTTTTGTTTGCTATTCTAATGTTCGTTCTGTTAAAGTTGCATTTGTACAAATTTTTTCTTTTCATCTACCAGCTTCTTTACTTCCTCAAATATTTTTATTGACGAATTGTGGGAATTTTAGCTTCGTGGCTGGAAAACATGTGCTTTTAATAGTATTGTCATCAGGTCTAGAAATAGTTCCTGGCAGCTAACTGCGAGAATTTACAGATATAGTAATAGTATATTGCTCGTAGATTTACTAATGTCTATGTTTTATAGAGCTTATACCACGTAGATTGCACTAAACTCTGTATCTTACACAGCAAAACATAACAAATACGGTTTTAGTAAGCTGCTGCTGTAACTATATAAGTTAGAACAGCAGTTTAATAGATTTCAATGACTAGGCCCGCAGCATAGTCTGCACGGTTATTCTTTAAGAAAGTAACATTCTAGGCTATGTTTCACCCGGTTTTACACAGCCAGCCAAAATAGATACTGTAGGTCTAACTCAAATAGAGTGTCTGTTGTAGTTTCCCAGCTCATAAACGTGATCAATTTTGACTACTGTTAATTCTGAAAAAAAAACATACATGTAAGCAGTTTTAAAAGTTGCACTGAAGTTTTTTTGAATGTATAAGACCAAAAAGGAATGTTCAATTTTGCAACGACTGATTAGTAACAAAGATTTCACGTAGCACCATCTAGCGGCAAAAAATAAAACAAATACCGAATCGTGGATAAAAAAGGTCTCTGTGCCACCCTTAAACCTCAATTTTTTTTCTCAAACTTTGTATTCTTGATTTTTTTTTGGCAGCCTCCTATTTTGAAGCAGATAGAAAAAAAATCGGGAGAGGTCTGCGCAACTGCAACACCCTACTATATATATACCTCAGCTGATGGGCATAACCAACCCAGGTTGAAAGTTTACAATCTTGTTACTTGGTCTGGCCCCTTTCTTCAGACCTTTTTGGAATGGGTAATCAATCCTATCCTGAAAGTTGAATCCCTAGCCCAGCGGTTCCCAAACTTTTTTTGTAGGAGGCACTCTTTAAAAATGTTTCAATATTGTTTAGCACTTCGGAATGTGTCATTTTTTACACTTGTGTGGTAGCTATGAAACAAATTACAGTACTTAATTGCAACGGGCAATTGTTATAAAATATACCACATATGGGTAAATTAATCCTCGTTTATGCGTGATCATTTTACAAGCAGACATTTGCAAATTTTAACTTTAACCAAAAAAATTGTATTTAAATCATATTTATTGTTTAAATGCAAAATACTGAAAAGCGTATGCACTTAATGTGAGGTGTGAGCTTGTTGCTCTATACACATTTTATCACAGTGCAGTGCAATGTTGGATATTGTAACAAATTCGTGTGGTTTTTCATAAAAGTTGCTGTGGTTATAAGTGTTTTTGGTGCGGACCAAAGAAAGAGCTCGATGACGGTTATTGCTACGGCCCCGCCGGCCAGACCGAGTTCTGGAATACGTGGAGTTTGCTAGTTGGTTAACTTCTACTAATTCTTTAATCGCCCAGACTCTACCTTAAGTCTACTGTTTAGATTTGCTCTTACCCCCTGATGAGCCTAACGGCGAAACAGCGACATGAAATATGGGCATTGTTTTAACAATTTTTTAGGTGTTTTTATTATGATTAAGTTGCTAAGGTTTGTTGTTAATTGGCTTTTAGTTGACTGAGTAGCATACATTCCGCGGCTAAAACTTTGCAACAAACAACGCATTGTGAATGCTCACCGCCTTCCCTTCCGTGACTGTAAAGCCAAAATTGAGATAACTACTGTCGTATTTTTTAGTCTTCTTTCTTGCCTTTTTTCTTTGTTTACATTAACTTTCACCTGCCTTTTCTGGGATTAAGTACTGGTAACAAATGCGTTCATCACGAATCTAATAAATTGCCAATGCTTTACTGCAGATATTGTTTGGCACTTCGGAATGTGTCATTTTTTACACTCGTGTGGTTGCTATAAAACAAATTACAGTACTTAAATGTAACGGGCAATTGTTATAGAATATACCTCATATGAGTAAATTAATCTTCATTATTTCGTAATCCTTTTACAAGCTAATCTTTCAGACAGTATTTGTCCATTATAGAATTTCGTGATACAGAGCAGACTCGACACCAAGCACCAAGTGCGCGTAGACCCACGACAAATGCAACAACTTTCGCGGCGCACTAGGGCGTCACGGCACCCAGTTTGGAAACCGCTGCTCTAGCCAGCTCAGTTTTAAAGGTCATGGAGGCATGCAGACTTTTCTTCGACTTTTAGCTTCTCATTACAATGTTTTCTACCGTGGTATAATCTATCCTATAAGAGGCCGTTGTTTCGAACTTGATTTAAAAATTTTATGCTAGCGTCTCAAAATAAACACCTTTAGCTAGTTTTAGACTTAGTTTCACATTTTCACAACTTGATTTTTGCTGAGATTTTTTGGCTAGTGAGATTTTTTGGCTACTAATGCTCTTTTTTTCAACTCTGGTATGTTCTGCTGACTGGTTTAAACTCATTAGTACACAGCGAAATGGCTCAATGCAGTAGCCTATTGCTAGTAATCAGCATTGCCTTACCATAAAACTGAGATGGCACCACGTTTGTTGTTGACGCAGAGTAACCAACTGAAACTGTCATGCTTGCGTGTAACATCATGGAAGCACCATGTCGTGTTTAAAGTAAAATATCGCTGGAAAGATGAGGTCAAAAAGAATGGATTCAACCCCAAACTTAATCTAATAGCATAGCCCTATTTTTAGAAATAGTATTGAATTTGCCTGTTTTTTTTTTATGCTGCTTGTTCTTAAATTTTCACCGAATTTCCATATCATTTAGTTCTATCTTTTATTGAAGCATAAAGTAGCACAAATCGATTTTTCTGTGATAAAGATTGTCTATATATTTTATAATTAATAAAATAGTTTTGCTATAATTGCAAAAACATGGTTGCGTCGTTACAACACGGGACTGCAAAACAAAGTTAATTTTTGCTTTTATAATTTGCCTTTATTTGTGATTTTTTTCAGGATTAATCGTTTTCGTGCAATCTGGCCAATAGTCGCAAGCCTAAGAAAGAGACACCAAAACGTCAAATTGATAAATATTTTCATGCGGAGGCTGGCATTTTTTTTAATTTGTTCTTAAGTTTTGAGAAAAACTGAGTTGTGTGTTCGCACATAGTAATTTGATATTTACTTTTATTGACAGGCGAAACTTTTAAAAACAAGCTGCAAAAATTAATTGATGATGATCATGATCATTTCCACGAAAATATTCAGTTACATGACAATTTTCCGATGCTGACTACTGACGCTCACGTTGCAAAAAGAAAAAGAAAATATACCTCGAAGATCGAAAACGGCAAACCGATAGCTCACAAAATCGAAGAGCTTGCAACATGCCAAATCCAAGGTACTTCCCGGTCTGTCTGGAATGAATGGTTGAACTCCAAAATTCTAAAGGTGATTGCTGTAGTTGGCCAAAGTCGTGCCGGAAAATCCAATTTAGCTAAAAAGATTTTAAAATCCCAACGTATTAAAGATTTCTTTCAGTATCGATTTTATATTTCTTTGAAAGGCAGTTGTGAAAACGAAATGAATCTACTAGAATTTTTAACTCAACGAAAATTGCATTTGAGATGGGTTGAAGAACCTAATAATGATAACCACTCGGTTAAATTTTATGACACCATGATTGATAAACTTAACAGTGAAAAAGTTTGCATCGTTTTTGACGATTTTGGAATTGGTTCTTTTTCATATAACAAAGACGAAGAAGAACTATCTTGCTTTAAAAAGCATCCTGCAAAAAAATTTTTTTCGAGTATTTTGAAGCATGACTTGCTACGTAATGCTAAGGTAGTGATAGTGTTGAACCATTGGGATTACGAACATATTACAATGAAAATGCACCCTCAAACATGGACGTTAGTTCATGTTCTTGGAATTGACGAAAAGGATCAAACACGCATGGCCGAAGGTATATTGTGTGACTTACAAACTTGTTGTGCTTACAACACAACAAAGAACAAAACAGCTATTTTGAAGATTAACTCTTCCTTTAAGTTTCACGTCGGTACCAAAAATTGCTTACTTTGCAAAAACCCTTCTCTCTCTAATTGCTTTGACGAGTTTAGACTTTTTCTCAATGTCCCAATTCACTGCCAATCATTTCTAAAGCAGTGCAGTGGCTGTGGAATTGCTAATACAAGTTATCTTTTGCTGAAATGGCTTCAACACATTGCTATTATTTATCCTGCAGAAAGTTACTGCTTGATAAATGTTGGAAAATTCGCTTGGACTAAATATGCTCAGCATAGATTTCTTTTTGCTTTTAAGGATTTGGAGAACCTTTCCAAAGTAGAAAGAAATATTTTTTTCATTAGCTTACGCCACATTCAAGGCAGTGAAAAGGATTTGTACTACCGCTGTTCCAACATACTGCTGCAAGACTTTTTAGCAGCAGTGTGGTGTCTCAGTCTTTCAGATGTTGAACTAGAAAACAATCAAGCACAGTTTGAAGAATGGAACAATTCTGAAATTGTCATCGGGTTTATGAACGAAATATACCGATTTCATAATCAGTCTTTATTTGGTCAACAACTAAACCAAGAAAACATTTTTAAGATTCAACAGTTTTCTTCGCGGTCAAATAATAATGAAAATTTTCGTACTCGACGAGGCCTATTAGATACCGCGCAAGATTTCATAAGAAACTTTTTTCTATCTTAAACTATAATGCATTGCATAAAGTTTTTGTTTGCTTTTGTAAATTAATTTGGATTATTGTAACGACCGACGCTCGAGTTGCGTATTTTTGTGTTTTACTTGGCCATTTTCCAACTAACGAGTACAAAGTTTTCTACCTTTTGCTTATTACTCAAAAACGGTTAAGTTGAGCTTCTTGAACTTTAGACAGCAGATTAACATGATGTTAGTTCGTAAAAAAATTTTGAGGAAATAGGGTACGTTATTTCGCTTTTAAGGCCCTAAAACTACACCAAAAGTTTGGCGTAAAAACCGGTCTCACTCAAAAACGGCTTAAGTACGGCAAAAAATATTCTACATAAACATATTTTTTTTCATTCCTACCAATCCACTTTTGGCCGCGATAAGCTTGTTTTTTTTCTTCCCAAATTTTATGCGCTCTTATTCTCCTAAACCGCAAACAGCAAAATCTAATTTTTCTGTGAAATTGTTCAGTTACAACATTTTTGGCCCCTCTCGCTTTTTTTTTGTAATATATACCTTAAAAAAATAAAAGATTTCTATTTCACATCAACTTAATTTTAAATCAAATTTTACCACAACGCCTAAAATTTGAAGTTGCTAAGGTAATGGGAAGTTTCCCAATTTTGATGTCTCCCAAAGTCACTTTTTAAAATCTGCGCATTTTTTGGCCAAAATTTACCTGAATAGACGTCATAAAACGGTTTGTGACGTAACTAACTTGACTAAGGCATTTTATGATTTGGTATTAAAACACAAACTTATATACAAAAATTGAACCGCCGAATTGTATCATTGCAAAATGACGTAAAATATGGCCGTGACGTTGCAATGGTGATGTCATCAACTCCAAACTAATTTTTCTGGAAAAATTTGGTAAACACCAACCCGCATGCCAAATAACTTTTGGTTTGGGAGTAAGATCAAGGGGCATTTTAGCTCCCCTTCCTTTCCCTTCCCCCCACCCTGTGTAAAATGCGTTGGTCCAATACCCTGCGTAAAAGGTTTAAAAGAAAAGAATTAGAAATAATTAGTCGGCTGTTCAAGCATAATCACTAAATATTAAGATAAGAGTTTAGAATAATTGCTGTTATTAACGTAAAAAAATAAATCTGGCACCAACTTCCAATGAAACTCAATGGGAGCTTGCTGAGAAGCAATCTCAGTGAACAACCGAGGCATGTTAAACAATGCGATTCTCTGAAAAAACCTTTCACTTTTCCGTTAATAAATTAGTTAGAAATATCTTCTAGGAAACCCAAGAGGGTTTAGAATTTCAAGTATTGTCAAAATTATATTTTATCGACAACATAGTGACAGATAATAAAAAAAATTCTATCCAAGCTTATGCTGTTAAATCCAGTATGTTAAAAATTTTATCTCTTAAACATTTGCCGATATAACAAACTAAGCCCTAGTTTAAGTCGTTCAAAAAATTAATTTTGGGGGGTTCCCGGGGGTGGTACTAAAGCCATTTAAAAGCTTGAGCCATTCAAAAAATTGATTTTTGGGGGTCCATTTTGGAGGGTCTCCGAGGAGGCTGGTACCCCCAAACTCTGTCAAAATATTTGTCTCTTAAGTATCTACTGATGTCAAAAAGCACTGGCACCCTAAATTAGGTTGTTGAAAAAGTTGATTTTTGGGGGGTCCATTTTGGGGGGTTACCGGAAGGATGCATCCCCAAACTACGTTGAATTATTTGTCAATTAAGTATCTGTTGATATCAAAAAAAAAAACGGCACCCAAGCTTGAACCGTTCAAAAAATTGATTTTTGGTGGGTTCATTTGAGGGGTGCGTGGGGGAGGGTCCCCCAAACTATGTCAAAATATTCATCTTTTAAATATCTACTGATATCAAAAAACACTGGCACTCTAAATTAGGCCATTCAAAAATTTGATATTTAGGGGTCTTCGAGTGTGGTACCCCCGAATGACATCAAAGTATTAGTCTCTTAAATATCTACTGATATCAAAAACCACTGGCACCCTAAAGTAGGTTGTTCAAAACATTGATCTTTGGGGGCCCATTTCGGGGGGTCCCCGGGGTGGGTAGTACCTCCAAATTTTTTCAAAATATTTGTCTTTTAAATATATCCTGGTATCAAAAAAAATTAGCGTCGTAGCTTCAGCTGTAAAAAAATTGATTTTTTGGGGCCCTATTTTGGGGGGTTCCCGGGGGAGTCACCCAAAAAAATTTTGGGAGACAAAATTGCGTTTGCAGGTCAATAACTTTACACAAAAATTAAATTTCGATGTTTTGTGGTTTAGGAGAAGAAAAACGCACGAGATTTAGGAAGAAAAAAAAGGAAAAATTAGAAAAAAGGAAAAAACCTCATCGCGGCCAAAAGTAGGTTGGTTGGGATGAAGGAGTATCTTAAAACATATAACCGTGTGAAATATTTTTTGCCATACTTAAGCCGTTTTTGAATAAGACCGCTCTTTACGCCAAACTTGCGGGGTGGTTTTTGGGTTCTAAAACTAAAGTTACCTAATCTATTGCCTCGAAATTTGATAAACACATGCAACTTATTAATCTTAAACTGCTGTCAAAATTTCATGCAGCTAGACCCAACCGTTCTCGAGTTATAATCAAATGTCTGAAGATTTGCACTCGCTAGTTGGAAAATGACCTAGTAAAAACAAAGAAACACGCGACGCTAGCGTCGGTCTTTTCAATTAATTGTTGTAGGTGAAGAAATCTCCTAGAAACATTAGACAATAACTTTGTACGCATTTTTCATTTATGCATAATTTAACCCTATTTGGCCCAGGGGGGATCGATTAGCTCCCCCCCTTCACTTATTTTGAAATTTTGTTATGAAGCTGTCAAGCCACCATAATCAAATTTCTTGACTTTTCCTAAAATTTACTGCTTCAACTTTCATTTTTAAAACCATTGTCGTATGACAACTAGATTCGGAGTTATTAAACGTTTCTCAAGGTCGACCCTGCGTTTGTGGCAAAATTTTCGAAAAATTAATTTAATCCTGTTAGTCCCAATTGTTCTGTCGTAATTAATAATTTTACGCTTTTTCGAACATAAATCCAGTGACCACTTGAACGGCTTTTGTTTCTATCAATGTTCTAAAAGAGCTGTGACAATAGATTTTCATTTACTGGTTTGCCTGAGTCATTATAATTTTCATTATGATTTATAAAACTCACAGCTGAATTTCTGTGACAGTTTTGTATAATTTTACCAAATTTCAAACTAAGCTTTATTTTTAGCATTTCGCTAATAAATAAGAATTGCGATTTATAGCAAAAAAAAACGTATTTATTAATAAAAGAATTAGAGGCCAACATAAGCGCAATTCTTTTTGCTTTTTGCCAATATATTTTTTCACGTTGCTAATATACAGTAGTCAAAAATGTTCATAGGTAACAACTGTGTGGCATGCAGCATTAATTTCGGTAGCCTTTATGTTCGAAATTTGTTTTTGGTGACTAAAAAACAAATGACGCATATTTTTAATAAATTTTTAGTTTCTGCTAAGTATCGGTATCAGTAGAAAGATGTTCATTTCATTTTTTACAAAAACATACACATAATTTTGACTGCCTAAGGTTTTTTTATGAAGTTCAAGTGATAACATCCAAAGCAGAAATTTACCCGAGTGTCTTTGCGCGTAACGTAGCAGCACACTGATAACTTCATTGTGCGCATACGCTTTGTTTTCACCAAATTGCAACATTTCATACGAGTATGCCTTTGCGATATTCAATAACATTGCAAGAAGTAGAGAGTTTTTGATAATACTTGTTTCGGAATCATTATTTTCAATTTTTACCTTTTTTGTTATTCAAGGTTATTATTACTAAAATCGTAGCGTAAAAAATGCTTTTCGAAGCAATACCCAATAGCTAGTGTAAAATGTTACTAATTTTTTATAAAATTCTCACCAAACTAAACAATTATTGGGTATGTACAATGTACGTCGTAAAATGTGCTATTTCATGTACTATATTCTACTTTCTACCGCATTTATTTTCGTATTAGATGCTACTACAGGCCTACAGCATGGCATACTGTTGCAGATATTACTGAGTTTCACATTGATTTTTCATTTGTGGTCTATAATGATAGGTGGCAACCGTGGCATGCGGAATTTGAAAAATTTATGTTGTTTCGTTACTTTTCAATTTTCGGTTTTATGTGTGTACATTCACAACCAACAAAAATTATATTTATAGATACAAAATATAAAAACGGAAAGTAAATTCTCTACTAACAGGCTTTGCTAGTGACAATCCGATTAGCTGACCGTTTAGTAAATGAATTTATTCTGATTTTTTTTGTGATCATTAATAAGATATCTAAATTCACTGATGTCGTTAGCAAATTTTTTAATGTTTCTAATTTGCTACAACTGTCTAACGGCTTCATCGCATACAAACAATATTGCTGGTTCTGGATGTGAGGACCAGGGGCGTATTTAGGGGGGGGCATGGTGCCATGGCCACCCCCTTTGGGTCTTCAGTATAGTATAATTAGCATTGAATAGTATACGAAATTGCGGCATGCCTCTCCCATTTGTAATTTGGGCGGAAAATTTGAGCACAAAAACGGACAAAACCTGACTAATAACCTTTTTTTTTTATCTTCACCTAATTTTGGGCAGGAAAACGGACTGATTCTGAGTGGAGAAATTTTTCTTTTGGTCTTCATTATTCTCAAATTTCCTGGCACCCCCCCTCCCCCCTTTGAAAATTCTGCGTACGCTAGTGGTGAGGGCAATTGGAGTAGAATAACTTTGAAGATTTTGATCAAAGATGAGAACCGGAAAATAAATTTCTAGCCTTGGGATTATACTATCTTTTTTAATGTTTTTTCTAAACTTATTCAGCACTAATCCCAGTAACACCCAAAGTTTGCAACAGTTTGTTATAAAGCCATCTCTGAAATAAAATCTGAAAGATTATCAAGACAAAATCGTTACGTTTGAGAATTAGACATTCTTTGTAGAATGATACGAATAGTGAAAAAAAGAATGGTATTTCGATCAGTACAACTATTAATTGTAATTACAATGTTGGAAACAATTGTAATTTTTGCTTTTTAGTTCTGAAATCATTTATGATAATATACCAGAAGGTTTTGCTCGTATATAAGATTTTGGAAAATCTTATGACGAGCAATGATCAAATTAATTTAGGTTTTCTTATATAAACTTCATAAAAACTGCAGACTTTTTGAGAAAAAATTACTCTCCAATATTAGACAACGTAACCTTTCACGACGTAAGCAATAAAAAAAAAAAAATTATTCGGACGCCAAAACCTATTACAGTACTCCAAATTATCCAAACTATTATTCTAAAAATTATCCAAGAATCCGACTACCAAGTTAGACAAATTTCTTTTTTTTTCTTATAATTCAAAAGTCCGTAAAAAATCCTACAAAAAATAGTTTGAAAAAATCAACATTTACTACACACCGTGCGACACATTTTGAAAGTTTTTTTCGTAAGTTCGAAGTAATTGCATTTTTATTTACCAAGTTGTATACAAACAGCGAAACGGTGGAAGCTTCACACTGCCCACTTTATTGCTAATATTTAGCCGGGAAGCTGGATGTAAATACAAACTTTTTTCAAGTTTTGGTTTGACCAGAGCGGTAATCGAACCCAAATCTACTATATCAGCAGCAGACGCTTTATCCACTTGACTAAAGATAAAAATGTTGTTATAAAAAAATCTTATGACAGTGTTCTTGTATACAGAATGCTATGCTGCACTTTTGATTAGGTTTAGCATTGCCAGATATACCATATTGAGGATGAAACCCATAGTACAAGTTTTCCAAGTGAAAACTCTTACTATATTATATTAGACTGCGAATCTTCAGCTTACCAAAAATTACATCAAAATTTAACCAATTTTATTGACGTTTGTTACAGCTATGTCATATACATTTAAACACAAAATGTAAATGAGAAAAATAAGTGGTTTGATGCTTGTTCTTTTATAAACTTTTGTACAAAAAATACCATATTTTGTAGTGTTCAGCAAAAGGAACTACAAGAGTAACAAATATTCAGCTTGCAATTAATCCAGCAACAAACTAATGTTTTAGATATTTTAGCACAATAGAAATAATCTTTTAATTTAGTCCGTAATTATCTCTGAGTTACTGAATAAAATTCCAGCTGCGATGCCGCGTCACGGCAATCAAACGCTTATTAACATTATGCAGATAAAAAGCGAACCGATCGCTTCTGATAGTCCTTGACTTATGTTCAAATTAATTGAAGATCAAGGTTGCAAACATAATGACAAAAAGTTTGGACTTTTTGTCAATAAATTGAGCTTCTCGAGAAGCAAAAATGGATTTTTTATCTTTTGTAGTTCGAGAGTTGTTAACGTTTGAATTTGTTGTGTCGAATCGATCTCTCCCTGGGCCATTAATCAAAAAATTTTGCCTGGTCCGAATAGGGTTAAGATAAATGCATTCACAATGCTGATGATGGAAACCTTAACAGTACAAACTACAGAGGGATATCACTCCTTAGTTTGCCAGGGAAAGTATATGCCAAATGCCTTGAAAGGAAATGCGGAAAAATAGTGGAACCAAAACTGGAAGATGGTCAGTGCGGTTTTCGTCCGGGTCGCAGCACCACGGACCAAATCTTCATTCTGAAGCAAATCTTCGAGAAATCTTGGGAGCAATGCAAAGATCCCTTTGCATACTTTGTCTATCTTGAAAAAGCATATGACCGAGTTCCTCCGGATAAACTTTGGAAGGTTTTGCAAGAGTATGGCGGTATGGGTCAATTGTTGCGCGCCATTAAGTCATTCTACTGCAGACCGGAGGTTTGTGTTCGGGTAAATGGCAAGCAATCACAGCCATTTCATGTGGGCGTTGGACTCCGGCAAGGTTGCGTTTTGGCACCTCTCCTTTTCATTGTTTACATGAATTGGATCAACAAATGCAGCCAAGCTGATGAGTGTGCCACGATTAGAAATTGCAAAATTAGTCGTCTGCTATTCGCTGATAATTTGGTTCTGCTTTCTTCCGCAGAATCTGGCCTCCAGCGCGCATTAAACAGCTTTGCAGATGCATGCAACACCGCCGGAATGAAAATAAGCACGGCCAAAACTGAGGTACTTCATCTTTCAAGAAACCCTGATCAGTGCGTATTACAAGTGAATGGAGCGACACTGAAGCAGGTAAAGAAGTTCAAGTATCTTGGGGTTGCATTTACGAGTGACGGAAGGCAAGACGAAGAACTGGATATCCGAATAGGCAAGGCTAGTGCAGTACTGCGGGCTTTGCACTACTCGGTTGTCATGAAACGAGAATTGTCGAAAAAGGCAAAGCCGCTCTCAATTTTCAAAGCAGTTTTTGTCCCCATTCTCACTTATGGTCATGAATCTTGGGTAATGACCGAAAGAATGCAATCACAAGTGCAAGCATCCGAAATGAGGTTTTTACGAAGAATCGAAGGAGTTACACTGTTTAACAACGTGCGTAGCTCTGAGATTCGAAAATCTCTTAACATCGAGCCGTTACTTCTCCTAATTGAAAAATCTCAGCTTAGATGGTTTGGCCATGTAAGCAGAATGCCTCAGGAAAAACTCCCCAAACAAGCTTTACTTTCCAAAGCAAATGGGAGAAGACCAGTCGGACGACCTAGAACTAGATGGATCGATTACATTGAGAATCTTGGATGGAATCGCTTGGTACTTCGCCCAAGCGAAATGATGGGGGTGATGGAAGACCGTGAGGTGTGGCGGCTTAATCTTGAGCTACTGCCCACGCAACCTTCACGGAAAAGCAGGCAATGAAGAAAGAAGGAAACCTTGACAAAGAAATTCTACACATTTTGATACAATTTAAAAGCAAAATAATGTTTTTCTATTTGATCGCACTTAGGGCAATTACAGAACGCCAGTTGCGAGACGAACAGAGTGTGATTGACATTTTAATAGCTTTGACTGAAGCATGCACGAGTTTACTAATTTTGATGAATCATAACTGGTATGCGAAATTAGTGAAACTCTTTGTAGTCAAATTAATAAGAACGATGTACTAAGAAAATCAATAAGCTATTGACAGTATCCAGAGTCTTACAAGCACAATCAAACCTTTAATTATAAGCCTAAGGCTCACTGTTTTGGAATCGACGTTGTTTTTTCAGACATCTTGTCCGAAATTGCGTGATCTTTTTTTTTTGATATGGAGCAAATAGACCCTCGTCAATTACTGTTTTTAAACGGCTTGAAAGCCAAAGAGGAAATGTTTTTAGTGCTAAAAGATGTTTAAGAGACAAACATTAAGAGGGGCTATAAAAGTGATTCATCCGTTCCTACCATCTCAAAATCAACTCTCTGTTTTCTCATAATGCTTTACAGCAGATGCTGTACATGGCCACCAAAAAAAAATTTTTTTTGAAGGCAATCGGAGCAACTTTCATGTCCGCACCTTCAGCAATTCGTTAGTGATTCAATTCAATTCCAGTTATCACGACACATAAATTTTTCAGCATATCTCAACGTTTAAACAGAACAGAGAGCAAATTTTTGGGGCATTAGCTGTGGAATGTTGTTGAAAGATAATCACGCACTGCAGATGTTACCCTATTTTTCATAGATCTTTAGCAAGGTAACAAAATGATATTTTTAGGCTTTTTTTTGGATTTTTAAGATAATTTCAACTATGATTGTTACCATATTGTTAATTTTTCTTTTAACAAAGCCAATCATTTGCATAGGCCTATTGTTTCATAGATTATATGGAATAAGCTAATGAAAAAAGGTTTGACTCTATTTTACATGGGGTATTTGGCAAACGAATTTTACTGCGGGAGCTCTATCAAAAACCTAAACCAAACATCATGTAAACACCACATTTGGTTTGAGGGTTGGTCTTTACCAAAATTTTTGGAAAAATTGGCTTGGAGTTGATGGCGTCATTATTGTGACGTCACTGTTATATTTTCGAAATATGACATAATTTTATGATGACGATCAAGTTTTGTACATAGGTTTGTTTTTTCATACTAAATTATAAAATGTCCAAGTCAACTTAGTTACGTCAAAAACTGGTTTATATCGTCATTTAAACAAAGACTAAAGATAAAATCAATAAGATTATTTAACGTTAGCCTACTCGCATTAGACTAGATTGGGCTAACTCTATCCTTTTTGACACACCCGTTCCAGAAATTTTCTACTTCAAACTCGACGTCGGAGCCTCTAAAGTTATAAATTTTAATAAATTTTATTGGCTACCTTGAGGTTCATAAGCATTAGCGTCTTTGCTACGCCTTCCCAGTTCTAACCTAAAGCAACAATTAAGCTACTGCATTGAGTCGTTTTGTTGCACACTAATCAGTTTGATCTTATCAATATAACAGATTTGAGCTGATAAAAAGAGTAGACTGCTTGGTAGCCTTGCGATTTTCAGTAAAAATTAAGCTGCCAAATACATTTCAGTCTAAATCCAAGCCTAGTCCAGCAATAAGGTTAATACTTAATACTTATACTACTGTATAGCCTAGTAATAAAACCTTAAGGTTTTTGTTACTAGGCTACACAGTACAAACTCATACTTTAAAACAAAACTACCAGTATTTGAGTAGGCCTATTGTATTTGCATGCAGTATTTTGTAGCCCTTGAATAAACTTTACCATCGAAATAAAAAACAAAGGTCTACTTGCCTACTCTAATAACTTTAATAGCCTTAGTTTTGCTTGTTCTAAGACGTTTGATACCATGGGCGTATTTAGGGGGGCCATTGGGCCATGGCCTCCCCTTTGGGTCGCCAGGATAGCATAATTAGCATAGAATAGTATGCATAATTGTCGCATGGCCCCCCCCTTCCCCTTTGTAACTTGGACGGAAGGTCTCAGAAACAACGGGCAAAGACGTTTTTTGGCCAAAAACTGGACTAAAGTTTTGAGTAATTTGAGTGAAGACCTTTTTTTTGACCATTTTGGGCCAAAAAACGGGCTAAATTTGAGTGAAGACTCTTTTTCTTTTTTTTTTTTTTTTTTTGGTCTTCACCTAATTTTGGGCCAAAAACCGGACTAAATTTGAGTAAAGACCTTTTTTTTGGTCTTCACCTAATTATGGACAGGAAAACGGACTCGATTTCGGCTGGAGAATTTTCATTCTGGTCTTCATTATTCTCAAACTTTTTGAAATTCCTGCCCCCCCCCCCCCCCCCCTTTCGAAAATCCTGCGTTCGCTACTGTTTGTTACCTATACTATCGTACAGTTTACTTTTTTTTTTAAGCTGGGATCTATTCTGCTGACAAGATCAAACTTGTTATAGCGCAGCGACACGACTCAAGCAGTAGCCTAATTGTAGCTTTAGGTTAGAACTGAGAAAGCGTCGTTAGCGACTCTACTGCTTATTAACGTCAGGGTTGCCAATAAAAATAATTAAAATTTATAACATAAAAGGCCGCAATAAAGTCGTATTTGAAGAAAAATATCTTTAGAAAGGACAGATCAAGAAGGACAGACTTGAAGAGGTGATTTGTTACTCCAATCTAGCTTCACCAGTAAGCAACCTTTGCTGCTCAAGACGCAGTATTTGCTACCGACCCTGCATCAAGGATGGCAGTACGGTACGGTGCGTAAGTACGGTACGCCCCAATTTTTGCTAAAAAGCAGAGGTGGAGTCGAGGACACAAGGATCGAGGCCTAGGCCAAGGACAGCCTTTCCGTGAACAGATACTCTCGAGGCCAAGTACAGGAATGCTCAAGGCCAAGGACCAAGGACACAAACGCAAGTGTTCTCCAAACGCCATTTGCAAAGTCGCTGACGACGCTACGCACCGTACTTGTGTTAGTATGATGCATTGTTACGGGTCTGCAAATTATTGTTGACGCGTGTTCTGATTTCTGAGTTCTGATTGTTGTTTTTCTCTTCTTTCCTCTCTAAAAACTAAAGCCAATAGACGTCGCATAAGTTGAAAAGCTCCAAACTTGGCAAAACTAATAATCATGAATTCTATTTTAAAATATATATGCACTGAAACCTTTTTTTAAAGCGTGGAAAAGGAGAACTTCGAAGAAATCTTTTCAAGTTTTTTCTACCTACGTACTGTACCTTTTAACCCTCTGTCTACCAAAAAACTTTCATGCAAATTGTACCACTGGGGTCCAATGGGCCCCAGATTTCAAAAAAGTATTTGGCCATAATGATCTCACACAAATCAAAAAATTACCATTAAAAACTGTGGTAAATGAACAATTAAACACAAAAACAAGTAACAAACACAAAAAAAGATACAAAAACGCGCTAATTAGGCCTTATTTTATATACTGTGTATTCATCTAGACAAGGAGTCCAAAGATTAGATGGTGCACTGCAATAACCTTTACACCGTTTCTGGGCGGTTATACGTTACTTGCATGTTTATGAAGTTTTGTTATTGCTAACTTCCTATCATCATTGTCATAAAAAACGCAGCATCTTAGGAGCTCAAATAGATAGAATCAACTCATAGAAGTATGGAAATCAAAACCCATTTATTCAGCACAATCTGCAATGGTTGGTTACACAAAAACTAAAATGCACGATTTTTCAATACTGCAAATTAAATCAATGCTTACAGTTTCAAAGGGTTTAAAAAATTGCTAAATAATGCTTTCAGCCAATGAGTGCTTGCAATCCAGGCAAATAACTTCCGAATGTTTTTATTGCAGGCACTGCATTTTCGATCTTTGCTTCTTTCGCAAAGATAGCGTCTGTTTTTTTTGCCTTAATGCCTGGTTTTTGGTTGCAGTAGTCTTTTTTTTGTTGCTTTGAGGCTGAATCGCACAATTTTTTTGCATTGACAGAGCACTTGATATCCCAGCAAGCTCTTTTCCTATGCATATCAAAAACTTTCTCCTTTTCTAGCTAAAAATCCGGTTACTTTCACAATGCAATTGCTGCTACACTTATATGCATTCACAGCTCTAATATCAATCATCTTATGAAATAGGGCTACCGGCCATCTTCTGATCATCCTCTTACAGTTGTAGGTTCAAACCATTCTGTCCAAAATGTCAGACCACTCAATTTGCTCTTCTACACTCCATCTTTCCTCATCTTCACTCCAGGCCCGGCGCCAGAGTTGCGAGACTGGGAGGGAGGGGCAAAAAACTTTTACCTTCAAATTCGAGAGTGTAAACCAACAACCAAAGATTTTTATGGCGAAATATGTTGGAATTTCCACGAATTCTAGGTTGAAGACCAAAAAAATGTCTTTATTGCAAATTATGCGAAAAAAACAGCTCTTGCTTTCAAATTTTGGGGTGATGACCAGTAATTTGGGGTTCTGAGGCCTCGAACTGCACTTCATTGGCGCTGAACCTGTTACTTTCTTTGGGGCACAATCCTTGCTCGGGGGGCAAAATTCTTGTTTGGGGGGGCACAAGCTGTGATTTCGGGGCACGGACCCGGAATACCACCCGTGGCGCCGGGCCTGCTTCACTCTCTTCCGGAAACTCTAGAATCTCATCATCTTTCAAGTAGCTTGCAATTCCTTTTCAGTGATATATATCGTAATTTGAATTCCATTTGATATTATAAGTAATATTTTTCAAACTAATGATTTTGATATTTGTGGTCTCAAAAACAGATCAGTTGTTTCAAAACAAAATGACTGTAATTTAAAAAAAACTCAGCCCGTCTAAACTAAACAATGCAGATTAGTTATTGGCTTGGGGTCCATTGGACCCAATGGTATACGATGCTGTTTTTATTTTTTAAGCCATATCGATTTATCTGAGATTTTTGATATTCCACCTCGTTGAAGATCAACTAAACTAAGTAAAAGTCAGGCAACATGGAGATCGTATTTGTTGTCTGTTCTTAGTAATGCAAGATCAAATTTCAGTTTGGGGTCCATTGGACCCCATGGTAGACAGAGGGTGTAGTACGGTACGTGTAGGGTATTGATGGACCTACATACCGTACCTTTTAAGTAAGGTGCGTTTCAGAGGTGGAGTCCTCGAGAACGTTCTTGGCCTCGAAGACACATTTTCAAGTCCTTGGCCTTGGCCTCGAGACCTCAAGTCCTCGAAAATTGCCCTGTTCTCGGCTCGAGGACAGCAGTTTTTGTTGAATTGTTGAAATTTTGTAGATCGCCTGAAAAAAATTTTGAAGGCGTTTTTTGCAGAAGAACGCCAGAAAAAATTTTTGGAGACCCTTTTTTTTAGAAACCGCCTGAAAAAAAATTTTGAAGACTTTGTTTTTTTGGAGAACACTTGCTCTTGAGTCCTGGGTCCTTGGCCTTGAGCATTCCTGTTCTTGGCATCGAGAGGGTCTGTCCTCGGAAGGGCTGTCCTTGGCCTTGGCCTCGGATTTTTTAGTGTCCTTGGCCTTGGCCTCGAACCTTGTGTCCTCGACTCCACCTCTGGTACGTTTAGAGCGTACCATCCAATGAAAGGTACGTAGGTGCGGTACGCATTCAAAATTTATTTTTGATACTTTACGTTAGTACTGTACTGTAAATTTTTGAAGTGCGCTATGTTGAAATTTTGAACGTACTGTACCGTACTGCCATCCTTGCCCTGCAGATAGCATTTCTTTATTTCCACAAATCAAAAATTTTGAGAAAAGGTCAATTTTGTATTCTGATTTCCGAAAAGGTTTTTGCTACACGATTTACGATGATTACCGAAACAAAAAATGAATACTGTAGATGTAGTGACACCTAGAAAAAAAGTCAGCCTCACGCAAATAGGGTGATGCAACTACGAACAGATATAATAATGCAACAATGAGCAATTATGACCGAGCTGCTAAAATTATCCCCCGCCAATGCGATCAAAACTTGAAAGAATTTGGCCGCATTGTTGGAAGAAACCGCAGCAACTCCGACGAAAAATCACACGAAACATGAATTCTGACATGCAAACAAAACTTCAGAAAACACCTTGAGAGCTCTTCTCTTGGAAAGAAAATTAATGGTGAAGCCAGTTGCATGAGCTTAGTGCGTGACTTTCAGCTGAAGCCTTGAGCGGTCGACCTTTGTGCTGTTAATGTGACGGAGCTGGTTGTTTTCGTCCGCTTTTGGTTGCTAGGCTGCATTCAGACTTCCAGAAATGAAGATTCGAGCTCTCGTTTAATCAAATTGTCTTTTTTTTGGCCAAAACATGGTAGTTGTAGACCAAAGTTCTTTAATCGTGTGTGCTTAGCAGTTAGGTGCTTCCGCGGCCGCGGTGTGGGGCAGCAGCGCAAGGGATCAAAAATTGTCAACATCAAAAAACAACGGTTTAACACATAATTCAGCAAAATTTGATGCAGCGATCGGGTGTTATTTTTAGGGGGGTAAGGCATTGGCAAAAAAAAAACAAATGAAACAGGAGCGAAAAGAAACGTATCCCAAAAGGAGTGACAAAAATCTGTTTGAATGCTTCGAGCAAAACAAGCCTTTCAAAAAGAGGGCCTTGTAGTGATGAAAGACTAGAACGCTGAGGAATCTGGAATAGATGCGTCAGACCGCGTATGGGTTTATGTTTGTGTGTAGTTGTACACACACAGAAAATACAAGAGACCCAAAACTTAGGCGTCATGAAATCAGCGTCGACGTACTATCCGTTGTTCGAAGCGGTTAATGACTTCCTCCGTAGGTTGTTCATTTTGGTGGGTTGTCTTCGTTGTGGATGGGGGGCAAGGAATTGAAAATGGAGCAGCAGATATCAAGGTTGCTGGTTGCTGGCCACGAACTGTTCGTGACTCCTCGTGTCCAGGGTGCAGTGGGTGTGCTGCAATAATTCGGTCAATGCTGACGTTGTCAACAAGTGTGACTAGATCTATGATGTACTTCTTGTCTTTTTTTTGTTAAGGACTCAGGAAGAACGGCCAAGGACAGCAGACCACTGATTGCTTATTTCACCCGTGGTGGTCAAGCTAGTGCTCTAGGCTAATTTTTTGGAGGTTAGTGGGTCACCCAAAAGATTTTCCATATGCAAAAAACGATGGCTGTATTCTGTTAGAACTAGAGTGTTGGAAGGAAGATAGGGGCCTACCACGGCCGATAAAATATATTTAGGCGTTACAATTGAATAAAAGGGTGCGCCGGTATTAGCGCTAGCACACACGAACCTGTTGCTCATGACGACTGCTTGAAGCTGGTTTGCTGTTGTTTTTGTTGATGTCTTGCTTGTTGTTGTCTTGCTTGTTGTTGCTGCTGGCCTGCAAGACGTCGCCTCACCAGTGGATTTTCTTCACACGGGCAACAGATGTAGAGTTGAATTGTAACTCCTATCCTCTCTATCCTCATCGATAAGAAACCTTTGTTTCTCAAGACGGAGTGTTTGCAAACGACCCGGCAGGCCGCTTGTCCTTATTAGCACAATTCAAAAATTTGGAGAAAAGGTCAATTTGTATTTTCTGATTGCCGAAAAGGTTTTCTCTTCACGATTTACGATGATTACTGAAACTAAAAATGAATACAGTAGATGTAGTGACGCTAAGAAAAAAAGGCTACCATACGCAGTTAAAGATGATCCAACTACGATCAATTGTAACGATGCAACAACGAGCAATTATGACCGTGCTGCAACAAAGTCAACGCCAATCTATTCTTATGTGATTGGTCTAACGTTGGATATCCTCATTGATTTTCCCTTCTGTCTTCGTTTGAATAAGTATTGACCAAAAAATGGTCAGATTTCGGAAAGTAACTTCGGAAAACCTCAAAAATCGGGAAAACTTCTTGTAACCGTGGCAACTTCAAATTTTCAGAAGTTATTTTTAATGAATTTCGACTCAAAGTCAAGTTAAATTGAAAATAAAATCATTTTCCTAAAGGGATTTATCACAAAAAAAACGAGATGGTGCAAAAGTTCAAAATGGGCACAAATGCTCCCCTCCCCGTGTAAAATGGAGTTAATATAATAATAATAAGCAACTTGTATCACCCTTACGATAATACCTACGTCCTGCATATATCAATTCATCTGACTAATGGACCACACAGCAATATTTAAAAATAATAGCTTTATAGAAATAAACGCAATACACACAACTGAAAAGTTAGGCGTACAGTAATAAAGCTACAAAATACTGGCATCAAGCTATGATAGCATTCTTAAAGCCTAAATTAAAATAAGCATTCTTAAAGCCTAAATCAAAATAATAAGCTTTCACGCGTTTCTTAAAAAAAGGCCTGTAAATTGTATACGTTGTTGGGCGATGCATTTAAAAACAAGAATTTAGCTTTAGCAAAGTTAAACAGGTTACATTTTATAAGAGTCAATTATCATCATTGATACAAAAGCTATATCTAGATGAAACTAAATGACAGCTTCTTGAATTTTTTAAATACGTAGGAACAAAACCATGCTAGCATTATTGAGTGAGCTTAACAAGGCGTTTTGATCATGATTTTGTTCTTGGAAAACCAATAACTGCCGAATGCGCGCATTAGGGTGGCTCAAAATTGGCGAAAAAAATTTTTTTTCACAATTTTCTATCAGTGTGTGTTACTGTTCCTTTTGGTGAGAATCCCTCGTATTGCGATTTTTACGAAAATAAATTAAGGTTTGACCTTGGTTCAACCCACCTTAAAACTCAGAATTGTATGAATTTTTTCCCGTTTTCTAGAATGCTCGATCACTGCCTTCTATTACATGAAGAAGCAACTTTGGACTCAATATTAATCACTAATTTGTATCTGTGCTGTTAAATTAAGCAACTTTATAAACATGTACACAAAGATCTTGATAGAATTGTATTTAAAGTGGCCAAATTTACCACGTTTGTTTTAGGAGGTTGCAAGAAACTGCCGAAGGCTTTTTTCTGGCACGAGCTCTAAACAGTTACTCCAGTAGTATATAAGGGATCTATCGAGCCCCAAAAGTGGACACAAAAGATGGACACAAAGTGGACACAAAAATGGACCTTACTGAGACGTCATATGCTTAATAAGATCCGAATTCAAAATAAGATGCTCCTTTTCACGGCATTTGGGGAGGGGGAGGTTTGGGGAGGTGCGTTGTTTGGGGAGGTGTGTTGTTTGGGGAGGTTTGCAAAATGCAGCGTTATAGTAGTCTTAGCTCTAAGTTTACTCTAACCCTAGCAAGTTGTAAGAATTGAAACTTGGTCATGACCTATCTTGCCTGAGTACCGAACCACCGCAGGTGCCTGGCTTCAAGTGTAAAGCTTGAAGAGTGTCTTGCCTGAGAATCAAACCACCACAGGTGGTTTGCCTGGCTTCAAATCCAAAGTAGTAGCCAGTTAAAAGTGAATAACCTTAACCCAAGATCTAACCCTATTCTTAGCTTTAAATCTAAGTTTAGTGTAGTTGTAAGAATCAAAACATGGTCTTGACCTGAGTACCGAACCACCGCAGGTAGTTTGCCTGGCTTCAAGTGTAAAGACCCTTAGTGTCTTGCCTGAGAATCAAACCACCGCTGGTGGTTTGCCTGGGAACTGGCTATGGTTCAAGTCTCAAGTGTTATTTAGTAACTGGTTAAAAGCGAATAATTATCCTGAGAATCGAAATTTAGTGTTGATCTGAAGAGTGTCTTGACTTAGTACCGAGCCACCACAGGTGGTTTGCCTGGCTTCCAGTCCAAAGTAGTAGCCGGTTAAAAGTGAATAACCTGAGAACCCGGTACTTTCTAAATCTAAAAAGATTATCTAGTTTATGCTATGACGTCTATTTTGTACGTTTGAGAATAAGCTTCGTGTAACTTGAAACGTTTCCTGTCGCGCTGTAGCTGAATTTTCGCTGCCGTGGCGAAATCGTAAAAAACAGCTGTTAACCTATCCAAGGTTTAGCTGTGAATCACTACCTTTTCTTAATCTTTTTTAACTCTTCGAATATGGAACGAGCATGGCGCAACAGAACTTGTACTCGTTTAACCCCAATGATGTCAGGGTCGGTCCTTTGGCATACGACGATGTAATAACGTTGTCTATAAAAGATAGTTAATGAACTCTGTTTTTCATTGAATGAAATTAGAATTAAGACTTTAATAAGAATCGTTAACTGCGTCTGATCGTAAGCGAGCTTTGGGGAATCCCCTCTTTGGGGAAATTCCTGTTAATTTAAAAGCGAATTTTTTCAAAAGCTTTTCAAAGAGTGCTCTAGAATAGGTCTGTCAACCTCAGGTTATGGACTGAATCTGTAGTGGAGGAATGCCGCAAAAAACCTAAACTTTAAAACACTTGCCTGAGAACCGTTGGGAACCAAACCAGCGAAGGTGGTGAGTCTAAAGTTTACAATTTGTAACACTTCCTGGGAACCGAACCACCGAAGATAGTGTATCCAAAGTTTAAAATTTGTAAGACTTGCCTGGAAATCAAACTACCACAGGCGGTTAGTTAAAGTCTCAAATTTGTAAGGCTTCCCTGGAAATCAAACTACCGCAGGCGGTTGGTTAAAGTCTAAAATTTGTAAGGCTTTCCTGGGAATCAAACTACCAAAAGCGGTTAGTCAAAGTCTAAAGTTTAAACTTTGGACTAAACTTTAAATGTCATGGACCGTTCTTTGAACTGGCGGCTAGCTGTCGCAAAATCGCTTTGAAGTTTGCAGGTTCCAACAATTCGTTACTTTCAATCTAAAAAATTAAACATTATAAAACACAAAAGAAAATTTTAAGGTATTTATTCGATAACGTAGAAATATGTCTAAAATATGGTTGTATATTACTGTAATTCTAGAGTTTGAATAACTACGGTATTATGTTTCAACAAGACGATGGCGAACTTGAATACAAGTTGGTCGATAGTGTACTTTGACTTTTGCATTAAAATATTGCAACAGCAACCGCTAGAATGTATGTGAGTCGATATGGAATGGTGGTATTATCCTTCGACTTTTGCATTAAAATAGCGAGGGGTTGGTCGTTAGCTGTTGCAGCCACATCTGTAAACCTCAGATGGCCTGTCACAAATTGTCTTTAGAAAATCTTTTCAACCGTTTTCACTCGCCAGATTAAAATTTGTTAACGCTGTTTTGCTTGCATGACGTAATATAATCCAATTTGTTTAATTTCCGATTGTTTTGGCACCACAAGGACTAGCAAGTTTGTTAGCTGCAATACTTACTCGAGAGTTTTAACGCTCTAGTCATTCTATCAAAATGAACGTGTGTACCTATAATTGTCAGAAAACCTTTACTCGAAATGGTGCTATGCTACATCACAAAAGAGAAGTACATGAACGGTTTTGAAATTGAGTGCGAAAAACGTAACAGAAAATTTAAAAGAGCCCCTTACCGATATAACGCAACCGCCGCTGTTACCACCAGCGTCATGTTCAATTTCATAAAAACACCTGAAATTTAAGTTTGAACTGACACGTCGTATCACAGCAAAACATTGAAATCGAATTGTAAGCACTACAATCTGGTGCAAGTCTGACAGTACGTGCTTCGTTCAACCTCAACCATTCGAATCATATTCTAGTTATTTTGATGAGAGACTCGTAATATCTCGATTTTTAAGAATTTTTGTTCTTCAAAGAACATTTGCGTTGGCAAACTCAGACATTGGTGTAAGAAATAAATACTTTATCCTAAAATTAACTAATTTTGTAATTTGTGGTACTTAATTTAAATTCGGGTTGGTTATTAATTTTATTTTTATTCGTTACATTTTATTTGTGCCAAAATACAATTTTAATAAAATGAGCAATAATTCAATCAAAGCAGTACAATTGTAGCCAATTCAATAAAAAACAAACAATATTTTTACACAAATAGAAGCAGCTAAACGAATAACGTTATAACACGCATCAAGTCAAGGTAGTATGGTCGGAGTTATCAATACTCTGCACGGCTTTGAAACAATATGTTATACGCACGGTTTTGAACAAAAAAACACAAAAACAGTTGGTCGAGCGCTAACACGTTACTCTCTGGAGTGGGAGGTCAGAAGTTCAAATCTCGGACCGGTCAAATCGAACACAGTGTTGCCAACGGCTCGCCACCGCTGCGATATTTCTTCGAAAGGAGCTGCGTAGCCCGGGCGCAATGACGCGGAAATGGGCCCCGCTAACTCGTTTCACGCTTCGGCGTATTACATCGAGTATAATGAAAGATTTGATTTTATGCATGGCTCGGAAGCAATATGTCTTGTACATAAAATGTAAAACCGCGATATAGACTAAAGAGAGGACGAAGCGTTCCTTAATCGATTAAAATACTTTACTGTTAAGTTTGAACTAACGCTTGAAATCACAACATAAACAGAAAATGAATTAAGAGCACTACCTAGCAGTGGAATATAAAATCTTAACCTTGCCTGTTTTTGTTTTGAAGGGGTATTCAACTCAAGTTTTTCACGCTGGACCAAAAATGTTGAAATATACTTAAAACGCATTCTCACCAAATTTGAAGTTTCTACACCTTCTCACTTTCAAGATAATACAGTTCAAAATTAGCCGCTTTCCACTTTAGTGTTGCCGTTTTTATCAGTATTGTGACAGAAGATTAACTTTGGGAAAGCTGACTTTCATTTATTAAAAAGCATCAAATTTTTCGTTTCTAAACCTGTACTTTGTTTTGCAATACCTCTGCCGCAAAAAATTTTTTGAAACTCAAGAACATGCTGTCAATTTTTGAAATTTTGTTTCTTATTGGCAACCCTGACAAAATGTCTAAGGGGAAAAAGCCTTTTTAGGGGAAATCTAATCTGTTATATCTCAGGAACGGAAGGTCGTAGAAAGCTCAAATTTGGTAAAGTCGGTCTTGTTTGTCAAAATTTTTCGAGAAAAAATCGAGCAAAAAAAAATTTTCCGACCTGAATACCCTTTTGATCCATCAAAACAATTCGAATAATAATAATAATATATTGAGCAAACGATTTGGTTGCAAGTGTTTGATTTCTGATCTTATTAAGCATATGACGCCATATCTTTGACGTCAGTAAGGTTCATCTTTGTGTCCACTTTGTGTCCATTTTTGTATCCACTTAAAACGCAAAAAGTGGGAAATCAACAAAGATCATGCGATTTTAGTCACCGTGAAAACGACGCAGTCCAAATTCAACCAATTCTAACCAATCGAGTTCCCTTTTTTTGACTTTTCAAATTGTTTACGTTCAAGCTGGGTGAAAATATTGAGTTTCTTTTTTTTAAGTTCCAAATCGGGCTTTGTTAAAAAGGGAGATGTAAAAACCAAGTTGCCCTAAGAAAATTTCAATTTATCTTGCAATTTTTATCAAAGATGTTAAACATTAAAAAAAATTAAAATTCATTAAAAACATTCGCAATTCATTTTTCAATAATAATTGGTTATTGAACATTACGTAATTACTCTCTGCTTTTTTTTTTTGCTTTGGCTGCGTAGTGCAAGAGGTGCGCAATATTATGCCGTAATTAAAATTTTTGTTCACTTCAATCACATCTTTGCTAAAATTCTACTTTTACATTAAATGATTTTTAACTTGTGGTGCTTCGTAACTGTAATAATGACCTGAAAATAGTCAATGTGAGTTTGCTGCTCCTCAAATCCAAGAGAAAAACTAGGGGCTGTCTATATTTTAATTCTATGAAAGATATCATATTTTTAACATTACTCAAACCCATATGTGTGTCCAATTTTGTGGCTCAACAGACTTTCACGTTTGACTCAGGATGCAACCAGCATTTAAATCCTACAGCGCTATTTCGAAAAAAACAAAAAGTTTGAGTTAATTATCTACTTTTTCAGATAAAATCACTACTCGAAACAAATAATTTGCAAGGCCTTGAATGTTTTTGATCAAAGTTTTCCAATGAAAACAAGAAAACGGTTGAAAATTTTGCTATATTAGATAAGTTTTAATAAATTTATTAAATTTAATAAATTTAATAGATTTAATAAATTCAAATTATTATTAATAATTCAAATTATTATTAAAAAAGTTTAATTTAAGTTATTAATTTTAACAATTTTAATTCATTAATTTTCAGTTCAAAAAATTAATTTTATAAACGACTTCCGGTCCTGTCCCGAGTGTATTTGATCATGACTCAATAAAAATGTCTAAAAATTTTTTTGTAAACCTATAAGCAGCGTGTTTTTGGCTTTAGATTTTGCTATCTACAAGGTAAACACCCAACCTTATTCTTAAAATTAGTGCTTCCAATTAAAGATTTCATAAAACCTCAAATTGTACAATCACGTAGCTTCGACTTATGAAAAAATTACGCCACTATATGATTGCGACACAGAAACTCAAACGTCTAACAGCAGTCTCGTTTAAATACTACTCAAATGCAAAGAAATGCGAGAATGGGTTTTTCTTGCAAATTTTACGATACGAAATTTCAAGTAACAAGCGTCTATAGCTTGGAAAATACGGACATATTAGAGCAAACCATGTGTTTTGACCGCTAGGATGTGTCGTTTAAATT
The DNA here is from genome assembly GCA_963965965.1 of Trididemnum nubilum. Classification (NCBI taxonomy): domain Eukaryota; kingdom Metazoa; phylum Chordata; class Ascidiacea; order Aplousobranchia; family Didemnidae; genus Trididemnum; species Trididemnum nubilum. The sequence continues at coordinate 6,234,028 of OZ014469.1, forward strand.
TGATAATCCAAACTTCAAAAAAAGTAGGGGTATTTTGATTTTTAGACACATCAACATTTAAACGCTAAAATCTATTTATTGTCATATCATTATTCACTTTGTAAAACAAGGTTCCAATTGCTCTTGTCCTGAACCTCTTTAACTGAATTTGACTTACGCTCACCAAGTTAGTGGTTTGAACCCTTTCCGTTTTGGAATCTCTTGACTCTATGACCTTTGTCTGAGCTTCTTTCAAAATTTGACTCAAAAATATGCAAAATATAAAAAGTAATTGTTTTTCGTTATTTTTGCAATTCAGGTTTCTATGACTTAATTAATTGTTTTAACGTAAAAAGCAGCTATTGTTTTCTACTTTAAACAAAAAATTCTACTAAATCGTAACTTTTAATTAACATTTTTGCGTTCATTAAGAATAACTTTGTCAAAACTATTTTAGAATGATATGATTCTTTTGTCTTGAATGATATTTTTACCTTAAATATCTTTAAACTAGTTTAACTTATTAATTTTTTATTGAATTCCGCGTTTTAAAGGAAGTGTTTTTGTAAAAATAACTTAAATTGTTTCGCATTGTTTGTTTTGAATTGCATGTTTTCCTTAAAAAAGCGATAATTTTTAACAGCTTTTTAGTCATGTAATTTTCTCAGACCTTAGATTTGGTAGAAAATGTTCCAAAGTAATAAAATGTCTAGTAAATCACTTACATGAAAAAGATAATGTTTATTACTTTTAATCAAAAAAGTCTGAACTTCTTTGTTTTCGTAGCCATAGTTTTGTAAAAAAATTCAAAATCTTGCGTTTCGTCATTTTGAATTGAAACTTTAATTAAAAATAATCTTTTTTTCTACTTTGAAACAAAAGCATTTACCTAACATCTTAAATTTTTTAACAATTTTTTAGTTTTACGCTGAGTTTTTTTACTAAAAAGCGATAAAAATTAACCAAACTAGATAATGTTTATTAATTTTAGTCAATAAACCGCAACTTTTTTTGTTGTCGTAGCGATAAGTTTGTAAAAAATCTTACGTTTCGTCATTTTAAATTGAAAACTTCAGCAAAAATAATCTTTTTTGTACTATAAGACTAAAACGTTTACCCAACATCTTAAATTTTTTAACCATTTTTTAGTTTTGCACTGATTTTTTTACTAAAATGCCATAAAAATTAACCAAAATAGATAATGTTTATTAATTTTAGTCAATAAACCTCGACGTTTTTGTTGTCGTAGCGATAAGTTTGTAAAAAATCTTACGTTTCGTCATTTTAAATTGAAAACTTCAGCAAAAATAATCTTTTTTGAGCTATAAGACTAAAACGTTTACCTAACATCTTAAATTTTTTTTTAGTTTTGCACTGATTTTTTTTACTAAAATGCCATAAAATTTAACCAAAATAGATAATGTTTATTAATTTTAGTCAATAAACCTCGACGTTTTTGTGGTCGTAGCAATAAGTTTGTAAAAAATCTTACGTTTCATCATTTTAAATTGAAAATTTAATTAAAAATAATCTTTTTTGTACTGCAAAACTAAAACGTTTACCTAACATCTTAAATTTTTTAACAATTTTTTAGTTTTACACTGATTTTTTTACTAAAATGCCATAAAATTTTATTCAACTACACTCTATCTTGAGTTAAAACAAGAACTTTTGCAATTTTTTTGATGTTATTCGATATGAAACCTTGCCTTATAGTTTCAAGTTATAAAATTTACGATAGTTTTTGCGGTTTTCTTGTTTGTGTCAAAATGTTTTTTTGCAGAAATCAAAATCTTACAATTTCTTTGATTAAAACAATAATTCAACCTTAAAACGAAAATTATTTGAAAACTTTTAATCCAAACTTTTCTAGAAAAGGTGTGTTTTTTATTACTTGATCTAGTTTTATTGGGGTGAATTCATGAAAATATGTTACACCGTTGCGATTTATTTACCTTGAGTGAAAATTTTAACGTACATAAACCCAAAAATTCACCTAAAACTGGAACAAGTCATTAACTTTCTTTTTTTTGTGTTGCAATAATTTGATCAAAATCTTGGGTTTCTTTATCTTGATTATTACGTTTACTTTAAAACTTATCTAATATAGCAAAATTTTCAACCGTTTTCTTGTTTTCATTGGAAAACTTTGATCAAAAACATTCAAGGCCTTGCAAATTATTTGTTTCGAGTAGTGATTTTATCTGAAAAAGTAGATAATTAACTCAAACTTTTTGTTTTTTTCGAAATAGCGCTGTAGGATTTAAATGCTGGTTGCATCCTGAGTCAAACGTGAAAGTCTGTTGAGCCACAAAATTGGACACACATATGGGTTTGAGTAATGTTAAAAATATGATATCTTTCATAGAATTAAAATATAGACAGCCCCTAGTTTTTCTCTTGGATTTGAGGAGCAGCAAACTCACATTGACTATTTTCAGGTCATTATTACAGTTACGAAGCACCACAAGTTAAAAATCATTTAATGTAAAAGTAGAATTTTAGCAAAGATGTGATTGAAGTGAACAAAAATTTTAATTACGGCATAATATTGCGCACCTCTTGCACTACGCAGCCAAAGCAAAAAAAAAAAGCAGAGAGTAATTACGTAATGTTCAATAACCAATTATTATTGAAAAATGAATTGCGAATGTTTTTAATGAATTTTAATTTTTTTTAATGTTTAACATCTTTGATAAAAATTGCAAGATAAATTGAAATTTTCTTAGGGCAACTTGGTTTTTACATCTCCCTTTTTAACAAAGCCCGATTTGGAACTTAAAAAAAAGAAACTCAATATTTTCACCCAGCTTGAACGTAAACAATTTGAAAAGTCAAAAAAAGGGAACTCGATTGGTTAGAATTGGTTGAATTTGGACTGCGTCGTTTTCACGGTGACTAAAATCGCATGATCTTTGTTGATTTCCCACTTTTTGCGTTTTAAGTGGATACAAAAATGGACACAAAGTGGACACAAAGATGAACCTTACTGACGTCAAAGATATGGCGTCATATGCTTAATAAGATCAGAAATCAAACACTTGCAACCAAATCGTTTGCTCAATATATTATTATTATTATTCGAATTGTTTTGATGGATCAAAAGGGTATTCAGGTCGGAAAATTTTTTTTTGCTCGATTTTTTCTCGAAAAATTTTGACAAACAAGACCGACTTTACCAAATTTGAGCTTTCTACGACCTTCCGTTCCTGAGATATAACAGATTAGATTTCCCCTAAAAAGGCTTTTTCCCCTTAGACATTTTGTCAGGGTTGCCAATAAGAAACAAAATTTCAAAAATTGACAGCATGTTCTTGAGTTTCAAAAAATTTTTTGCGGCAGAGGTATTGCAAAACAAAGTACAGGTTTAGAAACGAAAAATTTGATGCTTTTTAATAAATGAAAGTCAGCTTTCCCAAAGTTAATCTTCTGTCACAATACTGATAAAAACGGCAACACTAAAGTGGAAAGCGGCTAATTTTGAACTGTATTATCTTGAAAGTGAGAAGGTGTAGAAACTTCAAATTTGGTGAGAATGCGTTTTAAGTATATTTCAACATTTTTGGTCCAGCGTGAAAAACTTGAGTTGAATACCCCTTCAAAACAAAAACAGGCAAGGTTAAGATTTTATATTCCACTGCTAGGTAGTGCTCTTAATTCATTTTCTGTTTATGTTGTGATTTCAAGCGTTAGTTCAAACTTAACAGTAAAGTATTTTAATCGATTAAGGAACGCTTCGTCCTCTCTTTAGTCTATATCGCGGTTTTACATTTTATGTACAAGACATATTGCTTCCGAGCCATGCATAAAATCAAATCTTTCATTATACTCGATGTAATACGCCGAAGCGTGAAACGAGTTAGCGGGGCCCATTTCCGCGTCATTGCGCCCGGGCTACGCAGCTCCTTTCGAAGAAATATCGCAGCGGTGGCGAGCCGTTGGCAACACTGTGTTCGATTTGACCGGTCCGAGATTTGAACTTCTGACCTCCCACTCCAGAGAGTAACGTGTTAGCGCTCGACCAACTGTTTTTGTGTTTTTTTGTTCAAAACCGTGCGTATAACATATTGTTTCAAAGCCGTGCAGAGTATTGATAACTCCGACCATACTACCTTGACTTGATGCGTGTTATAACGTTATTCGTTTAGCTGCTTCTATTTGTGTAAAAATATTGTTTGTTTTTTATTGAATTGGCTACAATTGTACTGCTTTGATTGAATTATTGCTCATTTTATTAAAATTGTATTTTGGCACAAATAAAATGTAACGAATAAAAATAAAATTAATAACCAACCCGAATTTAAATTAAGTACCACAAATTACAAAATTAGTTAATTTTAGGATAAAGTATTTATTTCTTACACCAATGTCTGAGTTTGCCAACGCAAATGTTCTTTGAAGAACAAAAATTCTTAAAAATCGAGATATTACGAGTCTCTCATCAAAATAACTAGAATATGATTCGAATGGTTGAGGTTGAACGAAGCACGTACTGTCAGACTTGCACCAGATTGTAGTGCTTACAATTCGATTTCAATGTTTTGCTGTGATACGACGTGTCAGTTCAAACTTAAATTTCAGGTGTTTTTATGAAATTGAACATGACGCTGGTGGTAACAGCGGCGGTTGCGTTATATCGGTAAGGGGCTCTTTTAAATTTTCTGTTACGTTTTTCGCACTCAATTTCAAAACCGTTCATGTACTTCTCTTTTGTGATGTAGCATAGCACCATTTCGAGTAAAGGTTTTCTGACAATTATAGGTACACACGTTCATTTTGATAGAATGACTAGAGCGTTAAAACTCTCGAGTAAGTATTGCAGCTAACAAACTTGCTAGTCCTTGTGGTGCCAAAACAATCGGAAATTAAACAAATTGGATTATATTACGTCATGCAAGCAAAACAGCGTTAACAAATTTTAATCTGGCGAGTGAAAACGGTTGAAAAGATTTTCTAAAGACAATTTGTGACAGGCCATCTGAGGTTTACAGATGTGGCTGCAACAGCTAACGACCAACCCCTCGCTATTTTAATGCAAAAGTCGAAGGATAATACCACCATTCCATATCGACTCACATACATTCTAGCGGTTGCTGTTGCAATATTTTAATGCAAAAGTCAAAGTACACTATCGACCAACTTGTATTCAAGTTCGCCATCGTCTTGTTGAAACATAATACCGTAGTTATTCAAACTCTAGAATTACAGTAATATACAACCATATTTTAGACATATTTCTACGTTATCGAATAAATACCTTAAAATTTTCTTTTGTGTTTTATAATGTTTAATTTTTTAGATTGAAAGTAACGAATTGTTGGAACCTGCAAACTTCAAAGCGATTTTGCGACAGCTAGCCGCCAGTTCAAAGAACGGTCCATGACATTTAAAGTTTAGTCCAAAGTTTAAACTTTAGACTTTGACTAACCGCTTTTGGTAGTTTGATTCCCAGGAAAGCCTTACAAATTTTAGACTTTAACCAACCGCCTGCGGTAGTTTGATTTCCAGGGAAGCCTTACAAATTTGAGACTTTAACTAACCGCCTGTGGTAGTTTGATTTCCAGGCAAGTCTTACAAATTTTAAACTTTGGATACACTATCTTCGGTGGTTCGGTTCCCAGGAAGTGTTACAAATTGTAAACTTTAGACTCACCACCTTCGCTGGTTTGGTTCCCAACGGTTCTCAGGCAAGTGTTTTAAAGTTTAGGTTTTTTGCGGCATTCCTCCACTACAGATTCAGTCCATAACCTGAGGTTGACAGACCTATTCTAGAGCACTCTTTGAAAAGCTTTTGAAAAAATTCGCTTTTAAATTAACAGGAATTTCCCCAAAGAGGGGATTCCCCAAAGCTCGCTTACGATCAGACGCAGTTAACGATTCTTATTAAAGTCTTAATTCTAATTTCATTCAATGAAAAACAGAGTTCATTAACTATCTTTTATAGACAACGTTATTACATCGTCGTATGCCAAAGGACCGACCCTGACATCATTGGGGTTAAACGAGTACAAGTTCTGTTGCGCCATGCTCGTTCCATATTCGAAGAGTTAAAAAAGATTAAGAAAAGGTAGTGATTCACAGCTAAACCTTGGATAGGTTAACAGCTGTTTTTTACGATTTCGCCACGGCAGCGAAAATTCAGCTACAGCGCGACAGGAAACGTTTCAAGTTACACGAAGCTTATTCTCAAACGTACAAAATAGACGTCATAGCATAAACTAGATAATCTTTTTAGATTTAGAAAGTACCGGGTTCTCAGGTTATTCACTTTTAACCGGCTACTACTTTGGACTGGAAGCCAGGCAAACCACCTGTGGTGGCTCGGTACTAAGTCAAGACACTCTTCAGATCAACACTAAATTTCGATTCTCAGGATAATTATTCGCTTTTAACCAGTTACTAAATAACACTTGAGACTTGAACCATAGCCAGTTCCCAGGCAAACCACCAGCGGTGGTTTGATTCTCAGGCAAGACACTAAGGGTCTTTACACTTGAAGCCAGGCAAACTACCTGCGGTGGTTCGGTACTCAGGTCAAGACCATGTTTTGATTCTTACAACTACACTAAACTTAGATTTAAAGCTAAGAATAGGGTTAGATCTTGGGTTAAGGTTATTCACTTTTAACTGGCTACTACTTTGGATTTGAAGCCAGGCAAACCACCTGTGGTGGTTTGATTCTCAGGCAAGACACTCTTCAAGCTTTACACTTGAAGCCAGGCACCTGCGGTGGTTCGGTACTCAGGCAAGATAGGTCATGACCAAGTTTCAATTCTTACAACTTGCTAGGGTTAGAGTAAACTTAGAGCTAAGACTACTATAACGCTGCATTTTGCAAACCTCCCCAAACAACACACCTCCCCAAACAACGCACCTCCCCAAACCTCCCCCTCCCCAAATGCCGTGAAAAGGAGCATCTTATTTTGAATTCGGATCTTATTAAGCATATGACGTCATATCTTTGACGTCAGTAAGGTCCATTTTTGTGTCCACTTTGTGTCCATCTTTTGTGTCCACTTTTGGGGCTCGATAGATTCCTTATATACTACTTACTCCTTTGTTAATTCCTGTATTCACAGATGTTGTATCAAATGTTAAACCAAAGATTAAGGGTTTTTCAATGTTCCACATCTTTGGAGTTTCCAAAATTATTTTTGTTAATTTAGCATCTGTGCTGTCTTAACTTGTTATTTTCAATTTTCAAAAAATTTTTCTTTTTTCCATGAGTTACAGTAAAAAAAGTAGCAATTACTTTTGTGGATGTTTTTACATGTTCCAGGCCTTGAAACATTTTCCCATCCCAATGCAATAAATGTCTGTTACGATTAGAGTTAAGATGATTGAGTTGTTTCCAAGTTTTTTCTCAAATGTTGACTCAGCAGTTTGTTCTCGTATCCTACAGCGACGTCTACGCACTAAATCTTTGACAAGACAGATCATTGATGTTGCCACCACCTGAGCTAGCAACAGCAAACATGATCTCCGTTAGCCCTCTTTGGCTAATACAGAATTTGTCCACCAACAGACTGACGATTTCACTCCACTGGGTGGGATCAAGATTGAGATTAACTGCAGGTTGCTTTTGTTGAGTTTGCTTTCTTTTTTTAGAAGTTTCAGGCAAGATAAAGTCAGGATTTTCTTCACTAGCATTGCTTGATAAACTGCTTTCACTGTCCTAGCTTTGCTCAATAAAAAAGGATGACTTACTATCCTTTTTTTCTGTTCTTCATTGTCTCGTCTTTGTTGTACTTTCAAGACCTTTTCTATTTTGCGTTTGTTTTTATTCATTGTTACTATGTCCACGGAGGAAACTCCCTCTCTCTACTGCCTCTCATATTGTTTGAAAATTGCTTAGTTTTATTGTCTAATGCTCTCTTGCAATTTGGTTTTGGAGCCCAAAAGGTTTTCGCCATATCTTAAAAAAAGGCCTTACTTTTATCTACTTGTTGCTGGATTGTTTTTGATTTTTGCTTGAGCAAGATTGTCTAGTCTTTGTGTATATTTAGAACCATGCTAATGAGAATGTCGTCAACTTTTATAGGGATACCTGTTTGACGAAGTCACAACTGCTGTTTTCCACAGCAAATTGACAAAAGTTTCGCAAAGTTCTTGTTCCAGTTTTTTTGTAGCTAAAGGTCATTCAAGTAAAGTTTTTCACTTACGACCAAAATGTTGCAATAATCCTGCAATGCATGTTCACCAAATAAGAAGTTTCTCCGCTTCTCACTTTCAAGATATTGCTGTTCAAAATTAGCCGTTTTCCTCTTACTTTAGTGTTGCCTTTTTGTCAGTATTGTGACAGAAGATTAGCTTTGGGAAATTTTGCTTAAATTTATTTAAAAGCAGCTAATTTTGCAGTTTTAAACCTTTCCTGGTTTTACAATCATAGCTCTGCAGCATAATATTTATTGAGAATCACGAACATGCAGTAACTTTTTAAAAATTTGTTTCTAATCAGCAACTCTGGCTAAATTTGTAAGGAGAAAAAGCCTTTCTAAGTGGAAATCTAACATGTTATATCTCTGCAATAAAAGGTCGTAGAAAGCTCAAATTTGGTGAAGTTAGTCTTTAGGCCTGTCAAAGTTTTTTAAAAGGAAATCAAGCAAAAAATTTTTCTGACTTGAATGCCTGTTTAAGAATGCAAACATTGAAAATGCAAGTACACTGTTTTGCTTGTTGACGGTGTACTGTAGATCCTCGGGTCGCATATCCACAACATGCTCATCAAAGGGTCATAATTTTACAGTAGCTTTCTTTTTGATCTTATCATCATCTTACCCACGTTAAATCATAAACTTTGTACACTATATAGGTTACTAGTTCAGCTAATTTTTTTTAGTTTTAAAAAGCAAAGTAATTTACAATAATTAATAAAGTAAATAATTAATTAACAGTCTGAAATTTCAAGATTTTTAAAAGCACCTGTTAACTGATGAGCAACAAGTTCCGAAAAACTGCTACTCGTAGCCTAACCGCCAGTAGGCTATACCTAAACTGCAGCTCAGATTTGTGTCTCTGCATTTTTCAACTTGCTTGTTCTCAATTTCTCTCTCACTATACACTGGTATTCGCAGTGTTGAAATCAAGGCCTCTTGCCGATAGACCAATTGCTATTCGACAGATTGTCGAAATAAATATTTTCTTAGTACATTGTTCTTGATGAAAAATATCAACTTGCTTGGTCAATTTCACTCTGCATTCAGCAACTCAATTAACTGAACTAGAAATACCGCAGTTTATCACAAACCAATCTCAGAATGATTGATAGAGATTAAGCTAAGAGAAAGTTATGACATCATGATAAGTTTTTGATCATTGTGAATGTGCAATTGTGCATAGTAGTTGTAGCAGATAAGCGGTTATACCAGTACAAAGTAATACACGGGAATTACAGTGCTAAAAATGGTTAAATGGTTGACTGAAGTACACAGCACTTGTTGCGATTAAGCTAAAAAGCGCCCAAAATTCAAAAATTGCTTTTGGGTGAACCAGGGTCAAATGTAAAAATTAAGCAAAAAGCTTTGGTTAACTGATTTTAGTATCCAAAAAGGAACATTTTTCCAAACTGACAAAAAATTTTAAAAGGGTCAAGGAAAATGAGCTACCCTAGTGCGCATTAACCATTTGTGCTATCCCTACACAAGAACAAGTATACATTGAGTGGGATATTAGCAAACTTAAGCTAAAAATAGCATTGTGTTTGGCCCTACTTTATAATCGAAAGACATAATTGGGCACAAAATCGTTAATCGTTTATCCGTTAAGAACGAAAGCTACAGTAACTTATTCATTAACTACTTAATTCGTTAAAAAGCTTTCTTATGTTAACAGACTAAATTGACTTGCGTTAAGTTTGGTTAACTTTTGCTGAGGTTTTCATTGTCAATTGGGACTTCGCGCGAGCGCGTAGTTGGGACTTTTTGCGAGCGCGAAGTATCTTGGTTTTAGTTTGCGAATTTTGTCAGATGAAAATTGATTTGCTAATATCTAGCAAACCGTAAAACTTAGAAAGTTGAAATTTGGTCTCAGCATAAGAATTATTAAAAGCGTTGTGTGTGCCAATTTTGGGGATTTTCGGTCCCCTGATCGTGAATTGAGACACCAAAAAACATAAAAAACGGCAATTTTTGGCTAGAAAATTTATTAATTTGCTTGTAATTGCATAACAACCTTCCGAGCAAAACCGAAATTTGGACATAATGTGGGTACTTATGAATGATTTGTGCAAACCGAGTTTGGGGGGCGCTTGGTCACGTGACCAAAATTTCAGAGGCCGAAATTGGCAAAAAGTTAAGGTGTTAGAACTGAAATATCTCAGAAATTACAGATATAGATAAAAATTCTTACAAACAATGTACTGAAAAAATTAACAACAAGCTATAGACAGTATACAGAGTCTTATAGGCACAATCAAACCTTTGATTAACATTCTAAGACATACTGTTTTAGAATCGACATTCGTCTTTTATTCCTCGTCAGTATAGCTAGGACTACAGATATGAACATGAGCGCAGAAAGGCAAAGAATTGCAAATTAACCAGATCATGGCACATTTTTTTTTCTTTGCCAAAATTATAAAGTAATCCCAATATTACAAGAGATTAATTCTAATAGTTCAATTCAAAGTAATTTCCAATAGTATGCCTTAAACAAATTGTGTCATAATCTGGTTAATTTGCGATTGTTTGCCTTTCTACCAGTAGCGTAGCCAGGGGATACGGGGCGGGGAGGCTATAACCCCCCCCCATTGGCCTGCCAACCAAAATGCAGAATAAGAAAAATACCGCGTTTTTAGCTCTTCTGAGACTGTTATTTTGCGCTGGAATGGACTAAAAAGGTGATTTAAAGCATCTTTTGAAACATATATTCAGGGGGGGCTAATTTATCAAAAATTGAAGTCACAAATCAATAAAAACTTTGAAAAATGCTCAAAAATAAACAATCAAATTTGATCGCTAGTGTAAAAACGCCAAACATAGGTCTTATCAACAAATGTATTATAAACTCAGGAAAAAAAGGGGGGGCTATTCAGTGTTAGTTAATTACCAATCGCTTCTCTCAAATATCTTTCCATGAGCCCCCCCAATTATTTTTCTTATAAAATATAGAAGAAATAGATTTCTCTGTGTGAGTCGTATTGAATAATAGAATTTTATGATTTACCAGCAAGTAAACAAAAGAACTGCAATGTATTCATTGGCCACTTCCTACACAGCCCATTAATGCTACCAGTTGAAACATGTTGTGCTGCCATATTCTATGCCACGTTTTAAAAGCACTATTCTTAATTAAAATAGCCCTAAAATTAAGTTATTTTTGCAAAAAAATGCAAAATTTTCGAGCGCTGAGGGCCTCTCCCCCAGATTCCCTTGCCTCCGGCGGCTGGGGGCTTCACCCCCAGACCTCCCACTGGCCTCCGGCGGCTGGGGGCTCCACCCCCAGACCTCCAAAACAGCCCCCCCATTGCAAATTTCTGGCGACGCGCCTGCTTTCTACGCTCATGTTCATACCTGTCGTCCTAATTATACTAACGAGGAATAAAAGACGAATGTAGATTCCTAAGCAGTATGTCTTAGGCTGTTAATCAAAGGTTTGATTGTGCCTATGATGAAAATTACTCTGTGGTTTTTGAACACACTCTCAATCACCTTTCTTTTGGTTATGTTTGTTTACCCCAACTTGAAAACTACTTTTCGTGTATTATTTGTTTTTTACTTTTCTTTTTTCTGTTTCTTCTGCCGCTATCTACTTTTAAACCGCTTAACGCACTGTATACAAAGTTTAAGCAATTGAAGATATCAGGGAAGACTAACGTGCGACTGAAATCGAGAATGCCTCGTAGGGGGATCCCCCTTAGTCTGGTCCACAAAAATTTTGAATTTTGAACTGTTAAAGCTAGATAGGTCAAATTTTGAGAATGGGTAGATATCAAAAATAAACCAAACCAGCCAAAACTGGGGATGTCACAATGGGCTTTCTCCCAAAAACGGACCCTCCAAAAATTCGACCTTTTTAACCACACACTCTAGACACATGAAATTTTCAGGGTAGGTAAATATGTAAAAAGATAAGATATGACAAAATTTTGAGTTTCAAAGTGGGGTGTCCCCTCAATGAGGCTACCAAAATTTAAATTTTTAAACCGTTACAGCTAGGTGGATCAAGTTTTGGAATAGGTATATATTAAAAATAAATTAAACTTAACAAAAATTGGGGATTCCAGAATAGGGGTCCGCCTAAAACGGGGCCACCAGAACTCAAACTTTTTAACCACTGACGCTAGATTTATGAAATATTCAAAAGAAATAAATATAAGAAAGGATAATATATGACAAAATTTGAGGATACCAAAATAAGGGTGTCCCCCTCAAACGAGGCCACCAAAATTCAAACCTTTTAACCACTTACGCCAGGCACATGAAATTTTTAGAATAAGCAAACAATAAGAAAACATAAATTTTGACAAAACTCGGGGGTACCAAATTCAAGAGAACTTCCTCAAAAAAAGAAGACAAAATTCAAATTTTAACCACTTACGCTAGACTGATGACATTTTCAGAATAGGTAAATATGAAAAAAAGATAAATTTGGAGCACCAAATGGGGGTTCTTTAAAATTTAAACTTTTCAACCATTCAAGCTAGATACACGAAATTTTCAAAATTGGTAAACAAAAAAGAAGGATAAACTCAGAATAGGTAAATAAAATATGACTAAAATTCAGGTGCCACATTTAGGTAGTCCTCTTCCAATGGGTCCTTCAAACATTTTAATTCCTAAAGCTAAACAAATAAAATTTTCACAACAAGTAAAAATCTATTATGAAAAAATTTGAGGATCTCATACTAAAGGGGTCCTCCAATTATGTTGACTCCTCTCCCCATTAACTACAAAGCTAAACAAATTAAATCTATTAAATAGGTTAATACGAATCAAAGATTAAAGATAACAAAACTTGTTTGGCCGCATTGGGAAGACCATGCCAAATGTGCTCCTCAAAATTTTTAAATTTTTATTTCGATATTCTCGAGCTAGACATACTAAATTTTAGTACTACCGGTACGCTAATACGAGATAAAACACGTAATAAGAAAAAGATAAAACATGCCAAACTTGGCAATGCCATGTTGAACAATCAGCCCTAAAATGGAACTTCAAACTATGCGAGAAATTCTCACAATGAATAGGTATCACAAAAAAATTGCAGACTAAAACTTATGGGATTACTCCAACAGTTTAGACGTTGAAGTACTTGTGCTTAATGGGTTTGTTAAATTTAAGCTGGACGGCCGAATTTTTTACTAAATTGTCACTTATGACGTTGAAAAACCTTCTACTTGCAATTCAAATTTTTTCAACAAATTTCATTACAAAAGCTTTCATGCTGGATAATGAATGTAATACAATATACGAATATCCAATAGGTTGGCCGTTGGGTCGCACTGCTAAATAGCGTTTTCAGATTAGGAATAGCTGTAAAATGCGTTCCTATTTTTGGCCGTAGTTAGTGTTAAGTTTGGTTGATGCAATAAAGTCGCTGGAATTTTGGAGATCGCGTTATGTTATTTCATAATAGAGTGAAAAAACTGTTAGGAACTCGTAATAGCTTTTTGATTGACGTTACTTGTTATTATGATAACTTTTTGAGACCTTTAAACTTTGAGAGCGAATAACTTCAACGCTATTAAAATGAACTAAAAAGAGTGTAATGTGCAAAAGAAGTCGATAATTTTTGGTAAATAGTTAATTGATTTGAAATATTACACCTAGGGTTTTGGAAAGCATAGATTTGAGTAAATAAATATAAGGTTTCAATGTGAAGATCATCTTAAAGTTAGACTCTGAAATACGACTTAAAACTTTTAAGAGTTTAATTTTTTGTGTCTAAATTTTGTTTGTATACGTATCTTTCTCCATGCTAATTGCTAAGGCAGGTATTGTTTTGATTTAATTCCTAAATTTTGAAAAAACATCAGCAGAAGTTTTCATACACAAGCTTGTATAAAATTCTTCTAAAAAAAATATTGCAGTGAGCTAGTTGAGGGTGTAGATTTAAAGCGTAGGATAGTGTATCAGATTTTTGGTCAAGGTAATGTACGTAAGCTACAAATCCGAAAAACATATTGGCAAAAAGTTACTGTCGAAATATTTGTTTTATCCAGGGTTCTGTCTGTAACCACAATTTTAGCAATTACGCTGCTGTGTGAAAAATCAACAAACTCTCTAACAGTAGAAACAAAAGTTGTAAAACTAAGCAGAGTTGTGAGATTTTGATTCACATTTTATAGCTACCTTTTCTAGACATTTAAATTTTGAAAGCCGTCAACCTCAAACCTGATCAAGTTAATGAAACATAACAAAAATCGAAAGCGATGTATTTCAGATCTGATTATCAGCAACCATTAACAAACTCACTTACACAATAGTGAAGTTCTTTGCTTCAGTAAAGTTAAATACTTTTGGAAAGTCCCTGGATATCGCTTGCGATGTGGTATTCTAGTTGCTTGCACCATTCGTTCATCGTACCAGTATAAACCAGTTTGCACTTGTACCACTTGTTGCGTATTAGCACAAGTTTTTTAGAGAAAGCGAAGAAAGGAGCGCTTTTTTGGAGCATATGATAGGCTGCAACCCCATAGGTCGTTTAATAACTGCTGTTTGCAGCCTCCAAAGATTTTCCGATCGCAGCTTTGTCACTGCATACGAACCTATTTTTATCTTGAAATTAGATTAGACTGTAAAATGTAACTTCCAAAACACACAATGATCACTACGTAGCAATAAATTTTTTTACAATCAGCTCAATAGTGTCATTTCGTGTTGCAGAAGTGAGTGAATAAAAAGAAATGCAAAGAAATTACACTCAAAATGTTATCGAATTAACGGACTTCAAAGCTGAAAATAACAAACTAACTTTAACTGGAGTATGAATCTTGCTAATAACGGACTTGTGGTTAACGAAGCTAACGTTTTGCATTAACTTGCCCATTTATGAGTATAGGTAAAGCAACACTACTTTTTGAGTAATAAATAAGTTTGCTGTCAATATCATTTTGGTTGTCTGGTCATTTGTTAGTTAGCTTGCGTAACAATGCATGCAAAGCTGGGTTTCTCTCACTTTTGGGCAGCATGCAGAATGCAAGTTGGAGAGATGCCGAGTTTGGCATATCCCGTGTAGATTATTTGCCTCTAGGATCAGAACTCCAGAAGTGAATGACTAACTTTAAATCACCTAAAGGCGCAATTTGGACGTTTCAACTCGAGGTTATGTGGTTGGGAAGTGTGTGTCTCACCCGATTGTAATTGCTATTAAGAAGACCAAACCACGTCACTGTATGTCCATAAAGTCCAGCCCCAACAACGAAAAAAAGTCCGATCCAATTGTAAAGCTCTTAAAAAAAACTTGCTTTACTTAAACTATGTTACTGATTACAACTTCTTGAGACCAGAAGCAGTTTACAAGACCTGATAAATAGCTAGGCAGCAGAGGTGGAGTCCTCGAGGACACATTTCACATTTTGAAGTCCTTGGCCTCCATACCTACAAGTCGTTGAAAATGTCCTGTACTCGGTCGAAGACAGCACTATTTTTTGATTCGTTAAAAAAGGGCCATGGTCATGAGCCTTTTTTTAATCTGGAGAACGCCAAAAGCCTCGTATAACATTTATGAAGACCTTGTTTGTTTTGTTTTTTCTTTAAATAACGCCTAAAATCTCATGAAAATTTTGCGAATTCTTGAGCGATTACCTTTTTTTTTCGGAAAACATTTGCGCGTTATGTCCTTGGTCCCCTCGAAAATTTGGTCCTTGGCGTTGTATGTTTTTTAAGTCCTTGTTGTATGTTTAAGGCCTTGGCCTCAAACGTTGGGTCCTTGACTCTATCTCTGCTAAGCAACTCTACTGCTACGATTAGAAATACTGCAAAACCACCTTCCAGCTGGCATTGCCACCTACAGCAAAATCTAGAGAATGGAACAACTTGTGCAGTTATGTAGCCTACCTTTTCTCTGAATACCTGATGGTTTAATTGTCCTTTTGCAACGTCCACTCTTCGGCAAGACCTTATGTTGCTTCAAAACGTCAGGCTATAATAAGAGAGATAAAGATGTTGCCAAGTCTGCTGAGTCGCTTTTCTGTGACATTAGCTGTACCTTGTGGAGGATCCCGTACACGATTCCTAAAAACGGGAGTCTAAAAACACGAGTCATAAAAACAGGAGCCGTAATGGACACGAGTCGAAAAACACACGAGTCCTAATGGCACAAGTTTCAAACGGCACAAGTCCTTATGAACATGAGGCCTAAAGTACACGAGTCCGAAACAACATGAGTCTTAAAGACACAAGTTCTAATGGACAAGAGTTAAAGCGTACACGATTCTTCAACGACACTAGTTTTAACGGACGCAAGTCCTAACGGACAAAAGTTCTAATGTACACGAGTCTTAAACGAAACGAGCTCTAACGGACACGAGTCCTAAAGGATACGAATCCTGAAGGACACCAGTCCTAAAATACACGAGTCGTAATGGACACTAGTCCTCAAAGACACGAGTTCTAAAATACACTAGTTCTAAAGAACATGAGTCCTAGAGACCACGAGTTCTAAAGAACACGAGTCCTATAGAACACGAGTCCTAAAGGGCACGACTTCTAGAAAACACGAGTTCTAAAATACAGAATACGAGTCTATTATAAATATGCTCCCAGCAGTTTAATTTATTCCAAAAGTTTAAAATACATAATAGATCGTTAAGCTTTCATCTTGTTGAATCAATACAAACTTTACATTTTTTGTTTGTTTGTTTATGTGAGATTTTTTTTGTTTTTTATTTTTTAGCTAAGGCTGGCATTGTTTCTAATTTGTTTTTAAATTTTGAGCAAAAAGAGCCTGATGTTTTCATAAAATAACTTTGTTTAAAAAAAAGTATGTACAGTATGTTAAGTCACTGATAATGTCAGATTTATATTATGCAGAACTAGATTATGATAACCATATTATGCATAATATCAGAAGCTCTGGTACGGTAGTCGACTGGAACAGATGTAGAAAGCAAGAGTAACAATTAGTCGTGCAACCATGGTGCCTTTTGCTCCCTATATCCAAGTCACGTAAACAAGAACTAAACGCAAAATCAACGGGGGTATCTTAATTAAGGTAAATTGCAAAAGAATGGATTGGCATTGACTCCCAAAGTCTTTTAAACATATGTTCCAACAATCCTCTCATATCCATTCTTATACAGTAATACCAGAAGTATTCCCCGCTCGAACTACTATATTCCTCTTTTTAAAACTGTAAGATTGCAGCGATCCTTTAAATACCAGGGGATAAGAAATTGAAATAATTATCATTGAACTTAAAAAATCTGCTTTTTTCTCAATTCAAAAATCAACTTCTAAATTCTATGATTTAACAATATTAAGTTTTATTCAAAAAACTTCAGTATTGTTCAGTTGCTCATTTGCGTAGCTTTAAACTGCAGCATATTCGGGGGCAGGGCGGCTCATTTGCTAAATGCTGACTTCGTGAAGTTTTTGTTGGTTTTAACGTCTGCTTTGAAAATGAATATCTTGCTTTTTTCTTTTATTCTGTATTATTACTCAGGAGGTCTACTTCTCGAAGACTTCAGTCACTCGTAACCTTCTGAAGAGTATTCGCTTCTTTTTTTTTATTATTTGTTTACTTTAATATATTTCATGCTTTTATGGCGCTGCTCGTGAAATAAATTATTTGTTGCTTTACTACTCCATCTTTCTGGACCTTTCCGTTCTAGAGATATTCCACTTCATACACAACGCCGGGACCTATAATGTTATAGATTTTAATTAATTTTCATTGGCAACCCTGACGTTGATAAGCAATAGCGTCGCTAATGACGCTTTCTCAGTTCTAACCTAAAGCTGCGATTAGGCTAGTGCTTGAGTTGTTTCGCTGCGTTATAACAAGTTTGATCTTGTCAAAAGCATAAATCCCAACTGAAAAAAAAAAGTAAACTATACGATAGTATAGGTAACAAATGTCTTAGAACAAGCAAAACTAAGGCTATTAGAGTTATTAGAGTAGGCTAGTTAGGCCATTGTCTATAACTTAGATGGAAAAGTTTATCCAAGGGCCAAAAAATACTGTAAGTAAATGCAATAGGCCTACTCAAATACTGGTAGTTTTGTTTTAAAGTGCAGCCTAGTAATAAAAACCTTATTAACCTTATTGCTGGACTAGGCTTGGATTTAGACTGAAATGTATTTGGCAGCTTAATTTTACTGAAAATCGCAAGGCTACCAAACAGTCTACTCTTTTTATCAGCTCAAATCTGTTGTGTTGATGAAATCAAACTGATTAGTGTGCAACGAAACGACTCAATGCAGTAGCTTAATTGTTGCTTTAGGTTAGAACTGGGAAGGCGTAGCAAAGACGCTAATGCTTATGAACCTCAAGGTAGCCATTACAATTTAAAACTTTAGAGGCCCCGACGTCGTGTTTGAAGTAGAATATTTCTGGAACGAATGGGTCAAAAAGGATAGAGTTAGCCCAATGTAGTCTAGTACGATTAGCCGAACTTTGAACACTCCCATTGATTTTTGTTTTTAGTTCTAGTTTACGAAATATCTCTAAAAAAGCAAGCGTTTAATTGTGTGTTGGTATAAAAAAAGGGGCTGTATTTGGGGGCAAGGGATCGTATTTAGGGGTAAGGGGCATTGAGCCAAGGCTATCCCCTTTGGGTCACCAGTAAACTATTATTACCTCAAAATAGTACGCAAAATTGAGCCATGCCCCCCCTTTTGATATTGGGCGGAAGATCTGGGCAGAAAAACGGACTGAATCTGAGTGAAGACCTTTTTTTTGTTGGTTTTCATTGTATTGGTCTTCATCATTTTGAAATTAACATCATTTTGCTTTGGTTTTTACCTCTCTTTCCAAATTTCTGGCTGCGCGCCTGCCCCCCTGTTTCGAAAATCTTGCTTACGCTACTGCAGCTGAGAAATTTAATTCCTTCAAAAGGCTTCCAAATTTTTGCAATTTAATTCTTTAAAATGGTTCTAAAAACGTGTATAAAAAGTGATGTAACAACCAAACAGCGTTATAATGCTAATTTTGCTGATAAAAAATTGCAAAAAGTGCCTAACAGACCTCCGTTTATTGTACGCTTGAGATGCACCACTTAGCTTAGCACACCGCCTACTTCAAATATTTTTCGGACAAAACATTTCAACTTTTGGTTCAAGCCTCTCTTTTTTAGCAAAATCTTAGTTGAGTGCCTGATAATTTACAGAAAGTGGTTACGGAAAATTGCAATTAGGGCAGAAAATATGGCCAGTGGTTCTGACGTTTGACCGACTTTCTAGACCCATGTTGTAAACAACAAAACAATTTTGAGACACCCACTGTAAACCGCATAGCCTAAGTTTTGCAAAGAGTTAACACTTTTTGCAGTAAAATTAGCAATTGAAAAGCACGTCCAAGTAAGCAGACTGGCAGAGATTGTACTTTTGTACTTGAACGTCACAATGAAGCGCCAGGTTAGAAAGCAATGCCGTAACAAAACTAAGGTAGAACGGAGAGTCGTCTTACTTTGCATTCCGCCCCACTTTGATATTTTACGAGGAGGTAGTCGTTCAAAACTTATGCAGGGAGCCGCACTAAAGCGTAACGGTACGTCGCTTGCATAAGCGAAAAAGCTGTTGGCATGTAATTGCTATCCCTCAGGCTAGCATCGCTGCCCCAACACTAACTGTACTGCAGATCCATGTACTCCGTATTCTTCCATTACACGCAATCGCAACCTCAGTGCGAATCGAACCTAGGTACGATGGTTGGAAGCTGAGCACGATAACCACTACAATATGCTACTTGCAACAATGCAGTGACAAAATGTGGTATTTAAGCCAAATGTATGAGAGAAAGGCAATGGAACGTGCGTGAGTTTTGCATGACTAGATACTACTTGATATTTTATACATACCGACTCCAATCCAGCTCCTGAAATTTAGAGCAACATTAACACTCGACATCCAAATGCTTGGGTAAAAAAATTTTTGCCAAACAAGAAAAATTTGGTTATGTTTTCTTACATATTATGCAAGATCAAAATTAATTTATTTTCATATTATGTTTCAAATGTGGTTTATTTTCAATATTAAGCAATTAAAGATATTTTTGTATCAATATGTAAAGATTGTTTATTGATTGCAATTGATGAATTCAAGAGAATCAAATTTGTGCTATTACAATCTTTTTCATACAAACAATTACACAAGAACACGAAGCTCATTTTTATTTAAAATTAGGAGCAAAATAATTTAGATCAAAACCAGCCTCAGCAGCCAAAAGATTATCAAGAACAAACAAAAAATAATCAATTTCATTACCAAAAAAAACTGATTACGCCGTACAGATTTTAGTAATTTTTCAGTATTGGCGAGCAAAACTGAACTTATTACGAAGTTACACCAAATGAAATGATGGAAAATCGTAAGTGTGGCGGCCTACTCTCGAGCTGCTGCCCCAGCAACCTTTACGGAAAAGCAGGCAATGAAGAAAGAATGAAGATAAAAAGTGCGCAGACGATTCCGAAAAACTTTGGCCATCGTTTAGCCTAAATTGAAAAAAGCTCGTCTTTTCGCTTTTGTGATTTTACGTAAAAAGCAGCGAAAAACTTTTGATCAAGTAGGCAGAGCATTGCGAAATAAACAGCAACACAAACATTTCCGTTAAAATTGATACAAGTTACTCTCAACCGCAAAGAACAAATGAAGCTAAAATTTGGCCCTAAATTAAACGCAATCAGCTTCAATTCAAAATTTACTAGCTCTTATGGAAAAAGAGTGTAGTTATATAATTTTTATTTCCAAACTTCAGCATTTTTTATTCGTTTTTTTTCCTTCCTTATTTATTTATTTTTTTCATTGTGCTTGTGTCTTTGTATGTCAATCAAAATGCTTGCTGAAATAAGTTGCTTTATGTCTATTCTAAAAATATCGGTTTTACTGTAGATACAGCGGCTTTCCGCTAAACTTTTCGTACAAGTCTTCAGAGTCGTAACCAGAGTGGCTCAGAGCTTCAGACAGCGCTCGGCCGTGTCTAGAAAACTTTGAACTTTCTCTAAGCAAATTTTCCAAAGACTAAAAATTGGTATTCACAATTTCTTCTGGTCGACATTCAGCAATAAAAAGGAGAGTGTGAAGCCTCCACCTTGTGCGGTAAACAGGTGGGCAGGTGGCAGCTTGACTCGAAGACCGAAAGTTCTCTTCGCTGTCTCCTGACCAAAACAACTTTGTGAATAAAATGAAATTACAATTTCACCCAATAATATCAATAAAATTAATAGCAGTAGAATTTGTGCCTGGTTTGATTAGGAGCAGCTGCACATTAGGGTTACGAATTTTTCAACTTTTGGAATGAAATTAAATTCCTGGGTTTGCAATCAATGAACATTTATATATTAAGTATTTTGGCACTAATATTTTGTTCCAAAACGAAAAAAAGCTCGCGCACCCAATACGTTGAAAATTTCCTGATTTTTGGCTAATTTTAATATACCAATCAAGCATTTTCAAGCAATTTCACCGCTTGATTATTAAAGACTTTTATTGTTGTAAGAACGACAGTACCCAGAGGGGTCAAGGGAGGGTTGAAGTCGTCTCAGAAAACCTAAAGCCATGGTTGGCCAGGTAGATATGCCGACAAAATTGACAAGATCGATGGAACTTTTATTAGCCTCAAGAATTTGTCACGCTGGCCGCAAGAGAACTCTTTTTTAGTGTAGTGTTTATTAGCTCTCCCACAGTAATTCGCGAGCCCCACCTGATAATAGAATCTGTTTACGACCCTGGTTAATAGTCTAGTACAAAGAATCACAACCAAGCTTCAGCAAACGGTAGAGACTAATAATATTGGCAGTTGAAATGACCTGAAATTTTGGTGTGAGCAAAAATTTTTCTTGCAACTAATGAAATCAAAAAACACACAAATGTTTAAAAAAAAGTCTCTTAGATACACCTGCTGGTCTTTTAGTTTACTTATTAAAAGCGAAAAGTTTAGTGCAGTATAGTGAGATTGCTCTTTCAGCATTACATTCAGAAAAAACGATACAGCGTTAAAGCACACCTGTAGCTGCGAACAAGATCCACAAAATACAGCTGAATGTTCGCTGTTAAAATCTTTTTATTCGATTTTCTGAAAATTTATTTATTTATTAGTAGTAAAGGACAATTTGCATATCAAATTTGTTCTTTGAACAAGCGCTGTAAAAAATTATGGAACTGTTGTATAAAAAAGCTGTGGTAGACTAAAGTGCCAATTAAAAGGCTTTGAAGTATGAAATACGGCAAGCAGAAGAAATTTCCTTAATAAGAGGGCTTTGAAAGATTTGCGTAGAATACTTATGAAAAACCAGATCGTTGGTAGATATTGGTCTTGGGTTTAATTTTTTGCTCAGACTTTTAAGTCCGATGTTCTATTTCGTGAGTTTTTGTTGTTTCCAAAAATCTTGAGATCATTTTTTCACTTGCAAAGATTTTCGGGATTATATTCAAAAATAAGCACAACTTTTTTCACTCTTTTTTGTCATTTTCATCAAAAACGGTTAAAAATTTTTTGTGTATATTTTTTTTTGCTTTTATCGGTTTTTCGCTAATTTTTTTCGGTTATGCATTAAAAATTTTGATCAATCACCGTTAAATGACCGAAAAAGCAAACGAACCAAATTTGATGTTTTTAATGCCATAAAACAACAAAGTCCAAAAGAAAAGCAAAACTAGTGGCACTTGCAACAATCTAACCTGCGACAACGCTTGAAGCAGTTAAATATATTGTTAGCTCACAAGCAGGAGCGTATTTAGGGGGGGAGCATTGGACCTTGACCTTCCCCCTTTGGGTCGCCAGAATAGTAAAAGTAGCATTGAATAGTATGCAAAATTGCGGCTTGGCCCCCCTCTTTGCAAGTTGGGCAGAAGCTTTGATTACACAAAGGGTATGTGTTTTTTTTCGGCCTGCACCCGAGGTTGGGCAAAAAATCGGACTGATTTTGGGTGGAACAACTTCTGATTCTGATATTTGTTCTTCTCAAATTTTCTGAAGTTCCTGTCCCCCCCTTTTCAAAATCTTGCGTAACTGCTCACAAGTCACAGTTTTAGTCGTTAAAAAGGTTTTTGTGACTAATTTATATATATTCATGGGTGTCCCCGACAAATTTTTGCTTGCAAGTGTTTTAATTTTTTTCAAACCTTGTCAGGGGTTAAATTATTGCCAGTGGGGCAGCAACAGCACCCTAAGAAAAACTTTTTCATGCAAAAGCAAAATTTTTCTCTGGTTTCAAAACCACAAGTCAGTACAAAACTATTTACTGCAAATTGTAACTGTATGGGCAATGCAATGGGCATAGCCTGGTTTAGGTATCAGTGTTATTAAAAATTGATATACAGAAATACACAAAATCTCTTTTCACTAGCCATTTTAATTTTATTCCGAAAAACACCGTTATTCAGATGCACTGGTTTGATGTTTCATCAGCAGTTGAGATAGTACGATCAAGCATGCGAGCCAAAAAAGAAATCAGTATCTTAGAAAAAAGTTTAAAAATTTGTCAAACATTACAATAATTTAGGGGTATAGCTTTTGAAAAGTTATCTTAAGCGTGAGACTTCTCTTCAATCACAAACTTAATTCATATGATTGCGTGACTGCTCGGTGTGCTACTTATTCATTCAGTTTATACAATATGCTGTAAGTAGGCATTTTTGTTCTGTTTTATTGGGTAATTTAATATTTATCTTCAGTAAATCAAACAATTTTTTTTTGGGTAATGGGTGCGCGAGGATTTTGTAACGTTAAGCAAAAACAAAGTGATATTCGTCATTAATATTCAAAAGTTCATCACTTCCAACATCAGGCATTTGCAGACAAAAAAAAATCATAACCCTACTGCACATGCGAATGTTTTTCTAAACTATGAGCAGACGGGCAACTTGAACGCTTTATGAAGGGGCAGTAGCTTTCTTAGCTATTTATTGAAAAAGATAATTTGTTTACCTGGAAAAAAACAAAAGAGGCCAAACCTTCTATTCTGGAAGTTTTTCTTGATAACAACCGTCCAATTTGGTGTTTTACCTTTTAAAAAATGCCTAAAGAGCTATCCAAATTTTAATTTAAGACAGGCTCTCTAATTGGGGTGTAAATTTTTGGGTCCCAAACTTTCACCTCCAGGCTTTATAGTATCTACTTCATGTATCTGGATATGTCTAAGCTTTAGAAAAATTGGCTTAATTTCAACCCAAAACTTCCAAAACATGTAAAAACGTTTATTAGGAGCTTTAGTCGTCCTTAGTTTTTTGTAACCTATTTTCAACTGATAGCAAAGCCCTTAGACCCAAGTTATATGACTTATACTTGATAGTTGAAATCACAATCATTGTTTTATGCTATATTTACTTTAAAAAATTTAGGCTTTGTTGGATAATTATTCTTCATGTATACTACAAAACCTGATTGCATGTTCTGCATTTCGTTTTTTTTTTTTTTCGCGTCGTCTGAATATGCCTCGCTACGACCCTGCGAATCTCAAAAAAACATAAAATTTATTAACATTTAAATACCGAAATTTGTCTTTCTAGAGTGCGCACTTCAAGTTTTTGTGCATATTATCATAAAAATAACCAACAAACTACAATGAAATGAAATAACGTAGCTGCAATCAACCATAATTCCATATTTATAATAAATATTCAAAAAGCTTGTTAGTGCTACAGAATTTCAAAATAGTTTTTAATAGCGTCGGAGCTATAATTTTTAATCTTTGAGAAATGGGTTGCATTGAAAAAGACTGTTTTAGACTAAACATTTTCGTCCAGCTCTTTTCTTGAATCTACGCTAAAATGAAAAAAAACTAAAATACAGTAGTGTATTCGGAGGTGGACTACATTCAGAGATGGACAAGATTACCAACTTTTGGTGGTCTTGAAGATCAAGATCAAATCATCCAAAAAATGTGATCTTCAAGATCAGATCATTAAAATAATTTGATCTTGAAGATCAAGATCAGGTCAAGATTGTGCCCATGTCCAACTACAAGCACTTTCTTTTTCAGTATTAGTTTCTAAAGATTTTCCTTACTACCGGTAATCTGTTAATGGTGTGCAAAAAGATAGTTCTGTTGTCGATAAGGTGCCCCTAGCCTGCAGACATTCTGTTGTTAACAAAGCTGATTTGTGATTAATTTTTTTCTCAAGTTAGCAGGTTAGGTACTGGTACTGGTTTGTACCTGTCTTGTTTGTACCAAAGCAAATGCGGATTACTTTCCTCAATTTAGCCTCCATTCTGTGTCGGAGCCATGAAATAGCTTCAAAATATCACATAACCTGGCCTCGGCGCTTACCTTAAGCAACATACAAAAATAAAAGTGACCTTAATCTTTAAGATCAAGGTCACAAAAAAACGTGATCTTCAAGATCAAGATCGAATCATTTAAATATCGTGATGTTGAATATCAAGATCGGATCATGATCTTGATCGTGCCCACGTTTGACTACATTGAAATAAACAATGGGTTGCTATTTTTACAGCATCTTACGTCATAATAGCAACCCATTGTTTATTTTCATGATGTAAACTGCAATATAATTATGCAACTGCATTATAGTTTTTCTTCATTCCAGCGTAGATTAAAGAGATCTTGACAAAAACTTTCAATCTAAAACAGCCTTTTTCAAGGCCACCTATTTCGCAAAGAGTGGAAATGATAGCTCCGACGCTATTAAAAGCTATATTTAAAAATATTTGCAATCAAGCAATAGGTAATAAATCTAGGTCTAGAATATATTTTGCAATCAGCTATGATAAATATTTGTAACCACGTAAAGTACAGTATTTGAGTAAGAAATTGATGCTCTCTTCTCAGTCGTATCCCCAAAATAATCGCGTTTTTAAGGACTCGTGTCCTATTGGACTCGTGTCTTTTTTAAATCGTGTCCATTAGGTCTCGTGTCTTTTAGGACTCGTATTCAATGGGACTCGTGTATCTTCGGGCTTGTGTTCTTTAAGATTCATTTCTTCTAGGATTCGCGTACATTAGAAATCGAGTTCAATAGGACTCGTGTCTTTTTGGACTTGTTTCGGTTAGAAATTGCGTCCGTTAGGAATCATGTTCTTTAGGACTCGTGTCTTTTATTACTTGTGTTCTTCAAGTCTCGTTTCTTTTGGGACTCGTGTCCTTTAGCATTCGTGTCCGTTAGGATTCATGTCTATTAGGACTAGTGTTCATTGGGACTCTTATGCCTTAGAACTGGTGTCCGTTAGTACTTGTGTCTTTAGGACTCGTATTTTTTATGACTCGTCTCCGTTAGGGCTTGTGTACCTTAGGATTTGTGTCCATTAGGGTTTGCATCCGTTAGGATTCCTATACTTTAGGCCTGGTATCCTTTAGGACTTGTGTCTTTGGGATTAGTGGCTTTTAGAACTAGTGTCCTTTAGGGCTTGTGTACTCAGGACTCATGTCCATTAGGAATTGTGTTTTTAGGATTTGTGTCGTTTAGGACTCGTGTCCGGACATTACCTTGCGGGAAATAAGTACCTCTTGCACTATGAGATGGGAATCTCAAAGAGCTGAAATGAAGATGCTTTGCTGATGCTATATTGAATTATTTCCACAACACTAGCTCTATGAACACTTGAGCAGGATAGAAAGTGAATGGCGCTATCCCAACCTGACTGAAGAAGTTGTTACCAATACCTATTTAGGTGAATTTGTTGCTGGATACAGCATAATATTTTGCAAGATAATGAAGCTCTCTGCGGAGTTTTTTTCCAAACTTATGAACGAATAGACACATAATGAATGCTACTAAAAGAAAGCAGCTTTCTCAAAGAGTTTCAAGGTCACAAATAACAGTAGTAAATGTGATGTGAAGTTAGTAGCTGTCTATCTGAGATTAGCAAAAAAAGATGGTTCGCAAATGTATTTATTTATAAGTTGCACAGAAACTTGAGAGAGATGCCCCAAATCTTTGTCAAACAAAGCGACAAAGATCCAACAGCGGCCCAAAGAGACTTTTGCAATAAATTGCGTTATTTTTTTATCATAGCTTTTTGTTTTAATGTATTTATTCTGATGAAAATTTATCAATAGATTAAACAATTCAACTTTAAACTTTTTGTAAATTGGCAAAATACATGCAAATTTTTAATGCATTATAAAAAAATTTTAAATGCTGTTAGGATTGTCTTTGAAAATTTTTGGTCGCTATTTTAATTTTTGGTGGGCAGATGGATTTCCTTAGTGGCCATCCTTTTGAGACCTCCTCAAGTGTGCTCCCAACAAGTAATAAATGGCTTAATGTAGTAAGATGTTTTTTATTACAATCAATCACAATGTAGTTCATAAATATATTTTAATGCTGTTTGAAATTCTACCCTCCCGAGTGTCCAAAAAGAAAACATTTTTTCAATAAACTTTTCAAGGGAAAACAGAAAGCTTTCTTCAAAATTGCTTTATTCAGCATGCCTCGATCGTTCAATGGGTTTGCTCCGCAAGCTCTTTTTTAGTTTTCAACTTTAATCTATTCATTTACGCAAATGAAAAGTGTCTCGGTATTTGTTAGAGCAATTCAAAACAAAAATTTCCTTGTTGGGTTCCCATTTTTGAGTTTTATCTACAAGTTTTTCGTCTGTTATCAAAAACTTGGTGAGATTCAGATATTTGCTTGGACTAGATATTGTAAAAGTTGGTTAAGATACTATCTGATTAAAAAGAATCGTTTAAATTCTCGGATTAAACGTTTAATAGAACTTGCTATTTATTAGCAATTTAGAATTGGGGGCTGATACGGTTTTTAAACTTAGATGTTAGAATTTATGGTTTGCTGTCAAAAAATGCTAATGAAAGATTTTAGTTTTTTATAAACAGTTTCATTTCTTGCATTTTTATCTTTTATCTGCTATTGATAAAATAAGATAGCTGAGTGTTGCTTATTGAAGGTTTGTAATATCAGCGCAACCGCCCATCTCCAGCTTAAATAATCATCATTCATGTGTTTTGTGTATGCAGGGAATACGACTGTTTTTAAATTTTTGCATTCTAAGTGTTGTTTTATTACAGTGTGAAGCTATCTGGTGTTCTTGATTACAATACTGAGATTTTTCTAAATTTCAATTAACTCTATTGTACACAAGGGAAAGGGGGCTAAAGCCAGTTTCTCTATTCCAAAACTAAAAGTCATGGGAACACATAATATGGCTTGCAGGTTAATGCTTTCAAAATTGCACAGAGCTGGACAGCGCTGTTTCGAGCTTTTAGCTCTCATCGGCAGCCCTCAGCTATCTTTTTCAAAGGTATTCCCAGCTGAACAAACATCTTGGCCTAACTGGCAAACCTTATGGGCTTGCACAGAGGCAGATGCTTAGTAGGGAATAAACGATTTTTCACTTGTGGTACTTTAGAAACAAGTGAAAAATCGCTGGATCCTTGTAGTAAGGACAGCCATAGGTTATCCCTACTACAAGGACTCCCCTCTGCGTGACCACGGAAATCAAAACTGCAATATCTTGACGTCCTTCATGGTCGACTCCTGGGAAGCCATGTCAACTTCCACTTGTCAACTTTTTCACTGACACTTTTTAATTTTTTCACAAATTAAAAATTAAAAATTAAAAATTAAAAATTAAAAATTAAAAATTAAAAATTAAAAATTAAAAATTAAAAATTAAAAATTAAAAATTAAAAATTAAAAATTAAAAATTAAAAATTAAAAATTAAAAATTAAAAATCAAAGATTAAAAATCAAAAATTAAAAATTAAAATTTAAAACTTGAAAATATTTTCAAAAATTTAAACTTTTAATTTTTAATTTTTAATTTTTGATTTTTAATTGTTGATTTTTAATTTTTAATTTTAGATTTTAAACCCTGTGTTACTTTTGGCAGATACTCTTGATGATCTCGATTATGAGTGAAACAAAGTGTAGGGTTTTAAATTTTTTTAATTTTAGTTTTTGACGTGTATTGTGTTATGTTTTGATAATCGCTCTGGCCTACGCTGCCAAGCATTTTTTTGAATCGGTTGAATTCAAATTCCACTCATCATAAAGTCAAGTTAGGTTGAAGAATTTTTCATGAGATTTATTGTAAAAAAATGAGAATGAGACATTTTCCCCACCCCCACCGTGTAAAAATGCGTTTAGTGGAACAGTATTAACAATAGTGTTGATTAGAGAGCGTAAATTATTGTTATTGGTAAGCGCTTTAAAGCTTTACGATGCTTAACCTAGCTTTGCAGGAATGTAGGAATGTTATTGATGATGAGTTGATACTCAAGCAATCAAACAAAACAACAAAAAATGCACTGTGAGCTTCAGTAATGAAATTAGTTGTATTGCATCGTGTAGTTTTCTTCAACTTTTTCAGTAGATATAAATAGTTGTGAATTTTGTCTAATATATTTCTAGTTATATTTGTCCCGCCATTACTTTAGAAAATCAAATCTTCAGGCCAGTTAAACGTTGTTATACGGCCTGTAATCATTGCAACTTCTCCTCAAAGTTTCAATGTTTATTGATTTACGGACCACAACAAAAAATTAGCACAGGTTAACCCTATTCGGACCAGGCAAAATTTTTTCATTAATGGCCCAGGGGGATCGATTCGACACAACAAATTCAAACGTTAACAACTCCCGAATTACAAAAGATAAAAAATCCGTTTTTGCTTCTCGAGAAGCTCAATTTTCTAACAAAAAGTCCAAACTTTTTGTCATTATGGTTGCAACCTTGATCTTCAATTAATTTGAACATAAGTCAAGGACTATTAGAAGTGATCGGTTCGCTTTTTATCTGCACAATGTTAATAAGCGTTTGATTGCCGTGACGCGGCATCGCAGCTGGAATTTTATTCAGTAACTCAGAGATAATTACGGACTAAATTAAAAGATTATTTCTATTGTGCTAAAATATCTAAAACATTAGTTTGTTGCTGGATTAATTGCAAGCTGAATATTTGTTACTCTTGTAGTTCCTTTTGCTGAACACTACAAAATATGGTATTTTTTGTACAAAAGTTTATAAAAGAACAAGCATCAAACCACTAATTTTTCTCATTTACATTTTGTGTGTAAATGTATATGACATAGCTGTAACAAACGTCAATAAAATTGGTTAAATTTTGATGTAAGTTTTGGTAAGCTGATGATTCGCAGTCTAATATAATATAGTAAGAGTTTTCACTTGGAAAACTTGTACTATGGGTTTCATTTTCATAATGGTATATCTGGCAATGCTAAACCTAATCAAAAGTGCAGCATAGCATTCTGTATACAAGAACACTGTCATAAGACTTTTTTATAACAACATTTTTATCATTAATCGAGTTGATAAGCGTCTGCTGCTGATACAGTAGATTTGGGTTCGATTACCGCTCTGGTCAAACCAAAACTTGAAAAAAGTTTGTATTTACATCCAGCTTCCCGGCTAAATATTAGCAATAAAGTGGGCAGTGTGAAGCTTCCACCGTTTCGCTGTTTGTATACAACTTGGTAAATAAAAATGCAATTACTTCGAACTTACGAAAAAAACTTTCAAAATGTGTCGCACGGTGTGTAGTAAATGTTGATTTTTTCAAACTATTTTTTGTAGGATTTTTTACGGACTTTTGAATTATAAGAAAAAAAAAGAAATTGGTCTAGCTTGGTAGTCGGATTCTTGGTTAATTTTTAGAATAATAATTTGGATAATTTGGAGTACTGTAATAGGTTTTGGCGTCCGAATAATTTTTTTTTTTTATTGCTTACGTTGTGAAAGATTACGTTGTCTAATATTTGAGAGTAATTTTTTCTCAAAATTTCAAAAATTCTGCAGTTTTTATGACGTATATATAAGAAAACCAAAATTAATTTGATCATTGCTCGTCATAGGATTTTCCAAAATCTTATATAGTACCCAAATGGCTTACCTTCTAGTGTATTATCACAAATGATTTCAGAACTAAAAAGTAAAAATTACAATTGTTTCCAACATTGTAATTACAATTAATGGCTGTACTGATCGAAAAACCATTCTTTTTATCACCATTCGTATCATTCTACAAAGAATGTCTAATTCTCAAACGTAACGATTTTGTCTCGATAATCTTTCAGATTTTATTTCAAAGATGGCTTATAACAAACTGTTGTAAACTTTGGTTGTTGCTGGGATTAGTGCTGAATAAGTTTAGAAAAAACATTAAAAAAGATAGTATAATCCCAAGGCTAGAAATTTATTTGCCAGTTCTCATCTTTGATCGAAATCTTCATAGCTATTCTACTCCTGTTGTCCTCACCACTAGCGTACACAGAATTTTCAAAGGGGGGAGGGGGGGTGCCAGGAAATTTGAGAATAATGAAGACCAAAAGAAAAATTTCTCCTTTCAAAATCAGTCCGTTTTTTCCCTCCCAAAATTAGGTGAAGATAGAAAAAAAAAGGTTATTAGTCAGGTTTGTCCGTTTTTGTGCTCAAACTTTCTGCCCAAATTACAAATAGGGGGGCATGCCGCAATTTTGCATACTATTCTATGCTAATACTATACTGACAACCCAAATGGGGTGGCCATGGCACCATGTCCCCCCTAAATACGCCCCTGGTCCTCACATCCAGAACCAACAATATTGTTTGTATGCGATAAAGCCGTTAGACAGTTGTAGCAAATTAGAAACATTAAAAAATTTGCTAACGACATCAGTGAATTTAGATATCTTATTAATGATCACAAAAAAAATCAGAATAAATTCATTTACTAAACGGTCAGCTAATCGGATTGTTACATGCAAAGTCTGCTAGTAGAGAATTTGCTTTCCGTTTTTATATTTTGTATCTACAAACATATTTTTTGTTGGTTGTGAATGTACACACATAAAACCGAAAATTGAGAAGTAACGAAACAACATAAATTTTTCAAATTCAGCATGCCACGGTTGCCACCTATCATTATAGACCACAAATGAAAAATCAATGTGAAACTCAGTAATATCTGCAACAGTATGCCATGCAGTGGGTTTGTAGTAGCATCTAATACGAAAACAAATGCGGTAACAAGTAGAATATACCACATGAAACAGCACATTTTACAACGTACATTGTACATACTCAATAATTATTGTTTAGTTTGATGGGAATTTTATAAAAAATTGATAACATTTTACACTAGTTATTGGGTATTGCTTCGAAAAGCATTTTTTACGCTACGATTTTAGTAATAATAACCTTGAATAACAAAAAAGGTAAAAATTGAAAATAATGATTCCGAAACAAGTATTATCAAAAACTCTCTACTTCTTGCAATGTTATTGAATATCGCAAAGGCATACTCGTATGAAATGTTGCAATTTGGTGAAAACAAAGCGTATGCGCACAATGAAGTTATCAGTGTGCTGCTACGTCACGCGCAAAGACACTCGGGCAAATTTTTGTTTTGGATGTTATCACTTGAACTTCATAAAAAAACCTTGGGCAGTCAAAATTATGCGTATGTTTTTGTGAAAAATGAAATGAACATCTTTCTACTGATACCGATACTTAGCAGAAACTAAAAATTTATTAAAAATTTGCGTCATTTTTTTTTTTTAGTCACCAAAAACAAATTTCGAACATAAAGACTACCGAAATTCATGCTACATGCCACACACTTGATAACTTATGAACACTTTTGACTGCTGTACTACTCGTATATCAGCAACATGAAAAAAATACAGGCAAAAAACAAAAGGAATTGCGCTTATGTTGGCCTCTAATTCTTTTATCAATAAATACGTTTATTTTGCTAAATCGCAATTCTTACCGTGTTTCCCCGATAATAAGACCTACCCGCAAAATAAGACCTAGCGTGATTTTTGAGGATGATTTTAATGTAAGCCCTACCCTTAAAATAAGCCCTAGTTGAGAGCGGCAGAAAGACGAAAGAGTCAAACATTCTTTTTTTATATTTATTCAAACTGCTTTAATGCGGTGTATGCCATCCTATCATTTAATGCGGTGTATGTTCTTGAATAAATTGTTGTTAATAAGTTTCTGAATAAAAACCATGTTAATAGCAAGTAAATGTAGATCTTTTTTCGTAATTTCTGTTTATTTAAAATCTCGTAATTTTTACTTTGTAACTTCATTTTTTGATATATCAAAATAATACATCCCCCGAAAATAAGCCCTAGTGCCATATTTTGGAGTAAAAATTAATACAAGCCCTGTCTTATTTTCGGGGAAACACGGTACTTATTAGCGAAATGCTAAAAATAAAGCTTAGTTTGAAATTTGGTAAAATTATACAAAATTGTCACAGAAATTCAGCTGTGAGCTTTATAAATCATAATAAAAATTATAATGACTCAGGCAAACCAGTAAATGAAAATCTATTATCACAGCTCTTTTAGAACATTGATAGAAACAAAAGCCGTTCAAGTGGTCACTGGATTTATGTTCGAAAAAGCGTAAAATTATTAATTACGACAGAACAATTGGGACTAACAGGATTAAATTAATTTTTCGAAAATTTTGCCACAAACGCAGGGTCGACCTTGAGAAACGTTTAATAACTCCGAATCTAATTGTCATACGACAATGGTTTTACAAATGAAAGTTGAAGCAGTAAATTTTAGGAAAAGTCAAGAAATTTGATTATTGTGGCTTGACTGCTTCATAACAAAATTTCAAAATAAGTGAAGAGGGGGAGCTAATCGATCCCCCCTGGGCCGAATAGGGTTAAGCGAAAAAAAAGTCCCTGTCAAGTAGCTTTAGAGTGGCTGCAAAGGGGCTGTGAGGTCATTTAGTCAGCAACCACTAATAAACTGCTGTGTACCGGTAGCGCCAAACCAATTATGTATTGCATTATTAATAAAGCTTTTGTGCTATCACTTTACATTACAGCAAGTGCACTTGTGAATTCGGTTCATCATTTGTAGAGTTGTATAAAAGCAGAAATTTTGATAACTGGCCAGAGCACAATTATCACAGCCTACAGTATATTTCAAAACCTTAAGCAAAAAATTTGGTCGAAAAAAAAATTAGGATTACCAGTGTAAAGATCTTTTATAATTTAGAAAATTAATTTTGTTTTCCAAAAAACATATCCATAAACCTGTGGTATTGCTCAAGGGAAATTAAGGGCACTCTTAAAAAGTGGAAATACGCTTTATCGATCTCTAATTTGAAGAAAACTTTCTGATGACTGACGCTTCATCATCTTTTGTGGCACCAATCAAAATAAATGACCAAAAATTACGTGAATGAGTAAAATTACCATAAAAGTTAATTGAAATTTTGTCCAAAATTGTTCCATTTCGAAATTTCTGAAGTTCTTCAGGTGTTCTAAGCTAGCTTTGAGAAGTCACTCAGGTGCTCCTCAAAAGACTAGCTTTAATGCTAACGTTTCGCTTGTTAGAATCAACTACCTTCATCAGAGCTCTGCTATCAATAGTGACAGCATAACGCCATCAACTTCCAATAGCAAAAAACAGAAAAATAATCCCACACATTGCTGTATACAATCTGTAGATGAAAAATGATCCCAAGTGCTCAATAGAAACGATGGGTTATTAGTCCCTGTTGTTTATAGAAAGTTGCTTTATTCCCAGGGTTAAATTTCTTCTGGTCAATCTTTTTCAGAGTTAGATCTAATGTATTTTGCTCCAATGCTAATTCGGAAAAATTATTTTTATAAGCACCGCTTTCTTTCATCTTTGTACGCACCTTTACATCTACCAGTATGACGTAGCCTATTGTAACAATGAATTTTATTGGAGCTTTGCTTTGAGTTTTTTTGCTAGTTATTCTTCTACAGCAATGTGTGGGATCATTTTTCTGTTTTTTTTTGCGATTAGAAGTTGATGGCGTTTTGCTGTCACTATAGATAGCAGTGCTCTGATGAAGGTAGTTGATTCTAACTAACGAAACATTAGCAATAAATTTAGTTTTTTTAGTAGCACCTAAGTGATTTCTTAAAGCTAGCCTAAAACACCAGAAGAACTCCAGAAATTTCTAATTTGAAATGCCTGTTGTATAACCACATTACATTGTTCCATTTGTTACTAAAATTAAAACTAAAATCTAAATTCTGGTGAAATAAAATTCAGGAACGTGGATTTCTAATTATTGAAATTGTTTATAATATTCTGTACATTAATTTAACAATGTTTCAACGGTAGCGCTGTTTATTTTGATTCTTGTGCTTGTAGAAGCAGATAATGTTGCTTATTGTTCATTGTTCAACATATGGAGCTTTAGAAAGTCCTTTACTCTTTTTTATACCAAAAGTAAAAAATTTGCTCAGCTTTCAATACTGGATTTTGTTGAAAATTTTTTTGACAATCTGTTTCAAATGTAGGTTGTTTTTTTTTTTTATCGAGAACCAGATAAAGAACTTGATTACATTTGGTCATAATGAGTTCAAAATTGAAATCAGTAAAAACACTTGTAATATCATCCCGCATTTGATTGTACCATGTTTAAGAAGCCTAACGGCACAACAGCTTGTTATTGGGGACAAAATTTTATAGTTGTATTTACTGATTTTAATTATTTCAAATGTATAAATTATAGCAGCATAGTACTGTACATTATCATTAACTGTATGTTGTGCTTTTTGTACGAGACTTTTTTAGGTACTGCACACTTTTTGAAGACCTGTAATTTTTGGCGTAGATTTGAGAATTGTTTTGTTGCGGAAGTATTAGTTCATTTATCTTTTGATTTTCACAAAGTCAGTTTAGTTGATATGATTGAGTAATTAGCAAATCATTTTAAGCTATTATTTTTCTTTATGTACAATTAAGAATTATTTAGTGCTTATGAATCCTATTTTACGCGAGAAGAGGGGAAAAAGTTCCCGCCAGATCATCTTTTTCATACTAAATGCTTTCAAAAAATAAGGGTTTTTCTTCAAACCAACTTGACTTTGAATATATTTATTTGAACATAACTCATGAAAGTTTGAAGCTGCTAAATCAAGAAGACATTACCAAGTTAGAAGTTTTCAAAAATTACGTTTCAAAATCTGAGCATGTTTTGTTCAATATTTATCTTAATGACGTTCAGATGTCCTAAAGCGCTTTGCGACCTTACTACTTTGATTTAGATATTTTATGATTCAGTATCAAAAAAAAACCAAAAAACTGATGCACAACACTTGAAATGCCTATGACATTATTGCAAAAATGAAGTCACTTTTTCTCCAATATAATTGTGACGTCACAATGATCACGCCATTAACTCTAAACCAATTTTTTTGAAAAATTTTGGTAAACATCAAACATCAACCCTCTCGCCAAATTTAGCATTTCAAGATTTTTGATTCAGAAGTTAAATAAAGAAGCATTTCCCTCGCCTCTCGCCCCACATGAAAAATGCATTTGTCAAATAGCTCGTGTGAAATAAGGTTAAAGTGTGTGGTGAAGTTTTAATGCCATAGCTAGAGTAGCAGTGAAAATTTTTCACTGAAATTAAATAAATCAATAATGCTTACTATGCTTCATCATCATTATTCATTGCTCTTCCTTAGATTAGCTTTTACAAATACCCACTTAATTGTAATTGGGACTTCGTGTCAGCGCGTAGTACCTTTGTTTTTGTTTGCGAATTTTGGGAAATGAGGATTTGATCATAACCAGCAAACGGTAAATCCTAGAAAGCTGAAAATCGGACTCAGCATAAGAATGAATGAAAACGTCATGTGTGCCAATTTCGGGATTCTTCGGTCACGTGATCGTGAGTTGAGGCACCAAAAATCTCAAAAAAACGGCAATTTCAGGCTTGAAAATCTTTATTTTGCTTATAGCTCAAAAACCACTGGACGTGCACATCAAAAATTCGGACACAATGTGAATGCTTGTCAATATTTTGTGTAAACCGACTTTGGGGGGGCCCAGTCACTTGATCAAAACGTTACAGGCCGAAAATGGGAAAAATTTTAAGGAGTTTGAACCGGTATGTCTCGGTAATTATCGGTATGTATAAAAAATGGTTAGTGATTTTTGAGCACACCAGCAACCACCTTTCTTTTGGCTATGTTCGTTTGTCCCAACTTAAATACTATTTTTCTTGTTTTGTTTGTTTTTTCTTACTTTTTTCTTTTTTCTGCCGCTATCTACTTTTAAACCGCTAAACGCACTGCATTTAAAGTTTGAGCGATTGAAGATATCAAGGAGGACTATGTGCGACTGAAATCGAGGGTGCCAGGTCAGCGGGATCCCTCTCAATCGGGTCCACCAAAACTTTGAACTTTTAAACCATTAAAGCTAGATAAATCAAATTTTGGAAATGGGTAGATATCAAAAATAAACTTAACCTAACAAAAAATGGGAGTGCCCCAATAGGGATTCTCTTCCACACGGGCCCTCCAAAATTCAAACTTTTTAACCTTTTAAGCTAAACACATGAAATTTTAAAGATAAGTAAGCACAAGAAAATAATAAAATTTGACACAATTTAGCTGTACCAAAGTGTGGGTTCTCCCCAAACGTGATTGCCAAAATTTAAACTTTTTAACCACTCACTCTAGACACATGAAATTTTCAAAGTAGGTTGATATGAAAAAAAGATAAAATTTGACAAAGTTTGGGGGTATCAAAATAAGGGGTCCCCTCAAACACAGACGCCAAAATTCAAACTTTAAACACTAATGCTAGACTGATAAAATTTTCAGAATATGTAAAAATGAAAGAAACATAAAATAAGACAAAATTTGGGGGTGCCACAATTTCAGGGTACCTCAATTTGGAGCTTAAAAGATTTAAACTGGATGGCCAAGTTTTTTACTAAACTGTCACTTGTGTTGTTGAAAAAATCGTCTAATTGCTCCTTAAAGTTTTTGAACAAATTTTATTACTAAAGTTTTCGTGCTGAATAATGGATCTAACGCAATATACAATACTACCTCCAGTATGTTATCAGTTGAGTTGCACTGCTAAAAGCGTTTTCAGAATAAGAATGGCTGTAAAATGCGTTCATATTTCTGGTCATGGTTAGTGTTAAGTTTGATTGATGTAATAAAGTCGCTGAAATTTCGGAGATTGCTTTATGTTATTTCATAATAGAGTAAAGAAACTGTTGGAAGCTCGCAACTCATGTTAGGTTTTTGATTTACGTTATTTGATTATTATGATAACTTTTTGAGACCTCTAAACTTTGAGAGCGAATAGCCTCACAGCTATTAAAATGAACTAAATAGAGTGTAATGTGCAAAAGAAGTCAATAATTTTTGGTAAATAGTTGTTTGACTTTAAACATTACACCTAGGGTTTTGGAAAGCATAGAGTTGAGTAAATTAATTAAGTTTTCAATGCGAAGTCATTGCGAAGTTAGACTCTGCAATACCACTTACAAATTTATAGGAATTTGATTTTTTGTTACTAAAGTTTGCTTGTATACATATCTTTTTTCATGCTAATTGCTAAGGCATACATTGTTTTGATTTAGTTTAAATTTTGAAAAAAAAATCAGTAGAAATTTTCATGCATGAGCTTATATAAAATTATTCTTAAAAAATATTGCAGTAGGATAGTTGATGGTGTAGATTTGATATTAAGAATATAGTGTGTCAAATTTCTGGTCAAGATATTGTAAGTTGCAAAATCCAAAAATCATATTGGCATTTTCATATAAAAAGTTTGGTTTGGTTGTTTTGGAGCAAAAGTTTTCTGTCCAAATATTTGTTTTAACGAGAGTTTTGCTTGTAACTGCAGTTTTAACATTTGCTCTGCGTTGTTAAGTGAAAATTCAACAAACTCTTTAAAAGTGGAAACGAAAACTAAACAGAGTAGCAAAATTTTGATTGACATTTTATAAATGCCTTTTCTGGACATTTCAAAAGTAGTGTAATTCAAACCTGACTATCAATAACCATAATCACGCTGAACGTAATTGTGAAGTTTTTTAGCTATGTAAAGTTGGACACTTTTGCGAAGAGCCCGGATATCGCTTGAGATGTCATATTCCAGTTTTACTTATATTGTTAAGACTTAAGAAAAAGAAAAAGATTGCAAAGAGCGCTTCTTACTGAGTGTTAAGCACATAACATGACTTTATTTATGCAAAGTCTACTCTGTTTCTTTGTTTATTCTGTAATTTCACACATTAATTCAACAAAGACAAGAAAAGAAATGACATTCCACAACTATACGTGAGGAAACATACAATAGCAACTATACGTTCGTTCACTTGAACTATTCAAGTAGAATGGCTACAGTCCGTAAAATCAAATACATCACGGCAACATGACGTCACATGAAAATGCACGATGAGTTAATCGCATGACAACATAAAGCCAAACTACTGAAACACGTGAATATGAAAAGCGCACAATTTCAAGTATCTTCACAACAGCTATTCAAACTAAACCAGGGAACGGGATTTCGTTTTTCTACCGTAACATACACTATATTGCAAATGTTCCAAAAAATCTTGCTTCTAATTTTTTCAATATTTTTATGTCAAAAGAAAATTCAAAAAATAGAAAATAATGTACTGTAGTTACAGCAAATTTAAAATCACACTATTAAATTGCCAGCAACCCTAACTAGGTGTTTAGTTTATCGAACTCATCAATATGGTCTTAATATAATTCTATTGGAGTAAAATTTAATTCATTAAATTAAAAATTAAATAAATAAAATCAAAACCCAAGGAAAAAACAAAGTTAGCTCTCAGCTAAGACAATACCAATACGGAAAACCTTTTTTGAAATAAAATTTGTACTCTAAATTGAAATAATTTCGGGTATTAAGAGTTAAAGCTTTAAACTGATATTGCCACACGCTACCATATAAAAATCAAGAAAGTGCAATGCTTGTGGCAATCTATCAAAAACAAACGGATGCCGCTTCCCCGCTTTGCTTCACAAAAGTGTTAAAAACACCTGGTCAAGCCCAAGTATTATCGAATGTTCTATTTGAGTTCTGTTAATCTTACTCTAAACGGGATATTTAACCATGTCATTTTACACGAGAGGGGAAAAATGCCCCCTCTATTTAACTTTTCAAGCAAAATACATAAAGCACAAATTTGGCATGCGGGTTGGTATTTAACAAGATTTTTCAAAAAAATTGGTTTTAAGTAAATAACGTAATCATTTTGACGTCACAGCCATATTTTTTGAAAAAACAGACGTCATCTTTTCAATGACGTCATAAGCCGTTTAAATTTTGTACATAAAGTTTTTTTAATGCTGAATCACAAAATGCCTAAGTAAAAGTAGTTACTTTACAAAAATGTCTAACGACGTTATTTAACCGAAAAGTTTGACGTCTTTTGTGGTCGACTTCTGGGAAATCATAACGACTTCCACTGGCAGTTAGGTGGTCAGATCAACCACCAACTCTGCAGCCGCAAAGCAGCTCGAGTCATAAGATGCACAGAGCTGGACAGCGCTGTTTCGAGCTTTTAGCTCTCATCGGCAGCCCTCAGCTTTTCTAATCAAAGGTAATTTTCAGCTGAACAGGACTCTTGGCCAAACTGAATTAACCTTAAGGGCTTGCACAGTGGCAGAGGCTTTCTAGGAAATAAACGATTTTTCACTTGTGGTACTTCAAACAAGTGAAAAATCGCTGGACCAGTGTAGTAAGGACAGCCATAGGCTATCCCTACTACAAGGGTTCCCCTTATGTGACCACGGAAATCATAACCGAAAAGTTTGATGTCCTTCGTGGTCGACTCCTGGGAGATCAGTGGAAGTCGTTGTGATTTCCCAGAAGTCGACCACGAAGGACGTCAAACTTTTCGGTTATGATTTCTGGGGTCACACAGCGGTCTACGACTTTTAGGCGCGGACGTTTAGGCGCGGGACGTTTAGGCGCCGCCGATTTTTCGCCGGGACTTTTATGCGCCTGGACTTTTAGGCGCCTGGACTTTTAGGCGCCGAGACTTTTAGGCACCAGAGGTAAAAAAATTTTTTTTTTCATAAAAATTTTTTTTCAAGCAAAATTGTTTTTCAAAACAAAATTGTTTTTTCAAGAAAAAGTTTTTTTTCACAAAAACAAGTTTTTTCCAAAAAACATTTTTTTTCTACAAAAAAAAACGTTTTTCTACCCAAACAAATTTTTTTTCTTGCAAATGACAGTCTTTTTTCAAATAAAAGCTTTTTTGAAGAAAAAAACTTTTTCCAACAAAAAAGTTTTACTTTGATTAAAATGTTAATATTTTCAAAGCTTTTCAGCAGTTGTTTGTCATGAAGAATCGTCAGAACAGAGAGTGCAGGAAAAGGAGTGGCTATAGGAAAAAGCCGAGCAGTGATTGGCTAGAAAAGGATTGCTGAGAGAGCGTCATTTGTGTACATCCTTTAAGCTGTACACGAATTCTTTTTGTCAGCAGAGGGCGGGGTTAGAAGTTTTGATAAAAGTGACTTCAGAAGCAGATAGATGGAAGCAGAGCGGAAAAAGTTTTACAAAAAATTGATGTCTTATTGCATTTTTTTCAATAACAAAAAATTTTCTCCACTACTTACTTGCAAAGTTTTTTTTTACCTAATCCAGACGCATGCGATCTTCTGCCAGCGGTCTCAAATTTTGCGGCGCACGGACACGAGTTGCTTGTGCAATATTGGCACACGCACCAAGCCGTGTGACGTTTTATGGTTATTTTGAGTCTACCTCTACCAAACAATACAGTGCAAACTTTTTTAGGAGCTAAGGATTTATCTCTCGGCAGATTCCTATTTATGGTCTGTACATCTTGTTGTAAATATAGTAAACGCAATGTTTAAATCGATATTTTAAAGCTTAATTTTTACATCTTGTTGCAAATACACTTATAGTAAAAACAATGTTAAATTCTTGAAGTTAACTTCTTCAGAATTGCCTCAAGAACTTTTGAAGTTGAATAGGATTGCTGCTGTTTCAACTTGTTGGTGTACTCTAGAATCATTTCCGACAATTTTTCATGTAAAATTTTTTATACACGTGCTACGTAGTTTAAATTTTTCATGCTCACTGCATTTGCTTCAATAAAAATAAAAAGATAGACGAAAAACGTTTTAAGAAAAGTTCTCTCAATACTGCTCACAGTGCTGTCGTCGAGGGTAGCCCTCCGACCTGTCACTTTACCTCATTCTTAAGATGGTTAAGGTCACGGAGGAGCTCCGGGGAGACTCAAAAATTGAACTACACCCAAGGTTTGAGCCATTACCCAGAAGTCAACCATAGAGAAGGGAAACGGGCTAGGCGGTAGATAAAATGCTGTTGGCAAATTAGTCCTTCCTGGATAAATAAAGTTGTTTTTCCCTTCTTCTCTAACAGTCTAAACTACCAGGGAGCGAAACTCAAAACCGCCACCGGAACTGAGATAAATGCTTGTTTAACATGATGATCCCGATAACGGTGAAACAGACTGGAGGGTTAAAATTTTTTAACGTTGACTGCGCTATGTTTTGATATTCGCTCTGGCCTATACCGTCGAACATTTTGGGTCGTTGAATTGAAACTCCACTCCTCATAAAGCAATTTTCTGCAGAGGATCAAACAGGTATTGGTGGGGTTATTATTATAATACCATTTTTTAAGTTTTTCTATTTTTTTCTGCTTTCATATTCATCCAAAACAACCATAATAAAACAGTTTGATGGTGTGCGCTTAAGAAAACCAAATTGCGTATTTAACAACATTAATTATTTTCCAAGTGAAAAATACAGAACTAATTTGATAGTTCACAGACACATCAAGTCTTGCAATTCTACTTCATTTGACAACACCTTAATGCTGTCTCCGTCTAAATCGGTATTCATTTCGACCCCTAGTGACGCAGGTGTGGCGGAGCCTCCATCACGGGAGCATTCGATTGTTTCGAAGTCAACTGACTTTATCAGTGTGAAGAAGAGTCGAAACAATGCAAGAAATTTTTGATCCCTGAATTAGGCTAACTCAACAGGTAAATTTGAAAAACCAAGCTGTCGGTATAAGCTATCGTTTTCATTTCGTAACTTCAGCTACTAAAATCGCAGACCATTTTGTTCATTTTTAGTCTGCCTGTTTTACTTCAGGAATAATTTAACTTGTTCAAGTTGCGTATTATTTCGACTCTTTTAAGTACAAACTGAGTTTTTTGCGCTTTCGTTCATAAACATGCAGTATAAGCACTGCTCGCTTGCTTTGGCGTAATGGCGTAACGCAAAATTAAAAAAGACTCCAGAAAACAGCTTTTCGAGCTGTTTTTTTTTGGAGGTTTTAAGGAAACAACAATGAAATAAAATTGAATTGCTAAAATATTTATTCCAACAGATATTGCAAATTAATTGCTAAGAACAGTAAACTCGAACAGTAATGAATCGCGGTACAATTGCACAACCGCCAAAAAACAATCAAAATCAAAAATTTGAATGTTAATTATTATTATCAGCAACTTCAATTTAATAACAGAGAGGCGCATATGCACAAAGTTTAATCTACAATGCAGCACGGACCTATA
Organism: Trididemnum nubilum; assembly: GCA_963965965.1. NCBI lineage: Eukaryota > Metazoa > Chordata > Ascidiacea > Aplousobranchia > Didemnidae > Trididemnum > Trididemnum nubilum. The sequence continues at coordinate 6,277,401 of OZ014469.1, forward strand.
CGATACAAAACAAGATTTTGCAGCTGATTAATGGATTGCCACAATCGAGAAGTTTTCAAAGCGATTTGACAGAAAATCCGTAAAAGTAAAGTTGGAAAAAATTTTCCCATATGTTTTCGATCCTATTTTTATGCCAATGTTTTCTTTACGGTTTAGTGCATGTCTCTACTCTACTGGCTACTGCCTCGCATCTAATGCCTACCAATGACTTCGAGGCGAAGGCCAAGAATTTGACCTTGGAGGTCAAGGCCAAGAACTTCAAATTCTGTTCTAGAGGACTCACGTCTGGTTTTAAGCGCTTTGTTGTTTCTAACTCCAGCACGAAGTATTAGGAAAAAGTAAAATTCTTCTTTGCCTTTTGCCCTTTCACTTCCGATTAGGGGCTTTCACACAATATCATTCAAAAAAGGTTTTCTATGACTTTTTGACTATCACATTGTATTATTTTTCAAATAAGGAAAAAAAATGAATTGACAGACTTAAAGTTTAGGTCAATTTTTGGATGATTATTTTACTTTTTAATCAATCCAAAAATAGTACTGTTCTTCAGCCGACGACGGGGGATTTTCGACAGAGACAGGCCAAGGACTTCAAAATCTGTGCTTGTACACGCGGCCTCTGGCAAAAACAGCAAAAGAAGTGTTCATTCAAGCTGACAGAGGTTTGAGAATAATACAGTTTTTCAAAATTTCAATTATCCGATCAGTGGTCGAGTGGATAGAGCGTCTGCTACTGAAACGGTAGACTCCGTTTTTTTTCCGGTCGGGGGAAATCAAAGACTACAAAAATTGGTGTTTATTGCTTCCATGCTTGACGTTCCGCATTTAAAAGGTTAGACAAGTGGGCATGTGGCAGCATGACTCAAAGATCGCCAGGTCCTTTTGATGTCTCTTGGCCAAGGCAACGTGGTGAATAAAATGAAATTACAATTCCGAACATGATCGCCATAAAAAACACCGATGCTGTCCAAATTTAGAAACAAATGATTGTAGAGTACACCAACAAGTTGAAACAGCAGCAATCCTATTCAACTTCAAAAGTTCTTGAGGCAATTCTGAAGAAGTTGACTTCAAGAATTTAACATTGTTTTTACTATAAGTGTATTTGCAACAAGATGTAAAAATTAAGCTTTAAAATATCGATTTAAACATTGCGTTTACTATATTTACAACAAGATGTACAGACCATAAATAGGAATCTGCCGAGAGATAAATCCTTAGCTCCTAAAAAAGTTTGCACTGTATTGTTTGGTAGAGGTAGACTCAAAATAACCATAAAACGTCACACGGCTTGGTGCGTGTGCCAATATTGCACAAGCAACTCGTGTCCGTGCGCCGCAAAATTTGAGACCGCTGGCAGAAGATCGCATGCGTCTGGATTAGGTAAAAAAAAACTTTGCAAGTAAGTAGTGGAGAAAATTTTTTGTTATTGAAAAAAATGCAATAAGACATCAATTTTTTGTAAAACTTTTTCCGCTCTGCTTCCATCTATCTGCTTCTGAAGTCACTTTTATCAAAACTTCTAACCCCGCCCTCTGCTGACAAAAAGAATTCGTGTACAGCTTAAAGGATGTACACAAATGACGCTCTCTCAGCAATCCTTTTCTAGCCAATCACTGCTCGGCTTTTTCCTATAGCCACTCCTTTTCCTGCACTCTCTGTTCTGACGATTCTTCATGACAAACAACTGCTGAAAAGCTTTGAAAATATTAACATTTTAATCAAAGTAAAACTTTTTTGTTGGAAAAAGTTTTTTTCTTCAAAAAAGCTTTTATTTGAAAAAAGACTGTCATTTGCAAGAAAAAAAATTTGTTTGGGTAGAAAAACGTTTTTTTTTGTAGAAAAAAAATGTTTTTTGGAAAAAACTTGTTTTTGTGAAAAAAAACTTTTTCTTGAAAAAACAATTTTGTTTTGAAAAACAATTTTGCTTGAAAAAAAATTTTTATGAAAAAAAAAATTTTTTTTTGAAAAAAAACTTTTTTGACAAAAAAATTATTTAAAAAAAAAAAAAATTGTTTACCTCTGGCGCCTAAAAGCCTCGGCGCATAAAAGTCCGGGCGCCTAAAAGTCCCGGCGCAAAATCGGCGGCGCCTAATCGGCGGCACCTAAACGTCCGCGCCTCATAGTCACGGTCCGTCACACAGAGGGGAACCCTTGTAGTAGGGATAGCCTATGGCTGTCCTTACTACACTGGTCCAGCGATTTTTCACTTGTTTGAAGTACCACAAGTGAAAAATCGTTTATTTCCTAGAAAGCCTCTGCCACTGTGCAAGCCCTTAAGGTTAGTCCAGTTCGGCCAAAAGTCTTGTTCAGCTGAGGGCTGCCGATGAGAGCTAAAAGCTCGAAACAGCGCTGTCCAACTTTGTGCATCTTAGGGACGTTATTTAAGTTAGATTTTGGCCAAAAGATGCTTAGATTTCGAAAAGTGACTTCGGAAAACCTCAAAATTAGGAAACATTCCGTTATCTTTTCAACTTTAAGTTATGATGAAATATGTCTTGAATTCAAGTTGATTTGAAATAAAAATTATTTGGTTGATGGGATTTTTCACAATAAACAAAGAGGTGGGCAAAGATTCTCTCCCCCAAAGTAAAAAAGGGTAAACAAGTACATCTATGATGTCAGCTTGGACCGCCAGAACAGCAAGTACGCTTGGCCCTAATGAGATGTAAGTGTTGAGTCGTTCATGCGGACAATAGTTAAATGTGTTGCTGGTTAAGACTCAATCCTTCTATTAGCTGGCATCATATGCACATAAGCTGCTAACGTAATGCTTTGCATTTGGTCAAATTCAATGTAATATTGTATATTTCTTATTGTACTGTATATTCATGAAGCTACTATAAATTGCAAACTATAACTCGTATAATACTCGTAATACAGAAGTGTAAATAAGTTTGTATGCATACTATACAGTCATTGTAGCGAGATATGTTTTTTGTCGTTGTAATTACTGTAGTTTCAATGATTTATTGATTTTTGTTTTATGAGTGACGGATAAAGTGATGTGTTTAATAGGCACAATTTGTTGACTAGCCAAGCCTAATGTTGATTGTATACAGTACTCAAACTGTAAATTTTTGCATGGAGGGACGCTTTTGCAGCCTTGACCAAACGCATTCTGAATGCGAAAGCACGTTAGTGAAAATTATGTATTTCCGTCCCCTAAGTCGAATGAAGACCAAAAAAAGGTCTTCACCGCAATTTGGGACTATATTCGGTCAGAATTTGTGGGATTTAGGCCCTTTTTCTTTTGATCATTCAGCGCTCAACTCTCGATGGGGGGACGCTAACTCTTGATGGGGGTACGCGTCCCCCAGCGTCCCCTCTACATTTTAAATACTGATTGTAAAGCAAGTAATGAACGGTGTAGCAGATTTTTTCCTCTGAATTGTAACTGACTCAACCCTTAAGCCCAATTCACACTGGCGTCGCGATCGCGTCAGATGACACGTTTTCAACGATCCTGACACGTAAGCGCGACGACCAATTCATACTGAACGATTTTTCGCGATAGCGACGCGCGACGAAGTAGAAATGAGTTCTACTTTGTCGTTCGTCGTGAGAGTGTTGTTTCAGCAAAACGGAAACCAGAACTTTTTTTGTTGAACGAATCGTATAGATTAATTCAGTTTATTGCTGTATTGCACAAAAACTCTTACAATACCCAAAAGTTTAGCTGAAAAACATTTTTGAGAGAAAGGTGAAAATTTAACAAAAAATTTGATTAAAGCGTAGGCAAGGGTACCTAAGAAACCGTTGCATGCCATATTCAATGACATGCCAAGGAAAATGCTGGCAGTAATCTGGCGCAAGATGCACTTTTTGAATATATTGTTTTGTGTCATTTTGTTTACAAAAAAAAAAGAAAAATTCATGCAATCAGGTTATGATTTTATTTTTTGCCACAAATATTCGATTATTGTATAATAGGCCGACCGACTTTCTCGTCGCTTATTTTTTTCTGGTTTTTGTTTTGCTTTAGTTTTTCATATTACGCTAAGAAAAATAAAAGTATAAACTTAAAATGTGTGGTATTTTTTTTCGATATTCACGTCACAAAAGCACCTATCTTTCAAAGCAAAATTTAAAAACTTACTCTTGCAAAAATATGATCAAGAAACATAAACTTATTTATTTTTATTATTGATATATATAACCTCTGTAATTTTTGTTGATTTATTTTTTAATAATATGAAGTTCCTGCTTCTCCCCTTCTCTCTCTTTCTTCCCATCTTCTCTTTGCTGCTATTGTTTGTTTGTTAGCGCGTTCTCAAAAAACCAAAAAAAAAAAAAGAAAAGCTAAGATATTACTGAACAAAAAGTAAAGCTTTAATAACGGTAAGTGGCTGCAGACACGAAGACAAAACCAGTGCTTTCGCAGTCTCCTTGTGCCTGTTTTGCTATAATTTTTGCTTTGTATTGATTTATGCTGAATATGTTTAATTTATTTTCATTTTGCATTACTTTGTGCTGTTTATCGATAACAATTAACAAAACAAATTTCAGTTTTGTTCAGTTCAACTTTTGAAAGCAGATAAATCCCGAAAACTAAGATTTTCAGAACAAAAACCCAAAATCCAGGCTTAGAAAAGCATACCCGAACCAGACAGCCTATTCAAAACAAGCGGTCTTAACTAGGAAGAGATTTCCAAACGTTTTGAAACTTTTAATCGGAATTTGATTTAAAATTTAAACCACAGCGAATTTAGACTTTTACATCCTTGGTGTTTAACGTTAGACCATTTAACACCAAGGATGTAAAAAAAGAACAAGCTTAAAACCATCATCTCCGTCTCGCACCTTCGCTAAACAATGTGTGGCGTTTCCAATAGCAACCGACGTATCGCGCTTGGTGTGCATTGCAAGCAAAAAGCTCGTCGCCTCATCGCGTCATGCTGACATTTCAAAATCGCGAAGCGCTAAGTGATGACGTCATGTGACGCAGTCACGATACCAGTGTGAATGGGCCTTAAGACTTAAATACGAGCCATGCGCGATTGTTACGTCACAGACTCACCTTTTTTCTCCTTCATAAAGTTAGTTTCGCTTGTTCTTAATGTAAAATGTTGATGTGAATGCTAGGCTATTAGGCTAGCGCTGTTGCAATGAATATAAAATGTTGCTAGGTGTTTACTGCGCAGTTTTAACTTTAACCTGCACGGTTTAGAACGTTGATTAGGGTTGTGTAACTGACTGTGGATTTAGTTTACTGCTAATTTGAATTTGATGACGTTAAGATTGACTGTTATGATTTTCCGCGGTCAAGTGCTGAATGCCCAAAGTTCTTGTCTGTGAAGAGCAATACTGGTTTTGTATGATTGCCGGGATACTGCTGATTTTTGGGGTATGTAATTAGTTGATTACATTGCTAAAGTTGTTGTGCGTTACCGATAGATCGGTAGATTTGTGCTAAGTCTAGCTTGTTTATTTGCAGCGTGAAATTTCTTTCCTGTGTGTTGGGATTTACTACGCGTGTGATTTAAAGACGATTGCCCCGAAAGTAATTCGTGTCATAAGTGAATTCGCTGGTACTTTGACGATTGGTGAATTTGTCACTATTGAATTGTTAATACGCTGCTTTGGAAAATATTTCGGTATGTACTGCAGTAACTAAGCTAATCGTAATTGTGATATGTTTTTACCGGTAACGTGTGATAGTCTACGGTGTTATTCGATACTAACCTACAGTAGTTGTGTTGTCTTTGCTGGCTACGGTTAACTGGGTTCGTGTTTTGATTTGAACTGGACAAAGTACTAGGTACGTTTTTCCGAATTACTGTACTTAGACTGCGTTGTTTTGTTTTAGATAAACCGTGTTTTCCGTTTTAATCAATATCAAGAATTTTCAACATTCAAACTGTGAGTTGATTTACGTCATAGCGGTTGGTACGCGTTTTCGAAATACAGTACACTTAGTGAAAGAAAGGTTTTCAAGGCACCTACGATTCTGCGAACGTCGGAATATCCCCAAGAAACGGTAATTTGATATTTCTTTTAGATAAGTTGTACTTTTTTAAAACTTGATTTTAGCTGATGATGCTTTCTATAAGCATTCTAGTAAATTGAGAGAATGAATACATAATTTTTTATTCAATGATATGAATGAATAAAGCAGTATCTTCACTGACCATCATCTGAAGTTATCAGATTAGCTTATAATTTGTTTTCAACGAACAAGTACCCTACTATATTTGTATATTTAATCTCCCCGCTACACGTTTGGAGCGGCGAATGGAGGAAACGCATAGCATTCGCACTCGAGATAATCTCGCACATTCATGGGTCACCCATCACCATTTGTTGTTGGGCAGCATTTTACACTGTAAAATATTGCATTGGGGACGTTTTTGTAGCCGAGACCAAACGCATTTGGAATGCGGCTGCAAATTGATAAAACTTTTAACTCAAAATTTGGAAAAAATTCATAGTTTTTTTCTTTCGGTGCGGATTTTGCCCCTACACTTGAGTGAAGCCCAAAAAATGGCTGCTGTTTAGATGAGTAATCATTTGATCAGCTGCTGAACGTTGAAGGCGAAAACGCTTTGCGTGGCAGGGGATAGTGAGAAAAGAACACCTTGGCGGAACCAAGAGGTTAAAGAAGCTAGCCTATTCGAGTGAAAGCAAGATGCGTTCAATGCCTTGCTATAGTACAGATTGTTATCTGACTTGTAATCCCGGTACACTGAGGAGCTAAAAGCGGAAACTTCGGCAGTAAAAAAATTTTAGGAGAAGTCATGAGAAGAGCTTGGTCGTCGGTTGGATTCCAAGTATTTTTTTGCAAACTTAGGTATTTTGGCAGACCATCCGCCGTTTACGTGGCAATAGATCGAGTGTCACATACTCCAAGGATTCTAAAGGCAACATTCTAATGGATGAGAATTAAATCCTTTCACGAAAGGGGAATACTTTGAACATCTTTTGAGTCTTGTACAAGCATTGACTCGTGACACAGAAGGAATGATACAGTTCGGAGAAGAGGAAGTTTTCACTCCAGCAGAAGTGGCAACGGCAATTAAAGGGATGAAATTTGGAAAAACTGCTGGTGAAGATGAAATCAGACCAGAGATACTGAAAGCGTTGACTGGAGAAAGAATTCTCTGGTTAACGAGAGTTTGTCAAGTTGATTAGAAGTTTGGCAAAACTCCCAGAGATTGGCAAACAAGTATGATTATTCCGATATTCAAGAAAGGAGATTACATGCAAAGTACTAATTACTGATAGTTATCACTCCTTAGGTTGCCTGAGAAAGTATATGCCAAATGCCTTAAAAGGAAATGCGAAGAACTTTTGGTTTGTATTTAAGATTTGCTTCATTTGTTTACCATATATTTTATTTAGGTAATGAATGAACTACAGACCTATCTCAAAGCGTCTGCAAAGCAAAAAAGTGTCGCTTTTGCCCCCTTTTTCTTTCATGCATCAGAAGAAACAAAATACGAATTAGTTGACTTGGAGTTAGATTCAAATTGCTGCATCAGTGAGAGCAACGACCATGAATACTTTCAAAACCGACAAGGCTATTCTGATAGTAGCAACCACACTTTGATGGGAAGTTTGCCAGACAGCATTCTTTTTAAACCTGCATCTTCAGACCCAAGCGAATATCGACCAGAACGCATAATATGCGTTGTTGGTGCCCATGGTTATGGTAAGACAGCAATTGCCAAACGTTATCTTGAACGATACTCTAAAAGTGAACTACACGATGTAGACTACTTGTTTTTACTCCAGTGTCGTCAAATCAATTTTGAAGCATGCTCTAATTTACTTCAGTTATTAGCAAATTCTCTTCCGTTTTCATGGATCTGTGACAAATCAGCTTGTGAAAATGTGTTAGATGAGCTTTGCAAAAGTGAAAAGGTGATGATAATTATTGACGATTTGCATTGGGCCAAGAAATCTTTTCAATCTTCAGATGCAACGACCTCTTTAAAAGATGAAACTACTGCTGCTGCTTTTATTAAGAGTTTGCTGTCTACAAGAACGGTTCTCCCCAAAGCCAAGGTGCTTGTAACTGTTCGTCCAAAACATTTGTATGACAACCCAAAACTGGAATTTTACAGTCAATATTTTTATAACATTTTAGGACTTCCAGATTCATCACAGAATAAAATGTGTCAAGCCATTTATAAGAAAAATTCAGAAAAAATTTTTGAGTTTATTTCTTTTTACCCTTTTCTGAAGTCATTTTGCTCAGTGCCTTTAAATTGTCCTTTTGTTGTGTTTGCTAGCAATTCCTGTTTGTCTGATGACATTCCCTATTTTTCGCTACCCTTAACACGCATTATCATTCATGCATACATGAGGTTACTCCAGAATCAAAATATGAGTCTTAACCCAAAAGTATTAGAAGAGCTTGCTGGAAAAGCCTGGACACAAATCTGTGATAAAAGCTTGAAAGACTTTGCAGAAAGTCATTTGATGGATGATACAGTTTCAGCATTTTTTAAAGTATTTCCTGTTCAAAAAGAACAAACAACCCAACCTCTAATACGGTTTCACCCTTTGTGGTTAGAATGGCTTGCAGCTTTTCATTGCATCTTAGCAATGGATGCTAAAAATTTCAACAAATTTCTTTCCAATGATGAAATAGAAGACCACAACCAACCTTGGCGCTTTGTAGCAATGCACGTGGCTTCTATGCTTGATGAAAATACGGCGAAGTACGTTGAACAGTTGCTGCCGCATTTTCAATTCGATCAAAAGGTTTTTTCTCAAAAAATGAAAGCACTATTAAATGTGATAACTAAAAAACTTCAAAACCCCCAATCTTTTTCTTCATTTCTTTTTGCTTCTTGCTTAGTTCATTCGATGCAATGCAAAAAGTTAGCCGAGGTTTATGCAAACCAGCTAAATTACACTTTAGTCATCAGCGGAAGCGTTTACCCAAGTGACATCACCGGACTACATTACATACTGCAAGCCAGAACGAAACCTATTTGTCTTAAAGTGGATCTTGAAGTAAAATTCAATAAAAACAGCTTGTCGGTACTTGTACAAGCACTAAAGCATGTACCATCAAAACAGGTAAGCTATTTTAAAATACAGTACTTTAGCATTACCTAATACCAGCTATTATATTTTTCTGCTCTAGTTTTATCAGAATAACCATCAGGAGTTACCAAGAAGATTTTTTATGGATCCATGATATGCCAAAAACCAACCAAAAAAAATTATGTAACAAAGAATTTTAATTTAATCGCGTTATTGGTTGTAACACAACACAGTACATGTCAAAAATTAAAATTTAAAACCCTACAATTGGTTTCATCCGTAATTGGGATAATCAGGGGTGTCTGCTAAAAGTAACAGAGTAAGAATTTAAAATCTAAAATTTTAAAATCTAATATCGGTAATTTAAAAAAGTAAAAATTAAAAAAATTAAAATTGTTCCTCGTTCCGGTATCGAGGCTATATCCGGCTCCTGGGTGGCCTATAGTACACCCACTTAGCGGAGAAAACTGAACTTGGCCCTCCTTACCTCGAACAGTTGGAACCACTATGGAGCCGAACCTAAGATTCACCACCGGTACTGAGATAACGAACCTAGTACGACTTTATAAACTGGTTTACATATACACTCGAGTTGAGTTTAATTCCCATAGTGAGAATGCTTGTATTTGGCTGCCAAAAATGATATAGGGCAGAAATGGAACCTGTCAGTATTTTCTCGACCCAACCCGACCGGTAAATTTCAAAATTTACGCCGGTTGACCGGCTTCTGACTGGCCCGGTCGACTGCTTATTTTACAGAAAGTTTTTGTTCACTGTTCAATGCATCTAATGAAAAATTTTCAAAAAGGAAAGGCATGGTTGAGGTGTTAAAATTTGTGACTCCGTACGGGGGTCTCAGAAAAAAAATGCAAAAATAACTCATTTTAAGACCTTTTTAGGTTAAATTTCGGTTTGAAAGACCTATCTTAAGCAGCAAAAAACGTGCGAAAAATAATCGTAAAAAAACTGGAGGGCACAAGCTAATTTATTAGACGTTCTTTTTAATGATATCATGCGAAAGGCCGCGATAAGAAGTTAAAGTTTTTTAGCAATTGTTATGAACTGTTATGACATTGACTCGAAAATATTGAAAATATAATGAGCCACAGCGGTTTGTAGAAATGCTGCTATTTCAGAACAAGCCATGACTAGTTGGATATAAAAAAATAAAACCTATGTCTTTCTTGCCCAGAGTAGAGTGTAATAAATTTAAGTTGAAAAAAGTTTTTCAAAGCAACAAGATTTTAGCATGTACTAAAAAATCTGAAATCTGCGCCACTTCTACTCTCAAGCTGAATAAAATGCTGCTAAAATCCCAGGTAGCATAAGCCTCTTCCACATGCATACTTCATTATAATCCGATTACGCGATTTTAACGTATATTTTGCATGTTTTGCTTTGTGCCGTGGCCCGAGGGGGGCGGTGCATAGCAAATGCCTTCTACCCTTTATACGCCCCTGGATGTGCATGTCTTAATGGTCACAGCGTATTAGTTACAGTTTGAAACCATTCAACAAGTGTTTTCAAAACGTATGGTTTAATAATACTGCTTTTTATAAGAAGCGTTATTTACAATAAAACACATATATATGTTGTATTTCGGTTGGTGCTTATTTGTCGTTTAGTTGCGAGAAAGAATTTGAACGGTGTTTCAACCGGATTGACCTGCAGGTCGAAGAATCTCGACCCAATCGGTAACCCGACCGGTTTCCATCTATGATTGGTAGTTTTATTATGAGGTATGAGTTTGTACTGCGCAGCCTAGTAATAAAAACCTTATTGCTTGACTAGGCTATAGGATTTAGACTGAAATGTATCTGCCAGCTTGATTTTTACTGAAATTGCTATTCTACCGAAAAGTCTATTGTTTTTTTCAAGTTCAGATCTGTTGTGCTGATAAGATCAAACTGATTAATGCGTAGCGAAACGGCTCAATGCAGTAGCCTAATCGTTGCTTTAGGTTAGAACCGGGAAGGCGTTGCCAAGACGCTAATGCTTATGAACGACAAGGTTGCCAATAAAAATGACTAAAACTTAGAACATTAGAGTCACCGATGACGTGCTTGAAGTAGAATACTTCTGGAGCGGATGGGTCAAAAAGGATGGAATCAACGCTAATCTAGTCTAATAAAATTGGCTTAACTTTAGATACCCCATTGATTTTGCCGTAAGTCCTCGTTTAAAGATTTTGTTCAAAGGAAATATCCAATTTTTAAGAACACACAAGGAACCAATAGCAGCAGAAAAGGGAAGAAGGAGGGAAAAGGGAAGAATCAGGGGTCTCATACTGTTAAAATAAAAAATTAAAATTAAAAAGAAATAAAAAATTAAAATGAAAAAAAGTAAATAAAAAATGCAACTTTATGTTTTTTGATTATATTTAGGCAAGAGTTTAAATTTTGCTTTAAAAAATTGTAATGTATTGCGTGTATTCAAATCGATATTCAACGCGTTCCAAATAAGACAACCAGAGGTGGGCACGGTACTTTCTAAACGTATTGCAGTACCTATACCGGTACTTGCTTGAAAAAAGTACCGTCGGTACCGGTGCGGGTATTACTTTTAAAAAGTATCGCAGTATCAGTAACGGTACTCGGTACCGGTACTTTTTGATGATTCAGCTTAATTTTCTCAGAATTTTTGAAGAACGTTTGTTTGAAAAAATTTGTAATTTTAGTGAAAAAAAGCACGACAAACCAAGATTACAAGAAAACATTTACTTTGAGAAAAATAAGATCGTCAATTCGTAACTTAATCCAACTCTTTTGTGTTTTAATCCGATGTTACACGGCGGGCATTTTTGCCCCACTATCGATTTTTTCGTGATAAATATCTTGAAAAAAACATTTTTTTTGCAAACTGAGTCAAATTTCGTCACAAATTATTCCAAAAAATTTCAATTTGTTAAAATAAAGGGAAATTTCCCAATTTTGAGGTTTTTCAAAGTCATTTTCCGAAATCTGAGCATTTTTTGGCCAATTAATGATTTAAAGTAAGTTATGTCGTAAGACGTTTTAGTGACGTAACCAACTTGACTTATGCACTTTACGATTCAGTTTCCAAAAATAAAATTTGGGGGGCAATTACCCCCATGCTCCCCATGGCTACGTGCCTGCTGGTGACATTACTATGATGACGTCATGAATTCAGAACCAGTTTTTCTAAAAAAATTTGGAGAACACCAAGCAGCATACCAAATTCGATGTTTTCATGACTTTTGGTTTAGGAGTTAGAAATGGGGAGCATTTTTGCTTCCCATGTAAAATGCCTTTGGTCAAATAGCCTACCCCATGTAAAATAGGGTTATGTTTTTCCCTGTAAAGAACACTCGTTCGACCACAGCACTTGAAGGCAGTGCGGGATTATATTTATATCATAATAGAGATTTTTCAGCGCATAAATCTGAAAGTTTGACAATAGATAAACTAATTCGTATTTGAGGCTTTTGATCGACGAAACGTTAAAAAATTTTGGTAGCACTGTCTCGGCAAGTGTTATTGCTTGTTTTGTGTAAAAAATCAAACAGTTTTTCCGAATGTTCACTTTCGTTCATATCGCTGCTCTAATCAAAAGCATCTTGCGCTTCCAATTTTTCTTGTAACGAATTAGTTACTTTGGCTTTGAACGTTTGCTGCATTCCTTTGTACACCACGGTGTTTTATCATCTGCTATTTGGGATTCATTATTTATTAATATCAGTGGCTTGTTTGAACCTGTCCAAGCGTTAACAACTCAGTGAGCACACAGACCACAAAGAGAGGTGAGCACTTGCGCAATAACTATTTTACTTGCGATAGCGCTTGCGGCACAATTATTTTTTGGGGCTTACGGAAATGCTTGTGACGCAAAACTTTTGGAGCTCTTGCGTATACGCTTGCGGCACAATATTTTTATAACATGTGCTGCCCGCCTCTTACCACAGGTCCAGTAGGTTCTGGATCTGAACCCCTTTCCTGCTATGACGGTGTAACTTTATTGTTCATCATTTTTCCCGTGGTCTCACGTTTATTTGTTCCCCTTCCTTTTCTCCCCCGAAAGTTATAGCCAAGACGATGCGTCATCTGAGTTGAACAGCTTCAAACATGGCAAAAAGGATATACATGAATCTTATTTTAGAATATATATGCAGTAAAAGTTCTTTTGAATTGCGGAAAACCAGATCTTTGGAAAAACCTTAGCAATTTTTTTTATCTATACGTATACCCTACCTCTCAAGTACGATACGTTTAGAGCTTACCATTCTTTGATTAGCGGTGCGTTTAGAGCGTACCATTCGATAAAAGATACGTAGGCACGGTACGAATACAAATTTTTTTTTCTTACGTTACATTGATATGGTACGGTAAATGTTTGAAGTAGGTCATGTTCAAATTTTGAACGTATCGTACTATATATACTGCCATTTTTGGTTGTTTAACACTCGTTAATCAGATTTATCCGTTAAATTACTGATATGAAACTCAGATATGTACACTCTTGTTTTTTCTTCATCTCATTTTAAATACTATATTTTGACGATTCAACGGCTTCGCCTGGTGCAGCTAATGAGAATGACACAGTGAATTACCTAACTACTGTGATACCTTTTGCAGTAAGGGTGTAAAAGCGAAAACTGGAAACGGAAGCGCCAAATTTTCGTGAAAGCGAAAGTTGGAAAACGGCAGCGGAAAAAAGGTACCGCTTCCACTTTGGCCATTTACATATAACGTTGAAAGCTTTAATCGTGGTGCAGTCTTTGTAATATATAATTATAAAGATTTACAAAGAAATCTTGTTAAATGCTTGTGGTTCAAGAGATATACGTCTTGTCTTCTTTTCCTATTAATTTAGAAATATATCATGTAAATTTCCAACTCATTTTAAAATTTTAAAGTGTTTAAAATTTCTCTGTTTAAGTCCTAAGAGCTTTAACATTTTCTCAAAAATATTGGCACTTAGCATATTTTTTTAAATATAGGGACATATAACGATATGCAGCATTCACTTATTTAAATGAGAACTTATGACAAAATTAATGTAACCATATAAAGTTAGGCGAATCGTAATAGACTAGATTGGCGTGGACTCCATCATTTTTGACCCACCTGTTCCAGAAATATTCACCTTCAAACTCGATGTAGGGGCCTCAAATTTTATAATTTGTATTGTCAACCATGGCATTATAATAGTCTTAGCGTTTTAGCGACGTCTTACCAGGTCTGACCTAAAGCAACGCCGCTTCTCGGATTTTGCATTGAATCGTTTTGCTGCTTACTAATCAGTTAGAACTAGTGATGTAAACGTTTTTTTTTCCTTTAAAAAAAAACATTTTTTTTTTCAAAAAAAACATGGCCCTAAAAATACATTTTTTTTACAAAATCATGTTGTAAGTGTAAATACTGATTGTGCTTTGCTATTTCATGGCTTGTCTCTCTAATTCACAGGTTCTTAATCTTCTAATCCCTAGTTTCATTGAAAAGCTTCCAGAGGTTTGGCGTTGGTTTAAGCTTTATGGTCCTATGCAGTTTAGACACTTATAAGCATGCGCAGTACCGCAACCAGGGTTGGTTGAGGGGGCTTCAGCCCCCCTTACCCAAGGCACGTTAAAAAATTTACTCCAAAATGCAAGTGTTTAAACATGTTTTGAACTTGATCTGTAAGTAAGAAAGAGTAAGCAATTTAACTTCTTCGAATGACTTCCGAATTTTAGCAATTTGGTTTTTTAAAATGGCTTCAAGAACGTGTAAAATGTGATTCAAATGGCGTCGAAAAGGCAATTTTTTTCAAAAAATTACAAGCATTGTCTGGCAGCGACCCCCGCTTGTGATACGTTGGAGTTGCATCAACTAGTTCAGCGCCATAGGCGTAGCCAGGGATGCGGCGGCCCTCCCCTCAATAAAAATGCCACCAATGATAAAAATAATGACAAGGAAGCCTATTGTTTCTTCAGTTTTTTCAGCATTTTTGTGTACAACAGTAGATCAAAAATTAACAATAATATTGATAACGACGACCAAGGACCAAGGGACCCGGGCCGCCTTCATTCAAATTTTTGCCAACTAATTTAAGTTCATTACTCGAAAGAAATTTGAGATTTTTGTCCCAAACGTTGCAACCTCAGGTTCTCATTTAACCTTTTCATGAACTTAAATGCAATAATATTATGACTTAAAAATTGCAAACGTAGGTATAGGCCTACTTGGCCTAAAGGTGTGATGTTCACCGGGCATAAGTTGTCGATTTCCCCCGAAGACTTGTAAATATTGTTTGCCTTTGGTTAGTTTGTCTGCATCTGTTTGTATGAATGAATGTCCTTGTTGTTGTGTTTGTGACGTCATAATGCCAGTCGCTTCGCATGCCTGTTGCTTGGCATGCTTGTACCAGTTCGTTGTGCTTGTGAGAGCGTTTCTGGGCTGGGCTAAGCTAGTAAGTCAGGTTAGGCGAAACGGGTATTAGGGGTTAGGTTAGCGTACGTGATGGCAGGCATAGTTATGCATATCATAAGCTTCTACTTATTAATATACTGTGCTGCAGAATTTAAGCTTAGAAGGCCTATATTTGTTAGGCAGGCCAGCGCTGGGCTGGTTACAATTTTTTTGAGCTCAAATGGCGAGCTATATGTTTAATTGAAGATTCCCGGTTTGGCAAGGATTTTTTTTTGTAAGTTTGACTGCTATGTTTGTATGTATGTTATCGTAGTAGAGTAGCCCTGGCTGATGGATTGCTGACCGATTATTTCAAAGTAATGTCGTAGGATAATGGCGTCAGTCTAGTTGTGTGTGCTATTAATTGAATGATTTGTCAAGCTTTGTTTTGCGTGATGTTTAATTGTGTTTTGCTTGTGCAGAAACCGCCACCATCAAAAGGCGCGTATTTCAAAATTTTCCTTATTAAAATCAATTCCTGTTAAAACGAGTGTGGACCGCGACGTCGCCAAACCCGCGCGAGCTCAGTTTCAACATAAGTAAAATAACTCTAATTCTTGCGTTCTTCCAGTGACGTCATAGTCTCAGCAACCTTGATCTTAAAAGCTTTGTTTTTATTTACGTTTCGTTGGTCATGACGACCACCATCATCAGAATACGAACAACGATAAAGAACTACGACTAAAGCTACGTAGCATCAATATGAATCGTATGAATCGTAAGATCTTGCGATTCATATTGATGCTACGTAGCTTCAGTCGTAGTTCTTTATCGTTGCTCGTATTCTGATGATGTTGGTCGTCATGACCAACGAAACGTCAATAAAAACAAAGCTTTTAAGATCAAGGTTGCTGAGACTATGACTTCACCGGAAGAACGCAAGAATTAGAGTTATTTTAATATTATGACTAGTAGGCTAAGTAGTAACCATCTATTGTACCAACTTCAAATAACAATCCACCTCACCAGTTTTTACACGACAAACACTGATAAAAAAAAGTTAACTTGGGGAAACGCGTATTGAACAAATTATTAAATTAAAATCGTACATGTACAGTTACTCCTATAACTGGTTGTTTTCATGACAAAACAAAAATCTCCCAGGCAAGTTTTAGAGTGATTCATCATTTACTGCAATGTATCTTGCTGATCCTCCCCCTGGGCCAAGTTACTTTCAAAATTTAACGCAAAATGCAAGGTTTTAAACGTTTTTTGGAATTGGCTTGTAAGCAAGGGGAGAACTGAACCATTTTAACTTTTTCAAATGGCTTCCAAATTTAAAAATTTAGTTGTTTCAAATGCTTTAAAAACGTGCAAAATGTGATCAAAATGGCATTTAAATATCTATTATTTTCAAAAAATTAGAAAAAATCTTATACTTTTCATCATTTTCTTGCCTTGTGTTTTCGTCGTTTTGGATGCTGTACAGTAAACGCTCCCGCTAAATAATTTTACAACACTGACTGACAACTTCTGTAAACGCTCCCGCTAATTAAAATAACTTTACTCTGTGCATACTGACTGACAACTTGGTATAAGCATTAATGCGAATATTATTACACAATGATTATTATTACCTCACAATTGATCGGCAATATACATACTTTATTTTAACCGTGTACGAGCAATACCCGCATAATTTTTTAGATCTGACTTAATATTCGGGCCTAGTTTTGGTTTTAAATCATTTTTCGTGTTCGGGCTTATATTTCCGAGTTCGAGCTTGTACTTGTCAGCCCGTTTACAGCTCTAATATGCAATACTCTGTCATGTTAGCCGTGCTATTTGATGCTAATTGCTTTGCTTTATTTAAAAAACAAACTTAACTTTTGTTTTGTCAAGTACAAAGGAAAAAAAAAACGTAAAAAAAATTAGCGAAAAAAGCATTTTTTACATCTCTAGTAGTGAGAACTTGTCAGCACAACACATCCAAGCTGGTAAAAAGAGTAGACTATTTGGTAGCTTATGGCGATTTCAGAGAAAATGAAGCTGTCAGATACATTTCAATCTAAATCAAAGGTTCATAGCCTAGCCTAGCAATAAGGCTTTTATTATTAGGCTACAAAGTACAAACTCATTTCTAATAATAAGACTACAAGTTCCTGAGTAGGCCTATTGCATTTGCTTACAGTATTTTTTGAACCTAGATTAGATTTTTTCGACTAAGTTGCAAACAGTTGTCTACTACTCTAATAGCTGTTGTTAGATGTTGGCTATCTAGGCTACCAAATAGTTTCTGTGGCTGGCACTCCTAAGTATGAAACTTGCTAAATTTCTTGCCAAGATCATTAACCTTTTTTTTACCAATGTTCCTTAAATGGAACATCTTTTCACATAAGTGATAGCGCGCTTTTTTACTAAAATATATCAAAACTTTTACTAAATATGGTCTTTAGAAAGGATGATTGACATTTATGACCACTCGGTTTGGAAAAAATCCATTTGGGGTGGAAACGTGTTGAAGCGAAATATGACGAAAAATCAGCATCTTCTGACTGCAGTGTTTATCCCCCTGTAACACCAAGTCTAATTTTTATAAAAAAGAAACTATTACACACTATATGTCTTTGAAAGACAATGCAATGATATCACCATAGCGCCACAATTATTTTTTTACATCTAATTTATGAAAAACGCTGTCCAAAAAACTTGTTCCATTTAACAAACATGTAATCGATGTATGGTAAACTGCCAATGTTTGTTAAATGGAACAAGTTTTTTGGACAGCGTTTTTCATAAATTAGACGTAAAAAAATAATTGTGGCGCTATGGTGATATCATTGCATTGTCTTTCAAAGATATGTAGTGTGTAATAGTTTCTTTTTTATAAAAATTAGACTTGGTGTTACAGGGGGATAAACACTGTAGTCAGAAGATGCTGATTTTTCGTCATATTTCGTTTCAACACGCTTCCACCCCAAATGGATTTTTTCCAAACCGAGAGGTCATAAATGTCAATCATTCCTTCTAAAGACCATATTCAGTAAAATTTTTGATAATGAGCAAGATTGTAAGGGACCAGAGTCATTGAAATTCAGGGAAAGACTGCCATTGTGAAAATAAGCATCATTGTGTAAATAAACCCAACTTTATTGCATACGCGTATTTCGATTTATTTACGCTCATAAACTGCTGCATCCTTTTATTGCTTCGCTTTTCCTTCGGTGAGAGTTATGAAAAATAATGCATATTTTCCTTGCCTTTCTATAATGAGCCAATGCGAGGCACGAAATGCAAAGTAGATCAGTGCTACAGTAATCCAACTGTCCTGTTTTTATTTCAGTTTTGGCACCACTTGCTCAAATTTCTTGAAAATTTTGTCACGGTTGAGATTGAGAAAGAGAGAGAGAGAGAGAGAGAGAGAGAGAGAGAGAGATTGTCACGGTTGCAGTGGAAGTATTGTCATCAAGTGTGTAATACAAGTTGATAACAACATGACTAGAGTGGGAGTTGAACCAAGGTCTGACAAATGGATAATCCCTAAATCGGTGCTCCATACCACTCAACTATGCTATACCATAATTTTTTAATACAATCATAACTTGATTGCAATTTTTGTAATTACGTTACTGTATTGTAAGCCTTGGTCATTTATTACAAAATGCATATTGGTAAACTGCCATTGTTCCTTAAATGGAACATCGTATAACTTGCATCCGGATCAGGACAGAGAGCTGAAACTTTTTTTGTGAGTTGTTTACCGTGATATCACTAATATATATATAAAAATAAACTAAATCCCTCCAGGAAAAATAGGCTTGGTAAAATAAAGGTTAAGCTGTATATTCCCAATAATTATATGTTGCAGTCAACTAATGACTTTATCTCTAAACTAAATCAGTTCCAATTTTCATCAAGTCACAAAGTAGTTCATTAGTTTTGATCTTACCTTTTTGTTTACCAATGTCTCGCGGAATGAAACAATTCGATTAATTGCCGATATTATTTATTCTGAAGAAAATCCAAACTTTTTCCCTTGTAATAAAGGTACCTTTGTAAAACTTTTACGTAGAGCTACAACAGGTATGTTTTTGTACAAAGATAAACTATTCCAACAGATTGATGGTGTAGCCATGGGATCGCCGTTGGGCCTAACATTAACTAATTTTTTCTGGCAAAAATGGAAAAAAAGATAATGATCATTGTCTCTGCGAATCATCCTTTATTGCATTTACGTTATGTTGATGACATTTTTGCTGTTTTTAAAACTAATGAATCTTGTTTAAAGTTTTTAGATATCATAAAATCTCAACACAAAGCATAAAATTTACTGTCGAGTATGTTCAGAACTGATGTGTTTTTTGGACGTACAAATTAAGATTAAGGAGAATGGGTGCGATACATGGACGAAGTGCAAAACTACTCATACTGGTTTTTTGTTAAATTTTGATACTTTATGCATCCTTGAAATGGAAATCTGGCTTAAAATTGTGGTTATTAAATCGTGCCAAAGTTATTTGTTCATCTAATATGTTATTTAAGAATAATGTGATATTACTACGGCAAATGTTTCTCTCCAACGGCTATCCGATTTGTTTTTTTAACAAGCTTTTGCAACAATTTTTGACTGTTGACAATGATTTATCTGATCGCGAGAATAGTGAAATTAATCTTTCGGAATACTTGAACATACTATAAAGTCATTGAAACTTCATTACCGTTTCCCATGAGTTTTTGGTAGTGGTTTGCTGTGGAAGATTCTTTCATACGTGTCACTTTATTTCTGAATGTTCAATAAATTTGATAATCAGATTTCTTTTTTGATTTTAGATATTTAGAATACAACTTGATTTGACGCTGGAGCGCTTTAAGGATGTCTTTAGTAATCCATGGGTTTTTTGCAATTTTGAATTGCTTTCTTGACACTCTAGTTTTGGGAAAGATATTATCCGTTACAGTTTTTACGCAGTTAATTAACTCATTAATATTTTTATGCGTTAAGTCATCTCTAAAATGCTTTTAAAGATTTTTGTCTAATTCTTCTACAAAATTTTCTATTAGCAATATTTTTTCGCTGAGTTTTTGGTTTTAATTTTATGATAGTAGGATGATGATCAGAAATATCATATTGGATTACTCCAACACTTATAATTTCGTTATGCATAGAGTTTTCAATGTATATATGATCCAAGATTGATTGTCGATTAGGTGAAATTCTGGTAGGCAAGACAACCATTGGTTCGCAACCTAAACAACTAATTTCATCTGCATACTTTTTCACATTCGCTTTGGTGTCGTAACAGTAGCAATCTATGTTGAAATCGCCCATGACAACATACTTTTTATAAGCTTTACAAAGTTTCAAATTTCTTATAAAAGCAGCTTCAAAAGTTTGAAATTTTTTTTGTGGGTGCCGATAAACAGTCCCAATGACAAGTTTATTTTGGAGTTTGTAGTGACCTCAATCCAAACATCTTCACAAGCAGGCACATTCATGCGAAAGCTTAATAGTTCACGACACGTTAGTGAGTTAGTGATATAGATACCAGCACCACCAGCTCTAGTAGACGAGTTATTATACAAAAATTGTAACCTGGTTTATTAATATTTTTTACGTTTATTTCATTGGTTCTGGTTTCACCAACACAAACGATATCAGGCAAATGGGAAAATTTATTTAGAAATTCTTCAAGTTTATCAATGTTTTTGTTCAGACTCACTATGTTTACATGGCAAATAATCAAATTGGGAAGCAAGTTGGATGTTCTATCGATATCATTGACTTCATCATACGTACAACAACTTTAATGATCTTGAATGTCCCATGTGCATTTTTTTCGACTGCTTACAGAGAATTTTCAAACAATTTTCAATAAACAAAAATAACAGAGACATTTGGATTTTATAGGTTTCTTAAATCATTTTCATTAGTAATTAACACCGAATCGTAATTCTCATCCTTTCGTACAAAAATTTTTCCATTATGAGTCCAAATATATGAATAGTCTCTTGTTCTTGCAGCTTGTTTTGTCTGCCATAGTAAACGCTTGCGTGATTGAGTCAAATTTTCGTAAATATATAGCCTCTGCATGCCGGCTACTGGAAAATTCTTACTTGTAATGTCCTTTGCTGCTGCACTAGGGTGGCCCTTATTTTTTGACTGTAAAATTATCATGCTCTCACCCCCTCATTTTACTCTCCTTTATGAAAAACTAAGAGAAACCAATTTTTAGTGAGATTGAATGACTTTTAGGGTGTGCTCAAAGCATATGAAATTTGCAGAAATTTTAGCTGTGATAGTCACTAGTAGCACATTACAATGCAAGTTATTGAACAATGGTAAAACTTTGCAAACCGATTACAATGTTTGCACTGGGTTTGATACAGGTCCGCAACTAAGAAGGGGGTAGGGGGTGCTGCTTTCCCTAGAAAATTGTTTGCCTTCCAAAAAAAATTGCAGTTTTAAGCTTACGTGACCTTTGAACATGTTTAGCCCCCTTCCCAAAATTTTTTTGTCCTCCGAAGCAATGGCAACTAGGTGCAGGCCTGGTTTGATATCACCATAGTTACAGTGCAATCAAAGTAGTGATGTTATATGCACAATAATGAAGCAAAGTCATAACATATCCCGAAGTTTAAATATCCGTTTTCACAAATTTACTGAATTGGCAGCTTCGGACTCAGCCAGCCCTTCTACAACTTCTTTTAAGAGCATTAGGAAACAACTTTCTATGCTCTTTGACAACTTGCAGAATAAATTGTGTTTGTTCTTCAGTCTTAGACAACAGTCCATTGTATTCCTGGATTATTGCAACACCCCTTTCAGCAGTGTCATTGGTAACCGTCAAGCTGTTGGCGATCTTTTCTGCCGACATGTACGCTGTGTTGCTGGACCACGTTGCAGGATCTTTCAACAGAAAATCATGATTGAGATTAAGTATCGTGAAAAAGTTGCGAGTATTATCGGTGACAAAATCGTGCAACTCTTTTGTTTGATGTTTTTTATTTCCACAGAAACTCGTTTGCTTGCCTTCTTTTCTGATTTCCTCAGTAGAGCAGCTGTCATTCTTCTTTTCTCTTCCAGTGTGACATCAGAATCAAACAGGGCAAGCGCAACAAGCTCTTCACTGAGATACCAGAGATGGTTTGCTAGTTTTTTCAGAGCTTTATTTGCTGGACTGCAGCTTTCATTTGCAAGTGACTTGAGGAGTTCGAGATCATTTTTTGGAGCCTCAATAGGCAGTCTGGAAGTAAACCAAGATTTTATATAATGCTTGATGCCGAAAATGCACAACTGTTTTATGCCAGTGAACTCTGAAGAAGTAAGGTTGAACTGGTGTCTAAATGCAAATATTTTCAAGGCATGTATTAATCGAGCCATAAAACGAGCCCTGTGAATCGCTCCTGGTTTGGCGAAGTGAACACCTTTTGGGGGGATTCCTCCAACAAAGATTATGGAGAGCTCCAATAGTTCGTTGTAGTCGTTTCGAGGCTGAGCTTCCTCAATCTGCTGTAAGCAGAACTGAAGTACATCAGTTTTAACACGCTGCAAAGCATTAGAAACCTGTACGTCTTTGATGCCTGGTTGATAGTCATTAGCTGAAATTTGAGTCCAGTAGTTTTTAAATCTCATGAACAATGGGATGTCTGGGCTTGTTGATGGCCCCATTGTGGCAAAAAATACTGCCTGTAACATAATTTCGTGAATATGATGCCGGCATGCTAGGTGCAAAATGTCCTTTTCCAACATTTGTCCAAAAAGTACGCAAGCTCCTTTCTTTTTGCCAGTATTGCTTGCAGTGGTGTCAAAGCAAATGGAGCAAATGCAGTTTTCCAATTCCCAATCTTTTACGTTATCATAAAGAGCATTTGCAATAGCTTGGCCGGACCCTGCTTGCAGCTTGGGAACACACAGCAGTTGCTCTATTCCATTTCCAGACACTAAAATCGGGAGCCTATCGACTTTTGTGTCACCTGTTAGTTCAGCCATCAATTTTCCATCCCAGTGAAGTGTAAGAGTCTGTTCTCTGCAGAATTCGGATTTTAGCTTTTTAGATGTAACTTCTCGGTGTTTTTGCCGAGGCACGTTGAATAGAGGAACGATTGACATTGAACTGGTCGATTTGTTGTCCACAAGCAGATAGTAGTGCAGATAGATTGTGTACTGCATGGCGATCACTCATTTTGGTCCTGTCAAGAGTAGAGAGTACTGCCGAAGTAAGCATGTTCTTTCTGCCTCTTTTCCTCTTGCTATTCGTGCTGGGTCCTGCAGCTACAAATGAAGTCTCATCAATATCAGTTTCCTCAGAAGCTGAAGAATCTTCTAAGACAATGCTTTTATTAAGCAGATCAACTTCATTCATTTGCTTTTCCATCCACTTTGCTCTCTTTTGCCCTCTGATTTCTTCATTTATTTGCTTTGTAGCCAACTTTAAATCAATGCCTCCCATACTTCCACGCCTCCCCTTTTCACGTTGAGCTAGTAGAAATTCTTTATCTTCTTCATTCTTGATCATCTCTAGTGCTCGTTGATGAGCAATGTCAAAAAGATCGTCAAATATGTTCTTGAACTCCTTTTCATTCTTCTTTTGAGTTTCACTACTTCGGCCTTTATTCTTTTTCAGAGCTTCAAACTGCTGCACAAGGTCTTTCAGCTTCTTCACTACGTGATGAAAAGGTCGTATAGGAATGCTGGCTTTTTCCCAAAAAATCTGAACCTCCTTTGCCGTCTGTACCGCTGCATCGTGCTTCAATACCCCCTTTGAGTTCATTCGATGCAGATATACACGTAGTACATCACCATTTGAGGGAAGCTTAGAGCCAGTAAAGCGCTCTTTTGTCCTACCTAGTAGGTATATTTCATCTCGTTTACGCAGAGTAACCATTTCACGGCACAAAACACATCAGTCAGTCTAATGGCGCTTAGCTAGTAGTAATTACACGTAATCTGCAATACAAAAACAAAGTGGCTTGAGCACACCCAAAACAATCTTGTATCACAATAAAATTTTACACAAGTTGTTTTCTATCAAGGGAGATCCAAATCAGGGGGTGAGAGCATAACTTTTCTCAAAAAAAATGTTTTGCCCTATTTAAGGGCCACCCTACTGCTGCACGCTTACGGTAAATAAAGTTTGGAAGATCTCGATTAATAAAACGTGCAATGATATCTGGGGGTGGTGGTGGTTCTTGTGATTCACTTCGCCGATTCGAATTAGGTTTTTGTGGAAGTCTATGTGCTGCTGAAATATCATTTTGGTTGATGTTTACACCAAGCACTTTGCCAATTTTTACAACAATATCGACTACATTTTCATTGCTTGCTTAAGGTACGCCGTGGAATTCTAAGTTTTGTCTCCGACTATACTGGTCGATGGCGTCGAGTTAAATAGCCGTTGTTTCCGCTTTTTTCTCTATGAGTCCAAAGTTCTTTGCTTTGTGCTGCATTTTCTTTCTTTAGCTTATCGTTTTCGACTTTTAAAATATCATATTGCGCGCAGATGAATTCTTGGCTATTGCTTAGCTGTGAAATTTCTGCCTTCAATGTTGCTATTTCATCTTCATAGCCTTGTTTAAACTTCTCCACAGCTGCCTTGCACATTTCATCAATTTGAATTTGTAAAATTTCAGCAACCTTAAATGAACAGCTTTGCAAAAATTCTTCGTAAACCTTTTTAGCTGGCATTTTGTCACCTTTTTTCTGAAACTGTCTGAGCTTACCAAAACACGTTTTGTCAGCTCGACAAAAAAATCCAACTGTGGATATAAAATCCAACTAAAGTGGATATAAAATATAAAATCCAACTGAAGTCGCGCACTCTTCTCTTGCTCTGCTGAAATGTCGTTCACAAATTTACATGTTCGTGTGATTCGAACTTAACTTATATTAGTAAGTCGACTCGACATTTGAGTACCAGAGTGGGAGAGCATTTGAATGTGGCCAGCCAGCATGAAAATAGTGCGAGTAAACAACATATACTTTCGTGTACTGTTTGTTCGAATGTGCGACATGACTTGACTTCTTTCGAGGTTCTAAAACAATGTAAATCAAATTTTCTGGCCAAAATTCATGGAGGTTGATTAATAAAGAAACATAGACTTAGTTTTAACAAACAATAATATGCTTATGGGTCGTCCTTTCTTTTAAATGCCTACAAATGATAGTGACGCTTATTGATTAATCTGCTGTTTTTCCCCACGAATTTCTTTGTTTTCCATTAGTAGATGAACTGTTGACCTGTTAAATGCAAGTGATGATCTTTATTGCTTTAACGCCCGGTGACTTGAAACCTTAATATCGCTTGATTTTTGTATTTTATTTTTTCCAGTTAGTCTGAAGTTAACATGGCTATAATTTAACTAATACATGAAGAGGTCTGATGGAAAGCGAAAACGTTTGTATTTTTGATTGAGAATAAATCATTAAAATGACTTTAGTCGTGCTGTTCGTTGTTAATATTTGGCTAAACAAAACTTCCACGCTACCGAAGATGTAATAAATTCGTTTAAACTTTACAACCACATTTTGATTTTTTTGCAAAGTTTTTGGTTTTGCTTATAAGTGAAGCATTTAGGGTATGAAGACTAGATGCAGATGGTTAAATGAATGTTTGGTAATTACTGATTCTTTTATTGTCACTTACTATACATTATTATCTTATCCAATATTGATTTATTCACCTCCGGAAAACTTCGTTTTTTATTTGCAATATGCTGCAGTCTGGTGAATTTTCATTGAAAATGTGTATAGATGTAGGACACTCAAGCTGTTTAAAACGTTTCCAACACATATCAATTAACTACCAAAATCGATCTAAAAAGTAGCAATCCCATTTCTGCAAAGGTTTCTCAGCTGAATGAGATTGCTTTTAATTGGACCATTATTATCGATTTTGGTGCATAATTGATGCGTAATGGAGAAGTTTTGAACAGCTTGAGTGTCATACATCTATACACATTTTTAGTGAAAAATCACCAGACTGCAGCATAATGCTGATGGTGCTTGGATGCATATATTTTTTTGCGAAGGTGGGTAATTCTAGGCTTGAATGGGTGATTTACGCAAAAACCATTTTACCTATAATAGGTGTATATGGTTTACCTGCAATAGGCATATTAAGGAATCTCACTAAAGAATAAGAAGGAAAAGTCCACCTTTTTACGTTTAGTTTGTTATTTACACACAAATTTTGAGTAAAAATCAATCCTACGTATAATGGATGGTTTTAAGAATAACAATCCACCTATTTTGGGTTGAATAAAAGTTTCACCATGCAAGGTGTATTGATTTGCCTACCGATACAAAGTGGTTCTTAAGAATCCCATATTTCTAAAACATTGGGGAAGAAACTTGAACCACTTATATAGATGGAAAAACCATCCATTTGGTTTACAGTGTAGCATGCGTAACGACTGCTCAAATGACATTGTTTTGATCTTTCTTAGATACAGCTACTCGATCTTTCTTCTTTAAATATCAGTGATCAAGATGCTTCTATGTTAAAGACTTTGAACTTCCAAGTAATTACTAAATCTGAATTGACAGATCAAGAAGACAAAGTAAGATATGCTATATTTTGCAGTATAATAGAACTCAATCGAATTTTTTTTCAACCAATTTTCATTTCTTTAAATCTCACTCAAATGTGTGCGATATGAATCAGGTTTGCAACTAAAAAGTTGTTCTTCTTGACTTGCAACGCACTTGGCTGAGAAGTTTGTTTAAAATCAATTGACTCTAACGTTGTCTATTAATGGAATATAATGATAGGTGCAGATATGTCTAGTGATGGCCTATATTTGGTCTTTTCTAACATAATTGTGTATTTTATAGTAGATGGGAAGGTTTCAGCTCATTGAGATCTTATTAGTGTCCGGACTGTATCATTGTGAAGAGGTGGGCTTGGTACTTTCTAAAAGTACGGCAATACCGGTACTCGCTTAAAAAAAGTACCGTCGGTACCGGTGCTATTTTCAAAAGTACCGCGGTACTGGTAACGATACTCGTACCGGTACTTTTTAATGATTCAGCTTAATTTTTTTAGAATGGTTGAAGAACGTTTGTTTTAAAAAATTTGTAACTTTTTGTGAAAAAAAGCTCGACAAACGAAGATTACGAGAAAACAATTACTTTGAGAAAAATCAGACTGTCAAATTGTAACTTAATCCAACTCTTTTGTATTTTAATCCAATTTTACGCGGCGGGCATTTTTGCCCCACTATCAATTTTTTCGTGATAATTACCTTCAAAAAAACATTTTTTTGCAAACTGAGCCAAATTTATCACATATGATTTCTAAAATTTCAAGTTGCTATGGTAAAGAAAAAATTTCCCAATTTTGAGGTTTCCCAAAGTCATTTTCCAAAATCTGAGCATTTTTGGCCAATTTACAATTTAAACTAAGTTACGTCATAAGACTTTTTTGTGACGTAACCAACTTGACTTAGGCATTTTACGATTCAGTTTCCAAAAATGAAGTTATACATAAAATCCGATCCGATTCTGACTTCATCGCAAAAATGACGCCATTTTCAAAAATTGTGGCCGTAACGTTCAGGCAAGTAGCCAGAAAGAACTTTTTTTTGGGTTTGCGAAAATTTGAAGGAGCAATGGCTTCACGCTGCGGTGATCTCCAAAAAAAAAAAAAAAAACAGAAAAAAAGTCTTCTGTACGGAAAGCCACCATTTTCTCCAAGCTTTGAGGAGATCTCCAAAAAATAAGATCTTCAGTTCGGAAAACTACCATTTTCTGCGACTTTTATATATCAGATCAAAAATAATGCAACACTTTTTTTCCATTCTAAAACTCAAGAATTTAAGTGAAATTTATTTGGGGGGCAAACTAGAATTTGAGGGCAATTACCCCTTTGCTCCCCATGGCTACGTGCCTGCTGGTGACATTACTATGATGACGTCATGAATTCAGAACCAGTTTTTCTAAAAAAATTTGGAGAACACCAAGCAGCATACCAAATTCGATGTTTTCATGACTTTTGGTTTAGGAGTTAGAAATGGGGAGCATTTTTGCTTCCCATGTAAAATGCCTTTGGTCAAATAGCCTACCCCATGTAAAATAGGGTTATGTTTTTCCCTGTAAAGAACACTCGTTCGACCACAGCACTTGAAGGCAGTGCGGGATTATATTTATATCATAATAGAGATTTTTCAGCGCATAAATCTGAAAGTTTGACAATAGATAAACTAATTCGTATTTGAGGCTTTTGATCGACGAAACGTTAAAAAATTTTGGTAGCACTGTCTCGGCAAGTGTTATTGCTTGTTTTGTGTAAAAAATCAAACAGTTTTTCCGAATGTTCACTTTCGTTCATATCGCTGCTCTAATCAAAAGCATCTTGCGCTTCCAATTTTTCTTGTAACGAATTAGTTACTTTGGCTTTGAACGTTTGCTGCATTCCTTTGTCCACCAAAGTGTTTCATTATTTTCGACTTTGATTGTCATCGTAGATGATGCAGAACTGTGGATGCAGAGATGCTGTAATTACTTATTAAGTATTGTCAAGCACACCTTGAACCTTTCTTTGGAGTGAACCGTGACACTATATTTTGGAGTTCAAAGTTTATCAGCTCTAATCCAAAGAGAGAGAGAACAGAGTTTAATTTTCAATCGATAAGTGATGACAAAAAATTGAAAATGCCGAATACTTTTTTAAAAAAGTACCGCGGTACCGGTACTTTGGTACCATTTTGAATAAGTACCGCTGGTACCGCTAACGGTACTAAAAATACCTATTTTTAGTACTTCTGTCCTTGGTACTGCTATCCTTTGTCGTTGTCTCTGTATAGTATTTTATTAATAGATAAATCCCAAGTAAATACTCCAGAATAAAATCAGAAAAGATTACAAAAGCACAATTTTAAAAAAGCTTCTTTAAACACACTGGTTAGAATAAAGATCTCACGGTGTCTACCAATTTCTAATAATCTTTAAGTAGGCTTGCCAAACGTACCATTTTAGCTGGGACAGTTCCATTTTTCACGAATTGTCCCGGTGTCCTGCCCAGTTATCCATTTTGTCCCGACTTTTGACTGACCAAACCTGCGGAAATTTGAGTCTCCCGAAGTGAACACCTTTTTTTTTTATTTGGTCTTTACTTCAAAATTTGCGAAATATAAATGGAAGTTTCTGGTTTACCAAAGTGAACACCTTTTCTTTTATTTTTTTGATCTTCACCTCAAAATCCGCGAATAATTTTGAGGAAGAAAAACCTTTTGGATTTCCTGATTTGAAAATCTTTTGGTGTTCACCTCAAACACCGGGTAATTCCGGCTCTCTAAGACTGTCCCGTTTTTCTGATTCAAAAATATGGCAAGCCCACCGGTGAGTGATATTTTATAGCCCATATTGGATTGTAAGCATGAATCGATTGATATCCATAGTTTCAGTGAAAATGATGCGATACAATGGTTAACATAATGACAACATGGTGGCTGTTTGTTCTAACGCTTGTCCTGTGTTAAAGAACTGCTGTGACTTTAAAACGTGATTTCAGGTGGTTGTAGGTAAGAAGTTGACTTCTGTTCAGGAATGTAAAAGTATCAGTTTGTAAATCACTTCCGCTTTCTACCTCGTCGCTTTCAATTTTATCGCTTCCACCGCCTCAACTGTTATCACCGCTTCTCTTTTCACCATTTGATGACGTAGTTTTTGCTGAAAATTTTTTCCGGATGTGTCGAAGTCAAACAATTTAATATGTTATCATCATCTTAAAAACATAATATGGAGCCAAAATAGTTGTGTAATTGGTTTGTCATTGCAAAAATTCATGCATAAACGTAACTAAGAATTCGAATTGAGATCACGGCCCAAAAAGGTTGACGGCTTTCAAAGGACCACGACCCGAAAGCGAAACGTACAAACACATCATCATAAGTTTTATATGATACTAATTTTTTTAGCAGTTCCACCAAAAATTTAAAAAAAGAGGCTTTTTGTTTTTTTGGGGGGTTGGGCAAAGATTTCTTTTTGGGGTGTAGTGGCGGATTTTCAAGCGCTCCGGATAATAATGTTTTAATCTCATCTGCTGTAAATGAAATCGTTACTTCACTATATTTAGGTGCCTGGGTCAAAGCCCAAGCAATCGCAGAATTTTTTGTATAAATAATTCATTTTCATTTTTATATGTAGCTTTGCTCCAAGTTTCTGCACAGCAACATGTATTATTAAGACTGCAAAACAGCAAACTCTTCAAAAATTTAATAGTTATGGATACCATATTAGAATAATATCCTTTTTAATATAGTAACGATAGGCTTTGTTACGATCTATTAAGACAAGCATTATAGCATTATGTTTAAAAGTTCAATAATATTAAGTCTTATTTTGTTTGAGAAAAATTATGGTATGGTGTTTAACGGTAACGCATTCATTTATATAGAGTGACGTCAGAGGTTCAAATCTGGGGCCGGTCAAATCGGACACAGTGTTGCCAAAGGCTCGCCACTGCGGCGACATTTCTTCAAAAGGAGCTGTGTTGTCCGGGTAAAATGACGCGGAGATTGGCCCCGCCAACTTGTTAACAGTAATAACTATATTGTCACAGCGAGAAAATTAACTGTTGGAATTAAAAACCTTGTTTATGCATTGAATAATATGTTACCTATATTAATATAAGCCCCTGAAGAATTTAAAAAAATGCCTGCAAATTTTCGACAAAATTGATAAAATCTTATGACAAAAACCGCAAATTTTTTAAACAATTAGATTTAAAAATGAGTTAGTTGGCTACTAGTTTCATTTTTAAATTGATAGGGGTGGTGTGTTGTTGGTCCTGCTAGTGAAGCAAAAACTTTTTAAAGGGATTCTTTGCTAATGTTGGTTTGTTGAACAATAACTTTTCGTTGTATATTTTACAAAAGAATTGCACCATATTTAAGTTATCAACGTTCGTTAGGAATGGCCAAAGTAGAAGCGGATGCTTATTTTATCGCTTCCACATTTCATCTTCTGTGTGCAGTTTTTTAGATTGTTTTTTTTTTGACGACCTATGGCAGATTCAGTTGATGGCAAAATGCTTTTCAGTTTCTTTTTGTTATCTATTTAGGACTTTCGTACAATATTGAAAATAACATTATCCGTGATAATTCATTTGCAGAAAATGACGACTTCCGACGAGGAATTCAGTGAAGCATTAAAAAAAGGTAAACGAATTAAAAACATAAAAGACATTGTATGGGCAAGTCGCCTGCAGTGCTCACAAGCACATAGCCCACTTTTTTTCACCTAATTTCAAATTTCTAAAAATTTCGAAATAACAAGTGATTTTTTACAATTTCCGGTTATTTGGGCAGAAATAATAATTCTTGCTTTATTATGGTAACTGGTTAACTTCAAAGTCAAACCAATCAGTCACTTCCCAACTATATGCTTTTAAAAATTGCGTTTGCTAGTTATGCTTGTTTGTGCGAAATAAAATCTTGTCTGTTTTCCTCTCTCATGTATTTGCTTTTACTGTGTATAATGCCATATTTTTTGCAGCAATAATCCTTCAGAAAAAAAATTTAATAATAAACAAACAAAAAGTTAAGCTGAGGACCGATTAAAACAGGGGTGACAAACTTTTTTAGAAATTGGGTGCATTTACGTTACTCTTTGAGGAAAGGGCTGCAGGAAAACGGTTTTCGCGTAGCAAAAACTGGCAAAAGTTTAGGTGAAGAGCAAAAAAAGCTCTTAGCCAGTAACATAAACAGAAATTTCAAACAGGGAAAGAGATGTTATGTCAAAAGTTGCAACTCAAGTTCTGGGTCTAGGGGCAAATTCCTTAGCCGCCGGAGGCAAGATTTTTGTCTTTTTTTAAATAACTCAACTTTAAGATCATTGTAGATTAAAATTTGGTTTAAAATACGTCTCTTTAGCAAGCTCAAACATGCACATGATAAGCATAAAAACTTCTAGAAAGCACTAGCTCTTTAGTTGTAGTGCAGAATTAAGATAAGCTATAGTTATTTGCAACTTGCCAAACTCACACGCTAAACTGTTATTGGCATTGGCAGGAAAACATCTGAAATAGAACCTGCTGCCTAGCAGCTCCGTAGGAATGCTACTACGTGATTGCAATCCGTCTTTGAATTTGTCATACCCCAAATAACAGGACTTTGGGTAATGCTCAAGACTTTCTAACGTTTTGTGTTATTTATTTTTAAGGCTGCTAAATACCAGTATGAGCTAAAAAACCTAAAATTGGCTTTAACCCGTACTCTCAAACTATTTAAACTGATGCTAAAACAGCAGGTTGCAAAGACCTATATTCCATAAGTGCAATGTGCTGCATTTTAATCAAAGAACACTGATTAAAACATTTTACCCTTTTTTTGCCCCCAAGGGGGTTACGTCACAATGGTCTTGTCTACGCTACTGATTTTTGCTGTATTTTGAAGTCATTTTTGCCGGAAATTTAAGTAAGGATCAAGAAAATGATCTTCATTGCATTTTGGTGTGATTTTTACGAAATTTTAGGTACCGATAATGACTTTTATAGATGATGATTTTTGCAGGACCTAAAACGTTCCAAATTCACTTAAATCTTATAAGACCAGTCGTGGGCCGCACAAAATCGTTGCGCGGGCTGCACTTTGGGCAGTTCTGCATCAAAAAATAAAATCAATAAAATCAATTTGGATGAGGCTTTAATTACTTTTTTACTGGTGATGATTTTACTTTCTACAAAGATTTGATGCTTTTTTACAACAATATGTTGAAAGCACTGCTATTGAAGTTATTGCTAAGGTTACAGCTCCAAAAGTTTATCAAGTTCTCTACTTTTTAAAACAACTTATTGGCCACGTAAGTAAAACTGCTTTTTACTCAATGAAACGAAAATTTTGTTTCAGACCCGACTCGGTCTTCCACGCGAGAAGAAAGTGGTATACGGGTTTTTTCTTCTAGAAGCATTACCTTTTCATTTTGAAATAATATTTTTGTGGTTTGTAGCGACGAGTTGCGTTCGTAATAGACCATTTTCCCAATCAGTTTTATTAAGTGAAATATTGAAATTCGGTGTACAAAAAGTGAATATGCAAAAACTATAAACAATGCAAAAACTAGACCCTTTGTATCGTAATATGGAGTAGCTGACTAATTTTATTTATTATATTAAGATTTCTTTGGTGTTGCTGATTCCATTCCAACAGCGGAATGGCCCGAGTTTGCCCGTTATTATCTTGATTTGCCAGAACATACCATTGCTTCTATCAAATTAAATTCCCGTGGTTTTGACGAGAAAAAATACCAAATGTTACTGAAATGGGAAGAAATACAAGGTATGATACTGTTTAATGGATAGGATTTTGTGAATTTTTTATCAGCTAGTTAAAAAGATTTGCGTAAGCGACTGATGCAAAAATACAGGTGACAACTTAGTTTAGCCAACACATAATCGGCTAAAGAACAGGGCATGGTGTGGAATGAAATATGCACACTGCACAATTATGCACAGCCTTAGAAATGTTGAAATTGTGCAGTATAATATTTTTGTTGTTGTAGAGTATAAATTTGTTCGAGTTCAGCTAACTGTAAATGTTGCCAAAAAGCTCTATTAAATTTCGGTCTACACAGAGCGTAAAATCCTGAGAACACACTCCGTACTATAGGGTGGAGTGAAAAAATTAAACTTTACAAAAATCTTTCATAATAGTGAAAAAAATATGTAGTGGTATGATATAATCTTGCTTACAAAAATTCAAGAAAAAATATTGACATCTTAGGTTGCCACAATGCACTTGAAAATTTTCACTCTTCATCTTAGCTTGTTGCATTTTTTAGTATGAAATGTGGCAAATTTACGCATCGTTTATGACGTCATCATTGTTGGAGATATAAATAATTGCGTTTCAACACCTACGGTTTTTGCTTTCGTTTATGACGTTATTTACAATCTGATTTTTAGACGTTTCCATCAATAAAAACTGCATGATATTGTCAGTTGCTAACAGTTCAGCGCAAAGTTATCAATATCAATGCACGAAGGCCGACGGATCTGTTAGTTTTACCAAGTAGGCCAACAAATAGATTGTTTTGTTGTTGAAGCTGGATGACACGGTCTGTTGTTGTCTGAAATAGCATTAGATCAGCGTTCTTGATTATAACATCAGAGATAGGTGATCCAAAGACCAGTTGACAGTGGTATCCAAAAGTTTTTTTATCTGCAAAGGTACCTGTCAGACGGAAATTTTCAATTAAACCGCTTCCGGATGGGAGTCTAGAGAATGTTGAGAAAACCCTTGACAAATTCCAAAATAAAAAATTTGTTTCGCAGTTGCAGTTCACCAGTTCATAATTGCCGATGCGATGCGGTAGACCTACCGATATAGTAAAGTGCACTAAACCAAAATGTACGGTTTAATTCAATGATGTTAATATCCACATTTTTAGTACCGGTATGAGCCTGTAACTAAATTTAAAAGATGTTATAATAAAATGGCTGATGCAATGAAAAAGAAATTGGCATGTCCAATATTTGGTGCTCCTGAAGAATTACCGAACAATATGCTTGCCACGTATTTAAATATAATGAAGTATTATTATGAAATTAAGAGATGCTTAGCTTGTGCCAAAAAAAATTATAATCAATCTTTCACTGAAATTGCTGAAAATGTGACTAATGAGATCGAAAAACTTTGGGTAAGGTATTTATTAACAAATCTGAAAGAAGTTGTCGATCCAGGTACACAAAGAAATTCCTTATTAGCCCACCCAAAGAATATCCTCATCGCGATGATCACTGATGACAAAGAGCATGTCCAAGAGCTTGAGCTGCGAAGGATTACAAAAGCACGCCGTATTTCAACAACAAGATCTCTGGGACAATTCAGACTACCAATCTTAAAATTTTGCGTCCGCAGACTACCCGGAAATTAGTGATTGGTCTGCAGAAAATATTACAGAACCCCCCTGACAAGCGTATTTCCGAAAAAGAATTGATGAAATACATCAAATATAACAACACACCTGCCATTGAACTAAAAAACTACTTACGGTATGTCATACCCAAGCTGTTGAACAATGTGTAGAGTTGGTAAGCGATGCACCGGGGGCAGTTTGCGGACAGAAACAACGGCACAAGTTTATTAGCACACTAATCAGTTCGCGTCAAAGCATGCCAAACTTTAAAACAAAAACTCATTATTGCGTTTAAACAAAAAGCAATCTTGAGTGCTTTTATTTTATTGATCGCAGATATCTTGAATGAACGTTTTGACAAGTAGCGCAATTAGGAACTGTGGAAGCGTGTTCTCTATCTTTCTCATTTGTTTTGGATATTTCAAAGCAACAATAAGCTTAAACTTGCTTTTTGTGTGTGAAACTTGAAAATTTATTGATGTGATTCATGGTTCATGTTCCTACACCAGTGTGAAGAACCCCTTTTCTGGCAAATTTTTGATACTCTGCTTTGATTTCGATTGGAGGGCATGCCGCAATCATTTAGCCCGAGTATAAGTGCTTAAATGTGCTAAATGATCGTCGCAAAGTTTACCAATAGATATAATCATGACATGTCTCGCGTGTAAAACTTTGCATGCGATGTAGCCGTATGAAAATTTCCGTCTGACAGGTACCTTTGCAGATAAAAAAACTTTTGGATACCACTGTCAACTGGTCTTTGGATCACCTATCTCTGATGTTATAATCAAGAACGCTGATCTAATGCTATTTCAGACAACAACAGACCGTGTCATCCAGCTTCAACAACAAAACAATCTATTTGTTGGCCTACTTGGTAAAACTAACAGATCCGTCGGCCTTCGTGCATTGATATTGATAACTTTGCGCTGAACTGTTAGCAACTGACAATATCATGCAGTTTTTATTGATGGAAACGTCTAAAAATCAGATTGTAAATAACGTCATAAACGAAAGCAAAAACCGTAGGTGTTGAAACGCAATTATTTATATCTCCAACAATGATGACGTCATAAACGATGCGTAAATTTGCCACATTTCATACTAAAAAATGCAACAAGCTAAGATGAAGAGTGAAAATTTTCAAGTGCATTGTGGCAACCTAAGATGTCAATATTTTTTCTTGAATTTTTGTAAGCAAGATTATATCATACCACTACATATTTTTTTCACTATTATGAAAGATTTTTGTAAAGTTTAATTTTTTCACTCCACCCTACTGCGTACCTAACTTCGTTTAAAATAAACAAAAAATACATCCGTACGCTCACGCATTTAAGCTCAATGTAAACCAGATCTAAGCCCTTGTGCTGCGATAAAAATCAAACTTCTTTAGTGAATTTGCACCTTAACATGATTGTAAATCACAAGGTTAGAAAATAGTCATTTTCTCAATGGCATTTTATGGGCTCTAAAAAATAACAAGTCTACGCAATGACTTCAGGTAAGTGACCTCAGGGTCGGATTTGCCATATGGCAAAATGGCACAATGTCAGACGCTCCGCGCTTGGTTAGAAGACTTTTTTTTCTTCTGGTCTTTACCTACAGTTTGTGGGAAAATGCAGCGAATTTAAAGAAAATACAGCAGAAATTGCAAAAGTGCCAGAAGTCCCGCGCAATGTAAACACGGCCTTAAGCGGCGTATAAACTCAAATATTACATGTTTAGGTGATAATGCAACAATTGAACTTTTTAAGCATTTGCGGGATAATTTTCTTCAAAGAAAAAAATCAGGTATGTTAAATATTGCCTTAAAGTTGTTCAAAAAGTGATTTTTTGGTATAGTACCAGATGTGAGTCATATCTTAACTTAATATACGAGAACCAAATTTCTTAATTCGGTTTGTCATTCCGTCAGGGACGACGTGAACACCAAGTATTAAAATATCGGCAGCGTGGCTGAAAGAGTAAAGCCATGGTTTTTACGAGTATCCTGATCGCATGATCTTGGTTCAACCCACACCTCGTTGCTTCCTCGGATAAGGCGCTTTACGAAGTATTAACTTTTAACAGGTCAAAATATTTTTTACTCATTAAAAGTCAAAATGGGTCTTTTTGACAGATGCCTTTTTAATTTTTCAAATGTTTGACATATAAAATGTGGTTTCAAGCCGTTTTTGGCTTAAAAACTCTATCAACTTTTAAAAGAGTGAGAATGATTCATCATAATGAACTGAGCAACTTTTTATTTGGAAAAAACCGAAAAACAAAGAATCAAAACAAAAAAAGAAACAAAGCGCTTTCAGCAATAGTTTTTTCAGAGATTCACAGTCAAAGTTTGATTCGACGCATTCACAGTCAAAAGTTTGATTCAAAGCACTAAATTTTCAGGTCCACTATTTTTTCTTCATTTACTACTTTGCAAGTTTTTGCTTAGAACAAAGGTTTTTAGCTCAAAATCCTGATTGTTGTAGCTACAGTATATTGGTAGAATTCTAGCCTAATAGCATTCTGTGAATAATAATAGTAATAATAATAATGTAGTCATTTGTATAGCGCCGTTTCCTGCAAGGTAGCAGATCAAAGGCGCTTTACAGAACAAATACAGTTCAACAACATGAAAAAGTAGCACACTAAATCACAGGCAACCAAAATTTTGGTACACTATAGTTGGCATATCGTACACTTGTGGAAAGAAGAGTACTAAAAGGGAGACAGAAGTGAAAAACAAAAAACAATGCTATTTTGCATGCAAAGTGTGCACAGTCAGAAACTAATCATCTCGAATATGCTTGTTTAAAGATATAAGTTTTTAGCAGAACTTTAAATTGATTGGTAGATTCAGCGTCTTTTATGTGTGGTGGTAATGCATTCCAAACACGTGGCCCGCATACACTAATGCAGCGATCACCGAAAGCAGAGAGAGTACGCGGCACAAACAGCAAATTAGAGTTAGTTGATCGCTGTGAACGAGAAGGAACAGGCTGATGGGTGATCAAGTCAGTCAAATATTTTGGAGAAAGATTATTTATCACTTTGAAAACATGCAAAAGAATCTTAAATTTCAGACGATATTCAATAGGCAACCAGTGCAACTCAATGAGTACAGGTCAAAACGGGTCAAAACGACCCTTCAGACAAATAAAACACTTGCTCATTAAAAACTACAAAAAACGAAAACCTTTTAAACGTGCCACAAGTCCAACCCATTAAAAGAGCAAGCTTTACAGAAAAACAGACAATTTTGAGTAGCAGCAAAAAAGCATTCTGTTGCTGTGGCAGTTCCTCGATGAAGCGAAAGTTTGCAACGAAACAAAAA
Organism: Trididemnum nubilum; assembly: GCA_963965965.1. Classification (NCBI taxonomy): domain Eukaryota; kingdom Metazoa; phylum Chordata; class Ascidiacea; order Aplousobranchia; family Didemnidae; genus Trididemnum; species Trididemnum nubilum. Next base: position 6,315,915 of record OZ014469.1, read on the forward strand.
AAAAATGCAGATTTTTTACAAGATGAACAAAACCTTCGCATAAATGCGAAATCGGCAGTCTGTTGCATTTGTTCGAATTCAGCAGGGAAAGAGTTAGTAACACAAAAAGTCGAAACGGGTCAAAACAACCCTTCAGACAAATAAAGCACTGCTCATTAAAAACTACAAAAAACGAAAACCTTTTGAACGTGCCACAAGTCCAACCCATTAAAAGAGTAAGCTTTACAAAAAAACAGACAATTTCGAGTAGCAGCAAAAAAGCTAGCATTAAATATATAGCCTCATGAGTTCAAAAGACTCGTTTCGGCTTGTTAAATATTAAGGCACGTCTACACTGGGCGCGAAGCGAAAATTTGCAACTTTGGCGAGTGGTCGCTTACGTCACTTGCTCAAAATAGGCCAACCACTCATCAACAACAATTTCTCCTACTGAAGTTGAGCAACCGCTAGCAAAGTTCGTGACCGCTTGGAATCTTTCGCAAGTTGTCAATGACATTAAATTTTGGTTGCTTTGCGTCGCATCGCATCCAAAGTAATTGTACCTTTATTATTGCTCTTCACTGTTTCGAATTACTAATTATTGTTATATATTTTTCATGCACAGAGCTGGGCAACGCTGTTTCGAGATTTTAGCTTTCATCAGCAGCCCTCAGCACATCTAAACCGAAAGTATTACTCAGCCACCTCTCGGGCAAACTCTAAAGGCTCGCACATGCACAGTGGCAGAAGCTTTACATGGAATAAACAATTTTTTCTTTGTGTTCCTTGGCCTAATATTCGCATCATCACTCAAAGCTAATCACATCAATTAGGCTTTAATCAACTACAAAATAAAACTGAAACTAAACAGAGATGATAGTTAATGATGACAATACTGAAACTATAGACAGAGATGGTAATTAACAATTGCAATGCTTAAATTAGATTTCAAAGTCTTTAACATTCGAATACGGTACTGCACCGTTCTACTGATCTAGAAAACCGTGCAAAGAAAACTGCGAAAGAACTAAACCCTAGCACAAAATTAACAGCTGCGAGAAAGCAAAAGACTCTTTAGAGTTTAAGGCAGTTTGCGTAAAAACGCAAAACTAAAATCAACAAAGCAATTTTTATCATATTCACCCCACCTTAAAAAGTAACTGGGATTCCATATCAGATAAGTGGAATACCTTTTCTGACCATGGATGAACTTTGAACTGGAACGGTCCCATGGTGACTATTACTACCGTGACCACCGTCAGTCTAGTTGGTTTTAATGGGTTATAGCACCAGTAGGCTCAGGAACCTCATCGTGGAGTGGACTACAGCCCGAATTCACGATTCTTGGTTTATCGAACCAGTGGTCATTTACCGGTCAGTGGTCTAGTGGATAGAGTGCGGTTCACTTGGGTTCAATTCCCGGTCGGGTCAAACCAAAAACTATAAAAATTGGTATTCACAGCTTCCTTGCTTGACGTTCAGCAATAAAAGGGACAGCGTGAAACCTCCACCGTGTGTGGTAGACAGGTGGCAGCTTGACTCGAAGACCGAAAAGTCCCTTCGCTGTCTCCTGGCTAAAGCAAACGGTGAATGAAAATGTACTTAATTCGTTTTTCCAGGGGGAAGTGATGGTGACGACAGGGGTACGGCGGGTGCTAAACTCTGTAAGGACACACTGGACTCCCGCCCATCAAGGAACCTAACCCGTGCATAAGTTGCATTTACATCAAAAATTTCTATTAATTGAACAAAATCATCATTTTTCCCTGAGCGCACAAAATTTCTGATCAACATGAGTCTTGGCGTAGTCAAACAGGAAGGCGATGTAACACCATACTGAAATTTTTGATAAAATGAAAGGAGCAGTTTAAGTGGTAGAAATACCTAAACGTGATCTCATTGAGTGCAAGTTATAAGGCAAAACACGGTCCAACTGATTAATTGGCAACTAGGGTGGTCCTTTAATACATAGCAAAAATAAAACAATAAAAATTATCATGAGAACCGAAGTAAATGTGTTCCTTTTAGGCTAAAACCATCGTGTATGAAAATTCTCGTGGATAGAAAAGTATTTAGAGGTTGCACAAAGGCAGTGAAATTTTTCATAAATACCCAATTTTGCAAAGATAAAGGGTTCGCTGTTAGCAGAGAGTTAGCTGCTTAAAAGAACTAATATTATGGGTGTAACCCAACTTATAGCCAATTAAGTAGTGTACAGTACTGTTTTTCTTCTCACGTAGCACAAACCATGCCTGTGGCATGCTTTGTGGCAAAATGCATGAAGAACTAAAGCTGATCTTCATCGCATTTTTCAATTAGCCAGACGTATTTTGATAAAGTTGCATTTTGCACTTGAATTTGTTGAACCAAGTTTCTGACTGCCGTCAATCAGCCTGATAATTTACTCCAAGAATCAAAGTCAATTGATAATAATTTTTGATTCATTTTCATTTTTTTGAAAAAGCCCATTAATTGCGCGTTTCTTACTGACAGGCTTGGTAAAGTTTTCATTATCGTAAAGATCTACAACCATTCGTCACTTAATGTGATCATGCACCTCTGGTTTAAAAACACTAAACTACTAGTTTCTTAGACGTGTACCTAAGCCGACCAGAGAATTTTTTTCATTACGGTTGCCCCAATTCTCTTGTCAATGTGATTTTGCCAAATTTTTGCAAGTCCAAGATGTTTTCTGCATTTTAGCAAGTATAGTGCAGTTTCAAAAAATGATGCTTTGGCCTATGCTTGCCATTATCAGTTTACTATGCCGTTCTGGCATGTGGTAAACTGATTATGGGGAGCCTAAGTTAGCGGTGCCATAATAAGTTCTGGTGCCCCTAACCAATTTCTGATTTTGTTCAAGTTTTGCTTTGATCGAGATGCAAGTACCAGATTCTTACTTTTAGTGTTTGAGACATTCATGACAAAAAATATATTACCCTGTTGCAAAAACTTTCTCAGTCAATCCTCATTCTTCTTATGCTCAAACGATGCCATTTGCTTGACACTAACTGGTCCCGTTAGGAATTGAGGCAATCTTGAGCAGATGTTTTATGCAGATGCCAGGGGTGGTGATAGGCAAGTGATCGACTTGTGAAAATAAATTTGAGTAAGTTTGAAAGTGGTTCCAGTTATTAATCGAAACTTAAAAAAAAAAGAGTACGTTCAGAATATTATGGGCTATTATGTTTTTTAATTTGTTAAGATGATCTTTCAAATTCTTTGCTCAGTTTATTATTGTGGACTTGTCAGTTGCCACTCTTATATCCACTGTTACCTTTGATTTTATTCTCTAACGTTCCCTTTTGAGCCAGAAGAAAATTTTGGTATCTTTGTCATGAAAGTCTGTGGATCAGGGCATTTGTACTGTCCACATCAAAGAAATCTTTCTGGTCATTTTTTTGTTACTTGTGGTAACCTTGAAGATTTGCTAAGTATTTTTACAAATTTAATAACTATCCAAGAAGCCAAGTTGCACATTATTTTTTTGCAGTGTATGAGTTTTAAAAATCATTCAGAAATTAATACTTGGCAACTTAAATGATTCCAGTCAAACTTATTGAGGCAAAAAACTTCCAACCGCATGAGAAGACATGTAAAAATATATCATGTATAATTGACTTGTACACTGTCTTCCCAGTTTTTGAAGAGCTCAATGGACATGGGCCTCCAGTTAACAGTACAGGAAGTTCAGTTTAAAATTAAGAAAAAAAATTTTTGGCTGTTTCCCTCTAATGGATTTGTCAAGTGTAGGGTAAACTAAACAAAAACGGTAAAAGACCTCAGAACACCACCCACGTCTCCCCCTCCTCGCAGCTCAAGCCCTGTGGCGGTTGCGAGCCCAAGTAATCCCACTAGAGTTAACTGTGGTACGCACCAGCTAGAAGCTGCAACCAGGATCGATGGTATGGAGCGCGGCTGGTACAAAACACTAACTCTGGAGGTTGAGCATCGTAATCAAACACTGCTGATGCGCTTCTGCGCGTCTGCCAAACGTAGTGAAAAACACTGTCAAAATTTTAAACACTGTCCTAAAATACAAAGCGGCATTTTACGTCACAGTGATAAACCGATTTTTGTTAAATGTGGTTTTATTAGGTTGCTAATTTTTTGGTTTATATTTGGTTTTGTGTCGACATTTTGATACAATTTCGGTTCTTTGGTTGAGGGTGTTAATCTTATTTTGCAGTTGCTCTAAATCGATGCTAATAGCTGGACACTGTGTCGTTCCGACACAATCATGTTTAAACGTTTATAACTTTTGAACAAAACAAGGTATTTGCGTAGTTTCTTCGCAGTTAGACAAACAATTTATTCAAAAACGCTTGGAGCCAAAGTTTGTTTTGCTATCAGATGTACATTTTTGCAAATCCTGCTTTAATCGAAAGTGACCAAATTCACTATTTTTCGCTATTTTTCGGCTTCATCAATCACAAAATTGGCAGAAAACCAGGGACTCGCGCAGTTTCTGTATTGCTGATGACATGCTTTACGTAAATCCGACGTAAAAAATTTGTCAACAACAAAAAGTACATTAATCACAATTTCACGAATCATTGAATTTGAGGGTCAAAATTCAACCGATTTATTATAACATTCACAAGTCGCTTACTGTATGCTAAATTATACGGTAAAGTTTTAATTTTGTATTTTTGTAAACGATTTATTTGTTGTTGCACAAAATTTAGAAACAATTTTGTTGCGGTACGAAATGAGTTTTTGATTTATACGAAATACACAATCTATAGTATTGATGAAAACAAATATATATATACAGGGTGTTTCAAAGGTCAAGCCCGATTTTATACAGTTAAATAGTCAATGGATTTTTATACAGTTAAAAAGATTTATTCTTATCATTATAATTTTCTATAATTCCATTTTTCATTGTTATGTAGTTATACTACTTATCAGAAATATTAATTCGTTCTTTAAGCACGTTTTTTCATATTAAAAATCGGGCGTGACTTTTGAAACACCCTGTATACACATACAGGCGCGTAGCCAGGATTTGGAAAAGGGGGGGGCTATTTTGAAAGAGTGAGAAGTGTGCAAACGACCTTGACTCGAATTTTTATTGACCTTAAATCAGTTTCAAACGGTTTGTCAAAATTTGAGACAAAATGTCGCGAAAAGATCGAAAATTCAAACGTTTTTTCGCCCATAATCAAGTGATCTCCAAAAAAAAAAAAAAAAAAAAAAAAAAAAAGGTCTTCGCCAAAATTCAGAGTGATTTTTCGGCCGAAATCCAAAATTCAAACGTTTTTTCGCCCAAAATCAAGTGATCTCCAATAAAAAAAAAAAAAAGATCTTCGCCAAAATTCAGAGTGATTTTTCGGCCGAAATCCAAAATTCAAACGTTTTTTCGCCCAAAATCAAGTGATCTCCAAAAAAAAAAAAAAAAAAAAAAAAAAAAAAGGTCTTCGCCAAAATTCAGAGTGATTTTTCGGCCGAAATCCAAAATTCAAACGTTTTTTCGCCCAAAATCAAGTGATCTCCAAAAAAAAAAAAAAGTCTTCGCCAAACTTCAAGGCGATTTTTCTTCCAAAATTTCGCAAGGTCAAACGTTTCAGGGGGGGCTCTTTTCGCATGGGGGGGGCTATTTTCAATTTTTCACACAAAATCGGCCTCAAAAGCACAAAAAACATGCGATTTTGCATACTTCACGAGCCAATGGGGGGGGGCTATAGCCCCCCCCGCCCCCCCCCTGGCTACGCTACTGTATACATAAATGTATAGTGTTTGATAAAAAAACTACGATAGTATTGTTACTGCTTTTGTTTTAAAATTAATTTGTTTGTGATATTAAACAAAATTAACTGCTAATCAAGGTATATCCTAAATTGATTTTTGTGCAGCAAAAGAATCATACAAACTCTATCTAAAATCGATCGAACTTTATTCATAAGATAGAAGTTCGATTCTCTCAGTTCTAATCATTTCCGTCAGGTCTTGCAAGTATTTACTACATCATGCAAAAAATACGAAAGATCAAAAAAACATCTTCGCTAATGATGATGCAAAAGTACTATTAGCGCATGTGAGTTTCGTATTGAACTGTTAATTATCCAACGCTTTGGGTATGAATATCTTTACTGCCATTACAGGTATGCGGTGGTTGCAGTAAAATGCAGTAATTTTTTCATAAGATCCAGTAAATTTTGCGTTGAGGTTAGCTGTTCTTAAATTTTCACGAATTTTCAGTCCCATTTAATTCTTAATTTGTTTTAAATTTTATTACTGAATATAATGACATAAATTGATTATTACTTGATTGAAGTTGATGTCATTTTTTGTATGCAGCACTGCAGATTATGACTATACTGTTAGTTAAACAAACATATCAACCATGGCAATGAAGAAAAAGCCAAGAAAATTTTGCTGATTATTTACAAACTTGTGAGCATATCTGTCGTTATTTTTTTAAGCGCAGACTGGCGTTTTCTAATTTTTTTTCTAAATAAATAGTTCGTTTTCTGTCGTGTTGCTACAGCATTACAGAAGTCGCGTGCAATAAAACTATGAACTTGCATAATAAAACAGGTTTCGGTGGTCCGTAATCCGTACCACTATAATGGTATGCTATGCTGTTTCAATACAGAGAGGAAATGAAATTACTATCACTTTTTTTGCCTAAATTTAGACGCGTTTAATTCATTATTTCGAACTTTCCATTCACTACCTCTGAACTAAGAAATGCCAATAGCTAAATTTTTTGAAAAGCATTGCTTGTGCCTCAGATATTATACTGTGGCATAATTTATCATTACAAAAAGACATATACTCTTAAATGTGATCCGTAGTTTCATCAGTCTACCTGAGTGCATGCAAAATATGTTAATTTATTTCACAATATAGATTTACAAACGCTTCCAACTCATAAAGATAACTATAGTTATAGCAAGGTAAAACAAGCACCGTAAGTCGAATATTACGAATGAACAATACTGGAACATAAATTATATTATTTATGCCGTATTTTTCCGGTTTCTTTTCGTTTCTTTTTTTTTTTCATTTGCATTATACAATTGTTTTATGGGACTTTTTTCACAACTGTAAGGTAGCACTTCCTCACATATCTGCTTTCCCTTCCCATTAAGCTAGTGTTTCATCAGCATCTGAATTCACATATAGCCTATCCTGGCAGCCCACCCGAACCTTCAAACCACGCACGAGGGCAATTTTTGCAGTTGCCATGCACTTGCACTTGCATCACACTGGCACTCCACTTAGCTCAACCATGTTGCGCTAGCATCACTAAGCATGGACACCATATATGACATCACATTAGCAGTTTACCACAATAGTACGCTATATGCATATTTCAAACTTGTTTGCTATCATCAGGCGTACATAACTGTTTAAATGCCTATTACAAATTTTGAACCCCAAAAGCCAAAATTAACCTACTTCTCGGTAACCGGTTAAGCAAATTGCTATATACAACGCCAGTCAACGCCCATACGAATAAATTTTCATTTACTCGTATGTGCTTTGAAAATTCAGAAGTTGCATAGCAGATTTGGTACTAAAACTTTTTTCACAACTGTAAGGTAGCACTTCCTCACATATCTGCTTTCCCATTAGGCTAGTGTTTTATCAGCATCTTTATTCACACATAGCCTATCCTGGCAGCCCACCCGAACCTTCAGACCACACACAATGGCAATTTCTGCACTTGCCATCGTACCCTCTTCTCAGATTACTCTGATAAAAGTCTGACAACAAGGTCACCAGAAAGAGGATTCTCGACCAAGACTTCTGAATGTTTTATGGGAAATGATTATCTGATGGAGGCACTACTATTTCATTTGCATTAAAATTTGTTATGATCTACGATATCTAAAAATCTTGGTTTTTAAATTTTTCATTCAAAAATTTTAAATTCGTGTAAATTACTGCAATATCGTAATAATTTCAAACTAATAAGCTGCGGTCAATTGAGTTCTAATATTAACTCTGATTCGGATATGAAAAGAAACGCAAAAGAGGTTACAAAAAAAGCGCAACTAAATACAAGAAAAAGCAAGTTACAAAAAGTGTGTATAATTACTGCAATATTTTCATCATTATTGCTATATGTCTAAAATTAAATTTGTAAGACGAAATCCAGTCAAACGTTTCAGCACATTTCAAAAACTTGTTGTTTTATAGGGTTCGTCATTTTGGCCGTACGCTTCATTATCGTTATAATGCGGCTGCTAAAATGTAATGACCCTGAAGTAAATGTGATAAATCATTGGTCGGCAACTACCGGTCCAGGGACCGGTGCCGATCCGTAGAGAGTTTGTTACCGGTTGGTATATTTTCCAGCTTAAATACTTTAGAATATATTTGTAACATCTTGCGATGAAATAATTCCAGTTTGCAGGAAGTACTACAATAACTCAGCTTTGTTACCGTAGCAATGTAAATATCATTCATCAATTTCCATCGAACATTTGATTTTGCTGCAGTTCCCCAAGCAATGCAGCAAACTTACATTCAAGCACGTAGCCAAACTTCGGCAATGGAGGGGGCTGTTACGGGGGTCTGAGGGCGAACCGCCGGAGGCATGAAGGTGGACGGAGCCCCCAGCGCTCAGAAATTTTGTTTTTTGGGGGGCAAAAATAACATAATTTTAGGCTTGAGTTTAAAAAAATCAATGCTATTAAAACGTGATATAGAAACTAGCAGTGAAAAGACATGATGATGCTAGTTGCATAAATGGGCTATGTGGGAGGTAGCTATTGCTAAAATGTCAGTTCTCTCATTTACAAGCTGTAAAATCATAAAATCCTATACCGGTAGTTCAATAAAACTCTCAAGAAGTAATCCATTTCGTCTATATTTTATAGAGAAAAATATAATGAAGGGGGTAAAGAAAGGAAATTTGAGATAAGTGATTGGTAATTATCTAATAGTAAGAAGCCCCTCCCCTTTATTTCTGAGCTTACACATTGTTTTGATGAAACCTATGTTAAACATTTTTCAATGAGCAAACAAATTTGAATATCAATTTTTGGCTACTTTTCAAATTTTTTTTCTGATTTTTGAGTTTTATTTTTGACTAATTGGCCTCACCCCCATAAATAAACCTTTCAAAATATATGCTTTAAATCATTTTTGTGTCTATTCTAGTGCAGAAGACAATCTCAAATGTGCTAAAAATCGTGGTATCTTCGTAAGTCTGCATTTTGGTCGACAGCCCAATCAGGGGGGGGGGGGGCGGGGGTACTGCTTAAATTTTCGCTGCCAAACATTTTTGTTTTTGAAAGCCGGTCCGGGAAAATTTTTTCATTTTTAACCGGTCTGCAGTATACAAAAATGTTGCCGACCGTTGGCTGTTAAATCAAAACTTTTAACAATTTCAGATATAAAAAAATCCCAAACACAAACAATCAATTTTAATTTCAAGATCAATTTATGTACATTAATGGCGGACTCTTCATTGCCGTTGAACGCTGCACCTCCTTATCTTTTTGTTTATTGCATTAATTTTTCGATATTTTTTTCTTAATTTATGGGAAACCCTGCATCTCAAATGTTATTCTAGAATTGGTACCAAATTTGGTTGTTTTGTGTTAGAGATATAACTAATATTGCAGTGTTGGGTCAACATCAAAACAATATTGCTGTAGTACATAAACATGTGAGGAGAAACAAATGAAGATTCCTTTTTTATGATCTAAGCTAACCGACATCACTTCATATGTGGTGACTTACTATACAGAAAAAGAACATCTGATAAGCCAAAAAAAGGATAAGGTGAACGATAAAAGAGAAAACAGATATGAAATATGGAGTGCATTTCCAAAATTAATCAATAATTCTTTAAAAGTACTAAATTATCATTGTGTTTTCCTACAAAATCGTCATTTTGTACTTCTTCGGTCATTGTTTAATTCTAGATCTGTATCTCTCCATCAACAATCACGTAAAGAAAAAACAATTAACTTTTTCTTATGCTTTTAAAAATTGATGACATTGCTTCCTTTCCATTTGGAATCTTTTTTATTTGTTTAATTTATACAATACTTTCGCTATGAGATAGGCCACGGCCTAATTGGGGCACATTTCAAATTTTAGAGTAACTGTGGTGTAGCGTCTCCAAGACTACCATTTTTCGTAGAAACAGTTTTGTAAAAACACATGGCTTGTTTTTGCGCATAATCTCAAAAGAAAGTGGTGTATGAGCAATGCTAACTTCAGCATGCAAAATATAATTATAAACAAAGCTGTAGAGCAACTAATTGTTATTCAATCAGCAAAGCTTTTATGGCTTTCACTGTATTGCCATTGTGATTTCCTGCCAAATGTCAGGTTTTTGTAGTGTGGTCAAACATAAACTTTACTCTACTGCATAGGCGTAGCCGGGGGGGGGGGGGGGCAAAAGGTCCTACTCCGCCCCCTTTTAAATTGCCACCAATGAGAAAAAATCTATTGTTTCTTCAATTTCAGTTTCTTTTTGCATCTTTGCATGCAACAGTAATTAACAGTATTATTGACGACCATGGGGCCCGGCCCCCTCCATTCAATTTTTCCAACCAATTTAAATGTATAACTCGGGTGAAATTAAAGGGTTTTGTTCTAAAAGCTGCTACCTCAGGTCCTCTTCTCACCTTTTTATGAACGTAATGCAATAACCAGGGCCAGATTTTGCTGCATGACACAATGCCTTTGGACCCAGCGCTCAGACATACGCGTATAGCCAAGGGGAGCCAGACCCTCCAAATTTAATGACACCAATGATAAAAATTTGACAAAATGTCTTATGTTTTTCAGTTTTAGTTTCTTTAAGCATCTTTGCGTGCAACAGTACACGTGTACAACAGTATTTTACAATAAATTGACGACCAGGGGGCCCAGACCCCTGAATTCAATTTTGGCAACCAATTGACATGTACAACCTGGGTAAAATTAAGGGTTTTTGTCCTAAAAGTTGCAACGTCAGACCCTCACCTAACTTTTTTATGAACATAATGCAATAGCCAGTGTCAGATTTACCATATGGCATAGTGCCAGGAGCCCTGTGCTCAGATGGTAAGACATTTATTTGATCTTTACCTATATTTGGCAAGAAGATGTTGCAAAAATTCCCAAAGTACCAAAGGCTCCATGCAATGTAAATTCGGCCCGGGCACTAGCATGCTGGCAAAAAGGTCTAACCATCTATTATACCATTTTTTAATGACAATTTCTTCCACTTCCTGGTTTTTACGCGAAAAAATACTTTCAAAAAAATAACTGGGGGAAATGCTCATTGAACAAATTATTGAGTTTGAATGGAGAAGGCCTGGCCTCTTGGCCGTACGTGTATTCCTATTATTGCTTATTTTCATGACAAAACGAAAATCTCTAAGGACAATCTTCGAGTGGATTATTAATTACTGCCCAAATATTGCAGGAGTCAATGTGCCTTACTTCCCCCTATGTGAGCCAAATTACTTACAAAATTTAGCACCAAAATGCAAGATTTTAAACGTGCTTTGGACTTAAATTGTAAGTGAAAGGAGGATTGAGCAGGTTAATTTTTTAATTGACTTTCATATGTTAAAAATTTAGTTCTTTGAAATGGCTCTGAACGCGTGCGAAATGTATCCAACGGCATTAGAATAGCTTCTTTTTTTTTTTAAATTGTCCAGCGGCGTGGGGCTTCGACCCCAGCCCCGCCTGGAATACATTTGAGTTACCCTAGTTTACTCGACGCGTCACCCACTTTTGACATTTTTGCTATTTAACTTTGGATTTAAACCCTCCCGCTTTAGCAAAATCCTATTTAAGTGCCAAAACCAGACCTCGGCTTCTGACCTTCCACTTTACGATTGTCCCACAAAAAGTTTCTGTTTTGAAAATTTCTGATGACGTCATTGCATGTGATTTATAGTTTGCCCCTCCCAATCAAAAATTCTGGCTACGCCTCTGCTCTACTGTTTTCATAGTTAGTTTGGCTTACGGTAATCATGATCTTATACCAAAAAACAGCTTTTAAGCAAGCAAAAATAAATTTGTGTCATTTTTTTATTCATTTTTTTAACGAACAAATATGGCGGAAAATTCATGAAAATTTAAGGACAGCCAGTCTCAACCCAAAATTTATTCGTTTTTATAAAAAAAAGGGCAGCACCAATCGATTGTTTGGAAGACAAATAAGTTAGTTTTCTACTAACACAATTTGGTTTATACGTATAGGATATTTCATCGATTCACTTTACACGAGGTTTTAATTTTTCCTACAGGCCAAATCTCCATCAACCCAAACGCATACTATAGCCAGAACCAGAAATAAATTAGAATTGCAAGAATTGCTGACAACTTTATCCTTCTGTATTCCGCCCAACTATCTCTTTTTATTCCGTAACAAATTCGAATGTTTTGTTGCTAATAGAGCATCAACGGCTTACTAATATCAACAAAAAAAACATCCACATTTTTTACAAAGCATACCGAGATATTGAATGCAAGTACAATGTACAATTAATCGCTTTGCAAAATCGCATCCATAGGAAATTGAATCTTATTTTTTGATTTCTGACAATTTCCGAGTTCGTTCTAATAGCAACGCAGTAAGATTTCATTTCTGGCAAATATAAGAGCTTAAAAATTAGACAATACTTGTACAACCACAACTTAAATAATGAAAGGGACGGGCCCCCCTAATAAAAGTTCAGCGCTTCGCACAAAAAGTAAGCATTCTGGACGTTTGAACGAAAACGTGTGGCTGATAATTTGCCGATTTTCGGCGAATATTTCACCAAACTGCGATAAAGATTTTTTGTTTTTTTCTGTCTTCACTCCAATTTGGAGGCAAAAATCGCACCAGAAGGCGAAGACCTTTTTTTTTTTTGTATTTAACTGAATTTGGGGAAAATTTTTCACCAATTTAGGGTAATTTTATTCATTATTTGATCGATTTTTTTCAATGTTCTTTTATTGGCACAAACTGCAGTTAAAAGTAAAAGTGATTGAACTGTTTTCATTATAAGCCATGTTTTTTCACAGAGCAAAAAATCTAGTTGTAAGTAGTATGGTAGGTGAAATTCTCAATATTATTGGAAATGATCAAATATGAAAGAGCAAAAGTTTACTTTGAACCATAAAAATGTTCATGAGAAAGCTACAGACCATTTGTAAATGTCATACAGTAGCAGAATAACAGCTAACCACCTACTGCTAAAACAATGTTTTTTTCGCTTCAAATCTAATGCGGACGCTGTGTGTTAGATTAGTTTGAATACAAAATGCCTTATGCTGTGATTTCTATGAAACGAAGCAAAAGCGTCATCGTTTTCTGTGAATCATCGCCATTAAAATTGATCACCATCTCAACAAATTTCTAAACCTCCTAAAGAAACAGTCGCGGTGGGTCGTAAGTTTCGTTACATAATGGGCAGCCGTCTACGTTTATGACTAACCACGACATCTTTGCCGCAAAACGATGTAAATGACGAATTTCTTGAAAATCGACCAAAACCAGACAGCGTAAAAGAATTCGCCGGTGCCCGGGCATTTAAATTTGATTTTGACAGCTCGAATGTCTGATATTTTCCTGAAAACACAGGGTCGTGTTCAACAAATCATTAATTGCATTAAAACAATAATTTTTTTGAAAGCAAAAATTCCACCATCACATACTTGAGTAAATTTTAGGAAAAGTCATGAAACTTCAAGATATTTGGATAAAGATATTGCCAAAAAATTTCGCTTTGAAATTTTCTTGCGCCGCATCGACACACTAACCCACTGAGTAGGGTTAAGCGGATTTGCTTGTACTATCGCAATTTTTTTCTCGTAAACAAAGATTACATCTGTTAAAACCGTTCTGATAGGGCCTTGCTTGTCTCGTAATGTGGAATTGTATATACTGTAGCACATAAATAATCTATAATTTTTGCTGTTTCTGTGCAACCTGTAAACTTTAATTTTTCTTAGAGATATTCTGCATATACAGTTTTTTATCAAAAAGGAACAAATTTAACCCGGTTCCAGTACAGTTTTCCAAAATTCTGAAATAAGGACCACCCCATTGGCCACTTGCGCGACTTTAGCGCTAGCCTAATTCCTCTCCAGATTACCCCATAATATTACCCCAATAGTCCAGCTCTGATCGCGATTGACTCAAGTTGCTTGCAGCTGCACGGTTGGTAGTTGATATTGCCACCTAACTGCTAGTGGAAGTCGTTCTGATTTCCCGGAAGTCAACTGCAAAGAAAGTCAATCTTTTTCAATATATTTTTCAGCTACACATATTATCCATGTAATTATCTTCAGCCTTGTCACATATGATAATTTTGAATGCCTGAGTTATGATTATTTGCTGTGCTTTAACGCATATGTGACTGCTTTACTAGTTTTGCTTCGTCTTTGATTTGGAGTCTTCAATATAATTCCTTTTTGGTATGTTCTACGATCTTCTACAGTCACCAAGGTTTTTGGTTGTTTACCATTCTTAATTGCTATATTTAGACTTGAAGTTTGTAACTTCGTAATTATGTTGCAATTTGTTATCGTAAGCTCGTGTACTTTTTCTGTTGTGATGTATCACGGATTATTTTGGGATATTCCTTAGCTTTTGTCATAGTATAAATATGCGCGTCTTTTATTTTCTAAAATTCTAAGAGTGGCATAAGTTTAGATATTAGTTTAGTAGGCAGTGTTGCGGAGTTTGTGTATGTGTGGTAGGCTTGTGTAGCCGGTAGTGTTTGTTGTCTGCATTGGGTGATCGCGATAAGTTCCAGTGAAGCTTTTTTCTCAGTGAGAGCTGGTTTGTTTCAATCTTAAATATAAGTCTAAATTTAAGATTGGTGTGCTGCTTTCGGCGATCAAGAAACTATAGGAACTATCAATTGCCATTTTCGATTCGTCAATCACTATACTAGTCGTTCTCCGGTTTAAGTCGACCTGGATTATTCGAGAGATTAAATGTTGAACTCCAGCCAAGTATCAACGATCGTGACAAGCCCAAATCAAAGAAGACCGCTTCTTGTTTTTTTAGAAAATCTAAGAGTCATCTATTACATTGACAAGAGTAAATTCATGCTTTGCAGAAAGCGGCCTACGGAAGAAGTTGAGACGCCTCGTCAGCGATGTTTCTTCACCATTTTCTTCAGGAAGCGAGCACAAAAAGCATAAAAAGTAAATCACGTAAATAATGTCGAAATATACTTGCATTGCTTGCGCGACGTTTATGTTTTGTCTGTTGCCGTTTTGTGATGGTTACTTGATCGCACTTTGAAGTTTTAGTGGATTTGATTCTTGCCAAAAACACTGTTAGTGTTTGTCAAAAAGAAAAAAAAAATTCAAGTGCTGCGATGCCTTAAAGAAATTTAATAGTGATTATGCCTTTTCAACGTATGGTGCTGTTTTCAACATCCAATCTAACCCAGCTGTTGGTAACTGCGGTAAAAATCAATAAAGTGCCAAAGAGAACTTTCCAATTCTTGCGTTTTACTGTAGAAACCGGTAAGCACTTAACGTGATACTTGTAGGCTGTGGCTCTATTTTTATAAACACAGCAAAACAAACTATTGGCAAAGATCCGTATGACTTACTGAAGTTGGTTTATTTTCGTCGCTTTCTCAGAAGATATATATTTCATGTTTCATAATCTATAGCTTAAAACATGCTTAAAATAATTAAATGAATTAAAGTATTAGACTGAATCGATTTGAAATTTTTTGCAACGATGCTAATTTTTTGTTTTTTAAAGTAAATGAAGAAAAGCTTTATTTGAAGTAGGAAGATCTAGCTGCATTTTATGCTAATGGCAATTTGCATGTGACCTTCATTTAAAGTCTTGATGACAATTCGTGGGTTCTTATTTAACCGTATTGTAATAGAGCTAGTTGATCAACGCATTTTGCACTGGGAGGGGGAAAAATTCCCCCTATCTAATTCTTAAACTAAAAGTTTTGAGAACACCTTAATTGGTATGCGGGCTGTTATTTACTAAAATTTTTCAAAATAATTGGTTTTGAGTTGATAACGTCATTATTGCGATGCCAGAGCCATATTTTCAAAAAATTGCGCCTTTTTTGCGATAACGTCGCATGCGGTTCAAAATTTGTACATAGGTTTGTTTTTCAATGCTATATCATAAAATGTCAAAGTATTTAAGATACAAAAGTGTCCCATGACGTCATTTAAGTTAAATTTTGGCCAATTAAATTTCGGAAAGTAAGCTTAAGGAACTTTGAAATTGGGAAACTTTCCGTCACCTTATCAACTTCAAATTTTGAGCAATTTGTGGTTAAATTTGACTCAAAGTCAAGTTGATTTAAAGTAAAAATCTTTTTGTTATAGGGATTTATCACGAAAAAAACAAACTAGCGGGAAAAATACCCCTCCGTGTAAATAGGGTTAAAAACATGATGTTGGTTGAAATAAACTACGTATGGATGTTTACAATCTGTTTTTGTTTTATCCTACAAAAAATTGGTAGTAAAGTTAAAGATTTACTTTACCTGCGATCGTAGCAAAGAAATTGAACCAACTGAGTTTGCTCGACAAACTTGAACTAGAATCAATTGCATACTTCGGCAGGCGCATCGATTTCCCGAAATCTTTCGGGGTCCAACTTAATAACCAAAACTTTTTTGGCGAAATCTCGCAAATTTTGATTGCATTTACTAACAGTGCAAACAAAATCTACGATTTACTAACAATGCAAACAAAATTCGCGAGATTTTTCCAAAAAAGTTTTGGTTATTAAGTTGGACCCCTGAAAGATTTTGAGAAATAGACGCACCTGTACTTTGGTGAGCAATA
Source organism: Trididemnum nubilum (assembly GCA_963965965.1). Classification (NCBI taxonomy): domain Eukaryota; kingdom Metazoa; phylum Chordata; class Ascidiacea; order Aplousobranchia; family Didemnidae; genus Trididemnum; species Trididemnum nubilum. Next base: position 6,332,640 of record OZ014469.1, read on the forward strand.
TTTGCGCAACACCCCTAACTACCTCGAGTTTTGTGTTTTATTTGCGATACCACCTTTACTTTCATAAAAATGGTGAATTGTTTCGTCTATCTTGGATTACGGTTTTTCAGCAGCAGCCACAGCAGTGACAATGATGAAAGCAGAGCGCGTTATTCAGCAAAGGTGAGCACTTTGTGTTGGCTAGGCTTCGCTTCGAGATTATTTGTTTTGCTCTGCTCGACGTCTGATGCAAAGAATGCCACAGTAATCGTAATAGTTGAAACGTTTTACTAGCGTTAACCTGGGTTTCCATGATGTTAAAGTATCTTGCCAAAATGTTTTGAACTTTTTTAGATAAAATCCCGGCCCCGAAAAACTACATCTTTGTTTTAAAAGCACATTTTTTGATCTGACAGACTGCAGATATACATCAAGCTATTCCATCTTTTCTCTGCAGTTTTTTTTTCTGTTTTGGCAATTTATGGTAGTAGTTCAGTTTTTGACGAGATGTTTTTCGGTTTTTTGTTGTTTTCGGTTACGGACTTTTTTGTATTGAATATGATATTATTCGTGATAATTTCATTTGCAGAAAATGACTACTTCCGACAAGGAATTCAGTGAAGCAATAAAAAAAGGTAAACGAATTAAAAATACGAAATACAATGTATAGGCAAGTCACCTGCACTTTTTTTCACCTAATTTCAAATTTCTAAAAATTTCGAAATAACAAGTGATTCTTTACAATTTCCGGTTATTTGGGCAGAAATAATGGTTCTTGCTAACTTCAAAGTCAAACCAATCAGTCACTTCCCAACTATATGCTTTTAAAAATTGCGTTTGCTAGTTATGCTTGTTTGTGCGAAATAAAATCTTGTCTGTTTTCCTCTCTCATGCATTTGCTTTTACTGTGTATAATGCCATATTTTTTGAAACAATAATCCTTCAGAAAAAAAATTTAATAATAAACAAACAAAAAAGTCAAGCTGAAGACGTTAAAAAATAAAATCAGTTTGGATGCGGCTTTACTTGTTTTTTTACTTACTGGTACTGATATTGTTTTCTGCAAAGATTTGATGCTTTTTTACAAAAATATGTTAAAACCATGGCTTAGTTCAAGTTATTTGCAGGTAACGACACCGAGAGTTTTTCAAGATTACAACATTACAGAACAATTTTTCAGCAAAGTTTTGGCGAATAAAACTCTTTTTTTTATCCAGTGAAAGCAAATCTTTTGTTTCAGATCCGACTCGCAAGAAATTGGAAAGCGTTTTTTTTTCAACTAAAAAAAGATTTTTTTCATTTAAAAGTAATATTTTTATTTATATTGGGTGACAATATAATGGGTGTCAACAATATAATGCGTGAATTTTTGGGAGGCAATAAGAAGTCACTTGATATACCATCAGCATAAAACAAATATGGAAAACGCATTAAAGGACCAAAACTTATGGTCAAATTCTTTCATGATTTTTTTGGAAACATTGGTCGCATTCTGGCTTGACATATTGATCAACCGCACAAAAATTTTAAATATATTTTCATCAAGCTTGGAAAATTGCATCTTTTATTGCTTTGATACCACCAGGTGTCAATCAAGTTTCAACGAGCTGAACCGTTTAAAAAGTAGAAAAGCTGCTGACTTTAATGACTTGGCAACGTTTTCTATCACCGCGAATTAGCTTGTTATAGCAGTTTACATAACTTATTTTATTGAATTTATGTTCAACCAAGGTGTTTTTCTAGATATTTTAAAAATAGCTAAAGTCAATTCAATATTTGAATCCAGGAAAAAAAGTTTATTCGAAATTTATTTACCGATTTTCCGTCTACCGACTTTTTCTCAGGAGATAGAAAACCTAATTAAAGTCAGAATTCTTAGCTTTATTTATGGACACAATATACAGCTGTGTGGTTGCCAAAATGGTTTTCGGAAAAAGCGTTTCACCATGTACCCTCTCAGTGATGTAATTGCTGAACGTTACGACAACATTATCAATAAAAGCTTATCGTGTATTATAACCCTAGGTATAAATTAAGCTTTTAATTTGGTTAGATTTGATATGCTGATTTATAAATCGAACTATTATGGTATACGAGGCCAGGGATTTCTAGAATAACGAGATGCGAAACTGCATTTTATGAGCGGACAATAGTAGGGCTATAGACATTACGCATCACAAAATTCATAATTTGTATTTTTTCTTGTACGCAATGCAGGTTAGTTAATTTGAAAACTATATGAGTTTAGTAAAGCATAATTCTGGACCGAAATAGCTTATTCCTGTTTTACATGGGGCATTTGACCAACGCAATTTAAAGGGAAGGGGGCAAAAATGTTCTACTTATCCAACTCTTTGACAACTCTTAAAAATCATAAAAACACCAAAATTGGCATTCGGATTGTTGTTCACCAAAATTTTTTAGAAAAACTGATTTTGAGTTGATGACATCATCATAGTGACGTCAGGGCCGTACTTTTCAAAACTTAAGTCATTTTTGCAAAAACGTCACAGGCAGTTCAAATTTTGCACAGTATAGGTTTGTTTTTTAATAGTGTACTTAGAATAGTGAATCATAAAATGTTTAAGTCAAATTGGCTACGTCACAAAAACGTTTTGTGACGTCATTTAAGTTGAGAATTTGGCCAAAAAATGCTCAGATTTCGGAAAGTGACTTCGGGAAAGCTCAAAATTGGAAAACATTCCGTTATCTCGACGACTTGAAATTTTTAAAAATTATTTGCGTATAAGTTTGACTCAAAGTCAAGTTAATTCAAAATAAAAAAACTTTTTTCTAAAAAAATTTATAGCAAAAAAATCAAGAGGGGGCAAACCCCTTGCAAAAAATAGGGTTAAAAACGCCAATGGAGAGGTTTTGAGATCGGTACTTAACTCAAATAACTGTAAATTTATTATGTTCTTAATTGAGTACAACCTAAATGAGGTTTAGTTGCAAAGATTTTGTTAAAATCATTGGTTTATGTAGTTAATTTTCAACAATAAAGATGTCGTCACGAACCAAAATAAATTCAAGAAAGGAAATAAATGATACTGTAAAGAGAATAAAATACAAAATATTGAACAAATTGTAAGCTTTGTAACACTTGACATTAAAATTACTATAAAAAACACTGATGCACTCTTATTGGTAGAGCGATGGTTCCAGAAAGAGCAGTTGCTCAGTTGAAACTGTTTCTCAAAGTAGTTTTGCTAGTTAGTTTACGAGCAGTACGACACATTTTTGCTGGAGGTTTATTTTTTCTGGAGTTCAACCTTTTTAAGTCATTTTTAGGAAAGCAATTGAATGCACACTGGATAATTAGTTAAAAATTGTTGTGATCATTAGCACATTTTTGATTAGCAAGTTGGGCCAACAAGGGCCTTGACTGAACCGACTATGATAGGTATGCCACAAATAACGAACGAGAATAATTATTAGCAGCCATCAATCGCTTTTTCATGTCTTCAATCAAATTAACAGCAGTGTAACTTTGAACTGCTAGGGCAGTTGTTGCGAAGGAAAGTTCTGATGGAGCTACAAGACCTCCACTATCAACATCTTCAAAAAGCTTTTTGCACCCTTCTGGAATGTGATCATCTACAGAAAGTTTATTGTTATTATCGGATAACAGCAAGTGCTTGCATTTAGAGCATTTTCTTCTGCGGCATATACTTCGACGTACATACCCATTTACAAAATATGTCAGGTTGGCATCTGTTGGTGATAGTTCATCTAAAGTGTCAACTTGCTGTTCCAAAAATTCGTCGAGAATAAGTAATTCAGCGGCAGTGTATTTAACTCGCTTGTGTCTACTGAAATGGACTTAGCAGAAATTCTTGTGGCCTAAAGCAGGACTCGCTGTTGTAATAAGCTCAAGATGCGTATCTTCTTTTCTGTCAACATTAATTGTCTAACGGACAGAAAAAAGTTGCCGCCACTGGCTTGCCGATACCAGCCAAATCTTGCTTCAATCAGGTCCGACGTGAGCTTTCCAGACAAAATGTACTGCAGCCCATGTTGACATTGGAGATATGACGTAAGTTCGATGATCACCCCGATGCTCTGAATGCAAGTCCGAAACGTTTTTCTCGTTAAACCAGCATTTCCACTATCTCTCCAGGATATGAAGATCTGTACTTTACTTTAACCCTATTCGGACCAGGCAAAATTTTTAACTTTAATCCTATTCGGACCAGGCAAAATTTTCTGATTAATGGCCCAGGGGGGATCGATTCGACACAACAAATTCAAACGTTAATAACTCCCGAATTACAATATACAAAAAATCCGTTTTTGTTGCGCGAGAAAGTCAATTTCCTGACAAAAATTCTGAACTTTTTGTCATTATATTTGCAACCTTGATCTTCAATTAATTTCAACATAAGTCAAGGATTATCAGAAGCGATCGGTTCGCTTTTCATCTGCATAATGTTAATAAGCGTTTGATTGCCGTGACGCGGCATCGCAGCTGGAGTTTTATTCAGTAACTCAGAGGTAATTACGGACAAAACTAAACGATTATTTCTATTGTGCTAAAATATCTAAATATTACTTTGTTGCGTGAATTAATTGCAAGCTGAATATTTGTTACTGTTCTAGTTTCTTTTGCTAAACACTACAAACTAATTTTGTAGTTTTTGTAGAAAATTAATAAGAGAACTAGCATCAAACCACTATTTTTTCTTATTCACATTTTGTTAGCAAATGTTTATGACATAGCTGTAACAAACGTCAATAAAATTGGTTTAATTTTGATGTAATTTTTAAGATGCTGAAGATTCGTACATTAATATAATATAGTAAGAGTTTTCATTTGGAAAACTCGTACTATGGGTTTCATTCTCAGTCTGGTACATCTGCAATGCAAAAATTGCATTTGTTGCTACTCTTGCTAAACCTAATCAAAAGCACAGCGTAGATATAACAACATTGTTTGTCTTACAAATGTTGTCATTTAATATCAGTAGTGAAGTGGCTAAAGCGTCTGCTGCTGACATAGTAGATTTGAGTTCGATTACCAGTCTAGTCAAATCAAAACTTGAAAAAAGTTTGTATTTACATCAAGCTTCCCGGCTAGACATTAGCAATAAAATAGCAGTGTGAAGTTTTCAGTTTGTGTGGTAGACAGGTGGGCAAACGACAGCGTTTTCTCGAAAAATGAACAATTTTTTTGCTGTCTGTTGACAACCTGGTAAATAAAAATGCAATTACTTCAAACTTACAAAAAAAACTTTCAAAATGTGTCGGACGGAGTGTAAAGAATGTTAATTTTTTCAAACTATTTTTTGTACCATTTTTTACGGATTTTTAAATCATAAGAAAAAAAGAAATTTGTCTAACTTGATTCTCGGATTCTTGGTTCATTTTTTAGAATAATGGTTTGGTCAATTTGGAGTACTGTAATAGGGTTTGGCGTCGTATTAGTTTTTTTTTTGCTTTGCAAAAGATTACGTTGTCTAATATTGGAGAGTAGTTTTTTATCAGAAATTTTTAACTTCTGCAGTTTTTATGAAGTCTATATTAGAAACCTTAGATTAATTTGGTCATTGCTCGTCATTAGATTTTCCAAAATCTTGTATAGCACCCAATGGGCTTACCTTCTAGTGTATTATCACAAATGATTTCAGAAGTAAAAAGCAAAAATTAAAATTGTTTCCTACATTGTAATTCCAATTAATGGTTAAACTGATTGAAATGCCTTTCTTTTTATTACTATTCGTATCGTTCTACATACAAAAACTGTCTAATTCTCATACGTAACGATTCTATTTTGATAATATTTCAGATTTGATTTCAGAGGTGGCTTTATAACAAATTGTTGCAAGCTTTGCATGTTACTGGGAATAGTGCTGAAAAAGTTTAGAAAAACAGTAAAAAAAATAATGTGATACCAAGGTTGCCGGTTCTCATCTTTGATCAAAATCCTCAAAGCTATTGTACTCCTTTTGTCCTCGCATCCAGCACCAGCAATATTGTTTGTATGCGATAAAGACGTTAGATAACTGCAGTAAATTAGAACTATTAAAAATTTGCCAACGTCATCAGTGAATTTAGATATCTGGGTTGTTTATGATCACAAAAAAAATCCCGTATAAATTCATGTACTAAATGGTCAGCTAATCGGAGTGTAATTTACAAAGTCTGTTAGTCGGAGAATTTGCTTTCCGTTTTTTATTTTGTATCTGCAAACATAATTTTTGTCGGTAGTGAATGTCCACACGTAAAAGCAAAAATTGAAAAGAAATAAAACAACATAGTTTTTTTTTTAGCATGCCGCGGTTGCTACCTATCATTATAGACCACAAATGAAAAATCAATGTGAAACTCAGTAATATTTTCAATAGTACGCAAAGCAGTAAACCTGTAGTAGCACCTAATAAGAAATTAGTAAATGCGGTAGCATGTATAATATACCACGTAGCACATTTTACTATGTACATACCCAATAATTGTTTAGTTTGATGTGAATTTTATAAAAATTTAACAATATTTTACACTAACTATTGGTTATTGCTTCGAAAAACATTTTTTACGCAAAGCTTTTAGCAATAATAACCTTGAATAACAAAAAAGGTAAAAATTGAAAATATTGATTCTGAAACAAGTGTTATAAAAAACTCTCCAATTTTGCAATGTTATTGAATATCGCAAACGCGTATGAAATGTTGCAATTTAGTGAAAGCAAAGCGCATGCGCTCAATGAAGTTATCGGTGTGCTGCTAAGTCACACGTAAGGACACTCGGGCAAATTTTTGTTTTGGATGCTATCACTTGAACTTCATCAAAAAACCTTAGGCAGTCAAAATTATGCATATGTTTTTTTGAAAAAATGAACATCTTTTTACTGATACTGCTGCTTAGCAGAAACTAAAAATTTATTTATAATTTGCGTTTTGTTTTGTTTTTTCTTTTAGTTACGAAAAGCAAATTTCGAACATAAAGACTACTGAAATTCATACTGCATGCCATACACTTAATAACTTATGAACATCTTTGACTACTGCGTATCGGCAATGCGAATAAAAATATTGGCGAAAAACAAAAGGAATCGCGCTTATGTTTGCCTCCATTTTTTTTTTCATCAATATATACGTTTATTGCAATTCTTATTTATTAGCGTAATGCTAAAAATGAAGCTTAGCTTGAAATTTGGTAAAATTACACGAAATTGTCTGAGAAATTCAGCTGTGAGCTTTTGAAATCATAATGCAAATTATAATGCGTCAGGCAAAATAGCAAATGAAAATCTATTGTCAGTTTGTCACAACTCTTTTTGAACATCGATAGCAACAAATTCGTTCAAGAGGTCACTGGATTTACGTTCTTATTCACGTTATCAGTGTACAAAAAGCGTGAAATTATTAATTACGACAGAACAATGAGGACTAACCGGATTTAATTAATTTTTCAAAAATTTTGCCAGTAACGCACGACCTTGAAAAACGTTTAACAACTCCGAATCTAGTTGTCATACTACGACAATGATTTTACAAATGAAAGTTGAAGCAGTAAAGTTTAGGAAAAGTCAAGAAATTTGATTATTGTGACTTGACTGCTTCACAACAAAATTTCGAAATAAACGAAGGGGTGGGGGAGCTAGTTAATCTCTTCCTGGGCCGAATAGGGTTAAGTGGATTGCAGAATTCATCACATTTTCGAAATCTTAAAATTTTTTACAAAAACTACCTTGTTCATTGTTTTTTTTTTTTTTGCTTGCTGTATAAGTTGAGCTAAAAGATAGTATCACATAGGTATAAATGAGTTTCAGCAGTTCATCACATACTGCATTTGAGTAACACAACAACCGCTGCAAAAATAGCACCATTTCTAAAAATTAAAGATTTTTGCAAACGGAGTAGTCACAGTGGCTGAGCTTGCAAGCACCATGTATTAGTCGTGAAATAAACTTTAAAATATGGTCTAGAAAAGCTGTGTTCAGAAACAACAAATTTTACACAGTATACTTGTGCACAAAAATTTTGCATAACTTTGGAAGGGGTTTTTAAGGACATGACTTTCCAGATCTTTCCAATGAATGCAGCAAATGAAGCAGTACCACTCAAGTCGGAAAATTGCTCGGAGTAAAATCGCAACCCACGCAGAGTAGATTCGCTAAACACACCTAAACAATATCAAAGGTAGCTTCGCAAATCACAATGCCTGCTTTTCTGTTTATTTAATAAATTTATGCTGAACAGACAAAACAACATGCTTGTTTCACAAACAATAAAACTCATAATCAGTCAAGTTTTGCTTTGCTACAATTTCTTTTTTAAAAAGCTGCATGGTATTATTACACTTACATTCTTCCATAAAGCAACAAAAACAAACAATCAATTTAGATTACGTGCTTATATTTTGCTTACCCAAGGCATGTTGTGGTGAAGTGCATCCAAGACTACTGGGTGACACTTTTTTTTAGTTCAAATGCAATTTTTAGCACTTTATCTTCTTCTAAGCCATAGAGTCTTCGGTTATGTGCTAACTGATCAATGCAAGATTTTCCCAAAATAGATTCAAAACCTCCAGTAGGTATGTTCATTCTTCCTCTTCCGATAAAGTTGTTGAAAATATTTTTAAAATTGTGAGTGAAATCAAATAATAAATATAGCTTTTTGTTTGGCCGTGTTGGGTGCTCCACACTGTACTGCAGGTTTTCATCACCACACAAGTTAAGAAAGAGTTTTCTGCAAAAAAAAAATACATTGGTTAAATTAAAATGTAAAAGTAGCAATGCCAATGTCTACAGCTAATGCCAGTAGATTTTGCTTAAAAAACATACCCTAGATAAAATCGTAAACTAATATTTTTGTAGAAACTGTGTGGTTCGTAAACAATATAGGTTGTTGTTTCTGAATAGTAATTTAGAATTTATAACTGTGGATATACCTGTTGCAAATGTGGTTGTTTGCAGATACCGTGATGACAATAAATAGAGCATAAAGAGCTTTCATCACTTTTAAAAACCATTTCTGCACGATGAAAGTATCCAAATTTGAAATTGGAACCAGACATACAATGTCTTTGTTCTTTGAACAAATGGACTGAACCATAAAGCCAAGAACAGTTTTGGCTTGAACGCCTTCTTCTGTTCAGCCAATAAAGCTCTCATTACTGTACTCTACTCTTTCAGCAATGTAAACTTCATCAAAAATAAGAGTTACCATCTTTTCCTGCACTGACAAGTCTTTTATTATCTCCTTCAAATACCCCAAATCAATGGATCCAGTTGCAACAGAGGTGCGTGCAGATAACCTTTGCGATCGCCGAACTGATGCCATTGAAAAAAACATTGTCAATTTTTTATACAGGAACTACTAGTAAGTTGCCATCAAAACGCTGTCTTTATCATGCTGGTTGAGCATGTTCTTCCATGCTTGTCCATTTTCATCAGCTGCAACTGCTCAATTATGAACCTGACCAGCTCTACTTGAGAAGCTTCAACATTTTGAGAAGCAAGGTGTTCATCAAGGAATCGATGCATCATTTAAATTGTCAGACTAAAATATGCTTTTATTTTTGTTGAGAGTTAGAGCAAATTATAGTATTACTAGGCTCAGTTACCTTAGATTTGCATAAAGCAAGCAAATTTAACAGCTGTGACATTTTAGAAATATTACCAGTTGGTATTAAATCCTTATAAGTATCACATGATAATTGGGTTCTGCGTACATATGCATGCACTTTCAGATCACTTGTTATGGTAACTGATTTTAGAATTTCAGGTGCTTCTCTTGTACTGGAACTGTATTTAATGTAATGAAACTGCAAGTTTTCTTGTTGAATAACTGTAGTAAATCCTTCTGGAAGTATCTCATTCTTTAATTTCTTCTTTAACATTTCAAGGTTTTTAATATCATCTTGCTTTAGAAATTTACTGTTGTTTGTTTGTATCAAATCATTTTCTTTCGCTGTTGGAGCTGAGCTAGAAGAGCTTGTGGATCTCACAGCTGCACCAGTTGATGATAGATAGGTGGGTAATCCTGAAAATATTCTAGGTATTGCTCCAGGCTTTAAACGCTTCCCCTGTAGGGTTTGTACCGTACGAGATTTCCTTCTGTTAATTTTGCTATCAGTAGAAATGACAGTAAAATTATCCTCATGAAAATGCTTAGCACAGACACAAGATGTATCACTAGTTGTCCAATCTTTTCGAGAAATTTCTCGAATCTATTTTTAGCGCATGTCTTAATTTTTGGGAAATACAAAAAGAGATACCATTTTTTTGGAAGAATTGGATCGATAGCCTGTGTTACAGCCAGGAACATAACTAGTAAACACCATTTTAATATATCAACTAAAAACAAAAAATTTTACAGCATAAACTCCAGAATTCCAGTCTTAAAAAGCAGCTAGTCTACTCCATAACAGAAAGCATTTTTTAAATACTAAACAGTAAAAAGTAATTAATTGACAAGCCTTTGAGCTGCAAATTAAAAAACTTTACCTTGTCAAAATTTTCAGCTTGAGCAGTCAAGATTCATTTTACCAGTTAAAATGCAATAATCTCTAACTTAAAAATGGGGGCTCAAAAATTCGTTTGCTCTTAAATAAGCATTGCTCAATGCGTACCACATAATGCCAAATTGTTCTAAACAGGCATAGTATCATTAGTAGGCAACACACACCCAAACCCTAACCCTAGGCTATTATATGTCTATTTCAAACGATCTACTTGGTTGTAAGTGGGAATAAGCCTAGTACTGACACCCTAATCTGCAATACCAGAGCCAACCACAGCCTACTATGTCTAATTAGAACAGCAAAAGATTTAGATCTCTCATCCCTGCTTTTAGCATAGCCTATTATGCTAATTTAGAAGTTTGCAGAGGCTTTTGAAACTCAAGATCTGTCTAATATACGGATCAATAGCTGTATAATGATAACTAAAAAGTTTTAAAATTAACTTTAGACTTGAAAAACTACAATAGCCTACTCTTGAGGCGTGCTGTTATATGAGCTGTGAGGCCTTACACTTAGATATTATTAGCTTATCAAGATAAGTATGAGTTGGCCTATTCCACAGTTAATCACAGAAAACCAAAGAGTATTGGCATGATTCATGACGCTACACGCCTACAATAGTGGTTATTTGCAAGTTTAGTGAGAAACAATCGTTTAATTTTTGTATGGTTAAATTAAATGTTTTTACTATTAGGCATGATTAGTGATAAAAAAATTCAATAGAAGATATGACACCTGCTCCCTAGCGGTATAACTTTTTAACACACTTTGGCTTTTATTCTGCTTAAGCATGTTGATTACTCCAGCAGTACTATTACTTCTTACTGATTGATATGTTACAAGCCTACAGTGCCTAACTCGGTGCTTTTAATAACTGGTAGCTCGAAAGTTTTCTTTTTATATGCTTAACAGTCTTTCTTCTCGCTGCTACTTCCGCGGTAATTTGGTAAACTCAGTTAGCCCTTCTGTTGTCCACCACAAAAGCGGAAAATGCGGAGTTGCGCATCCCGTTGTTCTAGAAATCTCTGTACGAGGCCATCTCACAAACTCTACTAGTTATCTAGTCAATAAAAAACATTACGTTAGTTTGTCTGGCTACAAATCCACAGTAGCTTGCTTGACTTTTAGCGCGAAGTTCCTTTGGGATCAGTTCTTGTTTCGTTACTATTTCATTCTTTACGTTAATGATATTGTAAATGCATTACATGCTACATCGAGATCAAGATTTGCTGCCGCACTTGTTTGTTTTTGGACACTGAAACCCGATTGATTTTGAAGTACTTATAGTAACTAAAAAAAAATCTTTTTTGAAAAACTGGATGAATGCAAATAAGTTAGCAGTAAACCCTACAAAATCAACATTCATTGTTGTGTACTTCAAACTCCGAGCCGCTCAAATACAGTTTTTTTCTGTCATACAATAATTCATGCATTAGAAACGATAAGTCACTAAAATATGTAGGAGTTCTCTTTCTTAATGGGCTACCAGAGGGAAGGGCTAAGGAGGCTTCAGCTTCCCTTAGGCAATTTATATAAAAAGTTTATCATGGAAGACAAGCACTTAAACGTTTTTTTGCACTTCATCTGTAAGTAAGGGGAGGGCAGAAGGGGTTGGGCTGTTTAATTTTTGCAAATAACGTCAGATTAGCAGTTGAATTTCTTCAAAAGGTTGTCAAAACGTTACAATAACAGTATGATCTAAATGGCGTAAAAATTGCTGGTTTTCCGAAAAATTACAAAATTTGCTCAGGCCCATAGACTTACGGCAGCTGAGAGCTCCGCCTTCAGAACCCAGTTTGTGATACTCTTAGTTTCACCTGTTTGCTCAGTACACCACTTACTTGAAACATTTTTTGAACAAAAAACTTTAATTGTGGGTCCAAGTCCTTCCTCCCTGTAAGCAAAATCCTGGTTGCGCTCTTGCTTCTTCTGTTTTTTGCCTCTTATTCTCATTGTGCTAGGAGGAAAAGTAATGTTTAGCCTGAAGACTTTTTCCTGCAAAAGTGTTGTCTTTTTTTCACAGCTTTAATTTAGCGTGGTGACCTCAAATTAAAATAATTGGAAAAATGGTTAAATATGATGCTCATTTTGTGAGTGTATTGGGCTTCTTTTGTTGCATAGGGTAAAACAAAAAATTCAATAATTAATTGTAATATTTTGACCGGTAATCGGTAATTCAAAAGCTGCAGGTTTGATTACTGTGGCAGGACAACCTTTTCGCATTGCTTGTTTTAAGTAGTTGCAGTTCTGGTGGCTCTTCCCTCGACTTCGGAGCTGGTATAACCTTTAGGTCAGAAAGCATGCAAATGATCAAAACAATTTTCAAGCTGTAAAATAACTTAACTAATTAAATCTATTCAACCGGTTAACGGAAATTTTCTGATTTAGGATTTGTTAAAAAATAAAAGAATTTACTTTTTCATTTGACGTTTTTTACGCGAAAAAGCGAACTGTATCTTTAACTGCCATACGTCAAGCTGTGAATACTCTGACTTTCTGGAAAACAGCCTTCTCGCAAAAGAGCTGCTGGATGAAAGACATCTTACGTTAACAGGAAATAAAACTAGTAAAACCCAAAAGGAGTTTTGAACACTCTTCGCCGCAGACTAGTACGGACTAGGATTTTTCTGCGCTCCTGTCTATTCTCAGGGGATTGTCTATTCGGAGTAATGTGCCTCAACTTCAATAATTTTGCTCCTATTTACCAGCTTTATGTCTCCAATGTATCACATGACTTCAAACATTGGAGAAATGATACCATATGGAAAGAGTAAACAAAACTATGCTACTCGTGGAAAGTAGATGAATCTTAAAAATAATTTTAACAAACTTCGAAACATACAAATTTTTTTATTCGCTCAGAAGATATTTTTGTATACAAAAAAAAAAAAAGATTGTCACAACTATTCTAAGTCGGTCTTGAATAATAACCAAAGATTCAAAACGGTAGTATGCATAGAGAGACGTTTGGACTGATCATTTAAGCCATTAATCATTTTGATTATCCAAGAAAGTTTATTTAAGTGGTTTCCGTTTCTACGTAAATAAAAATACTTATTCGAAACTAATCTTCTTGTCTAACTACAGATTAGCAATGACTTAAAGTGTTGTTAAAACGTATCGTTAAGAAAACGTTTAATCGATATGCGTGCTTCTGGCATAAAGGCCGGCCATAAATTTTTTTTCGCATTACTTGTTTTAAGTAGTCGCCGTTCAGGTGGCTCTTCCCAAAGCTTCCGCGTTGGTAGTAGCCTTTAGACTAGAAGCACGCAAAACAATTAAATATTAAGACTCCAACCTGCAAATGTCAAAACATTACAGTTAAGATAAAATGTTTACCACCAGTTTGTGTATTTTATTCTTTGTAGTAAAGATATTCCTCATGTCCAAACTTTTTTCTTAAGAATATCAGGCAGAATACCAGCCACAACATTCCAAAGTTGCTGGAGTGGTCGCACAAAATGTCTAGGGTAATGCACTAGTTGATGGAGAACCTGCGCGGTTTGTCAATGGTTAGTGTTGGCTTTCTAATGCACTGTAATATGATTTGACGTGCTAGATTGTGATTGCCAAGCTTTTACAAACTTGGCTGCTTAATGCTTGTACGCATGGGTAGCACCAGCCCGATATGATTGGGGAGGGCGAAATCAATAAAAATGTCAAACGTATTTTTTTCTGGAAAGAACTTATTAAATATGCCATAAAATTTTTGTTCAAGAGTTAAAAACTGCATAGTACAGTCAATTTACATGTCAATTTAAAGCAAAGAGAAGAGAAAAATTCTTAACAATGTTAAAATAATTTTACAGTGACATACAAGTACAGTAAGTTTAAACTTCAAATGTAGCCGATTTTTAGCTGAAGGGGTTTAGGGCAGCTTGGAGCGCTGTAGGCTCCAGCAGCAAATTCCAGGATGGAACCCCAGAAGCCAACGCATATAATATAGTCTAAATTGTCGCTGACTAAATCTTAAATAGTTTAAACCTAAATTAACCGCAAATATTCAATTGAAAACCGCCAATCTATGCAATTTCCACATTTTTAAATGCAGGACAGCTTACTCAACAGCCGTGCGAAATGTCGAAATGGCGTTAAAAAGGTTATTTTTTCAAAAAAAAAAACACAAAAAGGGTTCCCATCTATGAAACGCTGACAATTTTAGATTTGGGTTCAAAACCTGCCCTTCCTTAGCAAAATCCTCGTTTCTTGTCTGATCGAGGAATTTTTTAAGATTACAGGCCGGAGCTTTGAGGTGAAATCTTAATTTGCTGGAGGCCCTTAATGATGGTCTCAGAACAAAGTTTCATGCCACTGGGCACTTTTTTTTGGTTTTAGAAAAATTAGCAATTTTTAACGTCATTTAAATGAAAACTTGGAGTGTTTTGAGAGCCATTGGAAACAATATCAACCAAATTAATTTACATCGACATGCAAATAATGTACATAAACGGAGATCGTTGCAAGATAAAAAATTTAAATAGCACTAATGGCTCGTAGTTTATGTCAGAGCTGCACTATATGTAAATGCGTTTAAAAGATTAGGAGAGTATTATTTTTGTACAGCTAATCATAAATCTGTGCAAAAATATCACAGCAAAGAATGGTGCATTTAAATAACACGGCTAAAGCCTTTTAACAAAAGCTGCTTTTGATGAATTCTGCAAACCCTAAAGATCACTACGAAAAATCAGTACAGTAGCCAATCAAGAATTTCTTGTTCATTTAGTCATAATAATCACTCACAAAAACAAAATCCCAAGTATGATTTCACGCAAAATCAGCACAATAGCCAATAGTTTCTTGTTCATTTTGTCAAAATTATAACCATAGCTTGAACGTGCTGCCAAATTATGCAACTATAATTGCTAAATTCCAAAAAAAAGCTTTGATTAAAATGTGAAAAGAATGTAACTGCGCTGTAGGCTACGATACAGTGAAAAGTTTTGGGTCATGCTGGGGCGCCAACCCATTCCCCTATACCAATAAAAAAAAAACTGTACGGATTTTTGAGAATTGGAAAAATGACCTTAAAAATGATACTACCTGCGGAAGCATAGGCCATGTCCTCCTCGGGTCGCTGCTTTCGCTTGTACCGTATTATTAAATGTGTGAAAAAAAAGGTGTGAATTTCCAGGACTGTAAATTCCAGTACATGGATTTTTTGCACCAGAAGTTTGACCAGAGCTTGGGTTGGAGGCATGCTTTGAAGCATGGAATGCCTTACCACATAACTGCAATTGAATTCCAGAAGCCATTCTAAAATCAAAACGATTGCCAGTAGCTGCTTTTGGCTGGTGTCAAACTGCGTTTTTTAATCTGTGAGATTCACATCGAGTTTTATAACGACCTTTTGAACAAGAATCAATTTAAGTTGATAAACAAACATTCGTAGGCTTAGTATTTACTTTTTCAGTTGCAATAAACAACTACTATAACACCGATCAACAGAGTACGTGAACTTCATAACGTTCAGCTATGACGTGATACATGTGTCTTTAACCATGATTTGGAAAATATTGGTTTAATCGTTTGACCGGAGCTTCGGTGGGTGCATGGGATGCCTTACAGCACAACTACTTTTGAATTCCAGAAGACATTCTAGGCGATTGCCAGTAGTTGTTTTTGGTTGAAGTCGAATCATGTTTTCTATTCTGAAAGATTCACGTCCGGTTTCCCAATGAACAAACCGTTTTAACATAAACCAATTTTAAGTTGATAAGCAAACTTTTCTGGCTTTATTAATTATCAAACGCCAAGTCAACTTAACATTTGTTAAAGCAGTTTCTGTAGCTTTATTATTTACTGTTTCAGTTACAGCGATGAACTATTTTAACACCGATCAACAAAGTAAGTAAACTTTATAACATTCCAGCTATGACGTCTTGCACATGTTTTTAACCGTGATTTGGAAATAGTTTATTCATTTTATGCTTTGACCATATTAGCAAATGGACTAGATCACTTTACTTAACTGTACTTGTTTCAAATATGCATTCTATGTTTATGTTATTTAATGAATAAAAAGGTGAGAGGCTGCAGACTCTGAGACTGAACTAGTTTTTTGGATGTGAACCAAGATCTTTTTGCCGCTTCTTACCAGAAAGTTATAGCACTTTCACTGTGTAACATTTTTTACTAGTTATTCTTTATTAGTCATTGTTTACATGTTACTTTGCTCACCGGTATTGAGTGTATGTCTTTTTGTACAAACATAAACCGCTATTATTAAAAGCTTTGCTGTAGGCAAAGGTACAAAACAAATCTTCCACGTAATTTACTTTTGAAGAAAAACACCAATATTATCTACATGACGTCGGAGCCTATTGGAATACAACAAACAATTTTGTTCTGCAAAGCGTTTTTGTTTCATTTTTGTTAGTTTCGTCTTCTACCTCTTTAATTCACTTATAGTACTAGAAAACTTGCAACTTGTTTTTAAACCGTTATTTAGATAGAATAAAACTAATGATACCATTTTTTCAGTCAAAATCAATTTTCTTATTAATTTATTTTTAGGTGATTGGATGTAAAATATTTGGGACTGATTGAACGGCAGTTTTACTTAATTTGAATAAAAACACTTAAGCCTTATTTAAAATAATAAAATTTTTAAACGTTTCGGACTTAGCTATGTCCATCATCAGTAAAAAATAAAAATCTAAAACAGTAAAAAAGTAAAGAAATAGTCTCGAATGAAAGTAGACACATTTCAGTACAAGTTGTACATAGCGCTGCAATGGAGTGAAACCTGCTAATGTAAACAATCTGCTGTTCCACTGCTAAACACACTAAGTAATTCTGTGATACTAGCACAGTGCAATGAATGAGAAAAGAGGAAAAAAAACAAAGAACAAATACGTGTTGAACAAATACAAAGTTATCGATGACTGATCAACGTTTATGTCCGGTTTCAGTTTGTCGATGCTTAAAGTTTCTAAAATGAATAGCTTGGTTCGGTTCCTGGCAGTTCAAGTATTTTAGGTTTTGCAAAGTCAATTTTTATGGTCGGAATTTTCGTAAGCTGGTTGGTAACGTCTGTGTTTTTACATTTTTTGGAGCCGGGGTTGTGTTCGTTGAGTCGTGTAAGCAAATTTCTGGCAGTCTCATCAATGTATTTTCAAGTGATAAGGAAGCTCAATCTTTCTTTGGTGTAATGAATCGCATTCATAAATCTATAAATTTTACACAGGAACAGGAGTGCAACGGACAACTTGTCTTTCTTGATGTACTCGTTTCAAGAAATACTGGAAATGTAGCACAAACATCCGTCTTCAGAAAGAAAACTCATACCGGACTGTATTTAAAGTGGACCAGTTTTGTCCCGAACTCGATACAAACGCAATTTAGTGACTCACTACTACAACGGGCCTACAAAATTGGATCTTCATACAAACTGATTCACAGCAATTTCATGAGAATTAAAGAAATGCTGGCAAAAAATGGATACCCTTGGACATTTGTTGACAATTGCATTCGAGGTTTTTTAAATTTCAAACACACGAATACCAAGAGAACAAACCAAATTACTACTCAACCTACTCAAAAGCATTTGACTTGCAGGCTTTCCTTTCTGGGACCAATCTCAATGCAAGTACAGCATGAAATTGGCAACTATTTTGCAAAAAATACAAATGGGAAAATCAAAGTTAGAGTTATTCACGACACATTCAAATTAAAAAGTTTTTTTCGAGTCAAAGGAGGTCAAGCACTACTACATCGGTCAAATGTGGTCTATCATATTCATTACTCATGCGGCAGCAACTAAATTGGTGAGACTGCCAGAGATTTGCTTACACGACTCAACGAACACAACCCCGGCTCCAAAAAATGTAAAAACACAGACGTTACCAACCAGCTTACGAAAATTCCGACCATAAAATTGACTTTGCAAAACCTAAAATACTTGGAACTGCCAGGAACCGAACCAAGCTATTCATTTTAGAAACTTTAAGCATCGACAAACTGAAACCGGACATAAACGTTGATCAGTCATCGATAACTTTGTATTTGTTCAACACGTAATTGTTCTTTGTTTTTTTTCCTCTTTTCTCATTCATTGCACTGTGCTAGTATCACAGAATTACTTAGTGCGTTTAGCAGTGGAACAGCAGATTGTTTACATCAGCAGGTTTCACTCAATTGCAGCGCTATGTACAACTTGTACTGAAATGTGTCTACTTTCATTCGAGACTATTTCTTTACTTTTTTACTGTTTTAGATTTTTATTTTTTACTGATAATGGACATAGCTAAGTCGTATGTAAAATAAATTTTACTATTTTAGTTTAGCTGAATGATGTTAAGATAATAATCTGACTTTATAAGCAAAAAAGAATTAAAGATTTTGGCCCACGACATGCAAAATGTCGCCGACTCCTCAATTCTGATTTATGGATATGTATTAAAACTACGAGTTAGAAAACTCCGCCACAATAACCTTTAAAAGGATAACCAAAATAATGAGTGCAGCTTTTATTAGATTGTGTTTCCTACTGCAGTCTAATCAATAATTTATATTTTGCTTTTCTAATACAGAAACTTAGTCAAATAAAGTTTTATAAAACTGGAAAAAGGGTTTTTAGTTTCATTTTAATAGAGAAAATAAAAAATATTTTATTTACGCTTAAAGTAGCTATAGAATCATTCAAACTCAAGCCAAAACCCAATTCAACATAAGTAAACTCTTGGTCATGCGAGCAGAGTGCCTCATGAAAGACTTCTCAAACAAGTTTTACTTGTCAAAGCAAATAAGAAAAAAACAGTTGGACGACCGAGCGGGAACTAGGTGGATCAATTACATTAAGGTTTCTGGATGGAATCGTTTGGAACTTTACCCAGGCAAAATGACGGAAGACTGTAGAGTAGGGTGGATCGAAAATGGCAAAAAAAATTTTTTTTTGAATTTTAGTTAGCTAGATATGGCAAAATTTGCCAATATACTCGTATCACCAAAACACAATGCAAAAATTTGAAGAGTTTTGAGTGAGGGTTTGATCTCCCCCCGTCAAATATAAAACATAGGTGCTCACACATACAAAAATCTCATGGTAAATTTTTTTTCGATTTTAACTCGTTATACACTCTAAAACCAAGCTTTATTTATCCAACCCTTATGCATTGTCGCCAGGTATGATTGCTATTGTAAAAGCATGGCTACAGCCAACCAGATTTAAGATAATTAAATTTGGTTTTAGAGCGTCTTTAGTAATTTAGACATAGCAAAACATTGGATTATACCACCACATACAATAAATTATGAGTATTCACTGTATAAAAGTTTTGATTTCAACCTCATTTAACATAAATATTGATTTCAAAGTGACTTGGTAAATGGACCCCTGCTGTGTCCACAGGTAAACACATAGTAATATTCACTACCAGTCCACCAGGTGGCCGAAAAAATTGTAAACTTAAACTTTATACGAAAAACGCCCATGCACTCCGTAAAGTCACTTCTTGATAAATTGTGTTCTCATATATGCAAAGACTGCAAGCAACTACAATCGTACACTTGTAGAGTTACAAATTAAAGTAAGTTAAGTTACGTTTAGATTTAAATCTTGGCATTAACTGACGAGAAGCAGTTCTTGCACGAATGAAGCGATTTCGAGATTTTGGTCCACAAACTGCTTTGGATGCCTCAGTAACCACTTTCACGAGCCTTCCAACAGCCTATGAGTAACAGGAAAATTCTGAAAAAACTATAGTGCGTGTCACATCCATCACGATGAATTGCTGTAACTCAGTATCCGTCATTGTTTTTCGTGAAGGCGGCTCCGAGATTGGAAAATCTGTCCGGCTAATCAGTTCGAAGTATTCCACTGCATCAAAATATTAAGATTTGCGGTAACTTTTAAACTTCCGTATTTTTCCCTGGGCTTTACAGCTCTAGTTTTCATCACCCAGCACAGGCCTAGTTCTCGAATATGTGGTCGACGGTCAGTTATCATTGCCAAAATTATATTTTCCGAGTGAGCAAAGTATGAGTTGCGGTGTAAAACTGGATCAATAATAGTCTTGTGCTCCTGACTAAGAAAACGTGATCTGGCCACCAGTTGGTGAAAGTGTCTAGCTCTATCTCTGCAAGATGAGTGTGATTTTATTTGGAACCACATTGGACTTTATTTGGAATCACATTGGATTTTAGTTGGAACCACATTGGAGTATAAACACGGATAATAAACATGACCAATGCCTGTAGTTTTTTGGAAGGAATTTTAATGCTGACTTATAATCTAAGGATTCTGTTTGCTGTAGTCAGCCATAGAAAATGATTTAAGCATCCGGGGTTTTGTATTGACATGTCTATACTGCATTCACCAGCATCGATACCATTACAAATTTTTTAGTAAATACTGCTGATCTGTGCTCAGCACTTTGTGGTCCACGTTGAATAGATCTTCGGTCAGCCTTACTGCTTTAAAGGAGGTAACCTGTTGCTGGGTGCATGTCGTGAGCCGTTTTTCAATCGACCCAGAAAACCATCATGGGGTTGTAGTAGCTCTATCAACAGTTTCGAATAAATGTCATAGAGGTAGCTCAATGGCAAGGAGTAAACAAACGAGCCATCGAAGAGGGTGATTAAACGACTTTTCTAGTCGCCGAATAACTCTAGCCATTTGGCTTGTGTTCACATTCGTTCCATCACACTTTAGAATCTGTATATTGTCTGTGTTCACAGGCGTAGAAGACGACCAGGAGGCCCAGGCTCCCTCAAATCAATTTTTGCCAGCCAATTTAAATGCATAACTCCGGTGAAATTAAGAGTTTTGTCCTAAAAGTCCTAAAACCTAAACGGTTGCAGTGTTACACTACTCTAAGAATTGTCTGTTCGCAAGAAGCGCTAACAATCTTTACTGTATTTTATGAAACCCTGCAGAGCAAGGAAATTTCAATGAAAAGGAAAACTACTCGTAATATCTGGAATTCTTTTGAAGAACAGTAATGCTGTATAAGCTAAATTAGCAATGTTAATAGCTGACTGAGACTAAGTTACAGTAGGCTACACAAAAATGCATTTTCACCGTGCTGGTAAAACCGCAAATGTGTTTGTTGAAACACTGTTCGTTTATTATAACGTCATAGGGTTCATACGGAAGTTACGCAGTGCTTATGCTTTTAGCCAAAATTTGTTAGAGACTTTCTCGAACCCTTTATCAATGAAACTAAACTTTGCGGGGCCGATCAAAAAAATGTTCAATGCAAAAAATATTTTGCATGTTTGTTATTATGCCTATTGCGCACCTTTTTGACATACTAGCTTCAAAAAATAAAAATTTTTGACATTTCGATTCACCCTACTGTGGAGTGCAGCGTCTTTATCTCAAGCTACTGCTCCGCCACACTTACGGCAAAGCGATTTACAAAGTAACCCGCAACCCTCACTGAAAAACGACGGAGTAAATTGTCCTTCATGGCATTTTCAGTACATTTTTTACGTTATAAATGTGATGTGATTGGGTAAATTTTATTCATTTTGCTCTGTCAATATATTGCTTGAATTTGATGAATTAGCCTTCCAGTACAGCAGAAATAATTGAAAGAGATCATTTGAAGTGTAAATACACACTGCTTTTGCCTGCACAAATCAGTTTTTTTTTTTTTGTAAAATGTTAGTAGCTTCCACTACACTCTAGTGGAATTGACAACGAACTGTAGCCAAGATTTTTAAGGGACATCGAATGTTGTTTTACTTATTTATTGTATCTGAAAATTTAATATTTTTAATTGAAATTTTTCGCAGTATTTTTGAAGTTTTGCCATTTCTAAGTTGAAATATATTACCATTTCTTTTTAACGCTACCTGTCGCAATCCTTTCATTTAAAAAAAAATTTCTGAATCACTGATCCGTAACTGCTCAATATGCCATGGTTTGGACGCTGGTTGGAACTTTATCTGGTAGACTTATCACTAAGGCAGACCCTTTTAGGGTCATTTTTTAATTTCAACTTGCATGGGTGTTAGATTTTTGTCTTGAAGCCAAAAAAATGGGAAATTCAAAGTTTTTTTGAAATTGGACCTTGTGTAGATACGGCCGCCGGGGCTTTTTTGAATCGCACACCCTCAAATTTGAAATACTCAATAAATTGGTATTACTAATGCTAGATATGATACGTTGGTAAGCATTTTTGTTGTTTTTCAGTGAGAAATACAATGGTTAACTTTAATTTAGTCTTAAAGTTACTTTTAATTTTTTTAATTTTGCTTACTACTGAAGTTTTTCGCACCCACATTAGTTTTTAGCATTATCTTTCAGTTTGTGACAGTACTGTTTGCATTAAACGATATACAGGAAAAAATACAGTTAATGCAATGCCAATAGCAATGACAGCTTTGAATTTATTGACTAGCATGAGCAGCTTTTCTTCTGACGTACCGGCAGTAGTTTTTCCGATCCATTGCTTTTTTCTTTCAGCAATTGTACACAGTGTCTCACTAATCTGCCTTTTTGATCCAGCAATTCGTCCACTTGCTGTTGTTGTCAACTTCACAGCACGTTCCACAGACTGCGTATGATTTGGATGTTAGTTGAAGTGGTTGCATGACAAATTGCTTGATATCTGTGCAGCTTTTGATTAATGGAGGCACATGCAGCATTAAATATTTTTTTTGTGAAGAAGATAGGTGACACCATTCCCACGGTTGTTGTGTTTAAGTGTTATTACATCAGTGTATGGTACTGCTGCAAAGTTACTCTTGGGTAGATGAAATTCTCAGACTGGGTCTCGTTCTTCTTCCTGATTTCCTTCTTCAGCATTTCTGATTTTCTGAATAATATTGACAGCTTTTGCTCTTACAGTCTTGTGATAATTTCCCAGCATAGCCAACAGATAATTTTCGCAATGGACAAAATAGCAATAATGATGAAAGTTTTGCTGCAATGCTGTCAAATCATTTGTGCTAGAAAATAGGTTTATTTGAGCTTAAATTTGTGTGAAAAGAATTTTTGGTAGGTCCAAAAATGTTCTATTTGCATTTTGTTAAAATATGAGTTTTTCGATATATACCAACAATAAACTTGGCAAGACATTAAACCCTGTCAAAACTTGATCTCTTTCAAAGTATATTGTTGGGGTATATCGAAAAACTCATATTTTAACAAAATGCAAATAGAACATTTTTGGACCTACCAAAAATTCTTTTCACACAAATTTAAGCTCAAATAAACCTATTTTCTAGCACAAATGATTTACAGCATTGCAGCAAAACTTTCATCATTATTGCTATTTTGTCCATTGCGAAAATTATCTGTTGGCTATGCTGGGAAATTATCACAAGACTGTAAGAGCAAAAGCTGTCAATATTATTCAGAAAATCAGAAATGCTGAAGAAGGAAATCAGGAAGAAGAACGAGACCCAGTCTGAGAATTTCATCTACCCAAGAGTAACTTTGCAGCAGTACCATACACTGATGTAATAACACTTAAACACAACAACCGTGGGAATGGTGTCACCTATCTTCTTCACAAAAAAAATATTTAATGCTGCATGTGCCTCCATTAATCAAAAGCTGCACAGATATCAAGCAATTTGTCATGCAACCACTTCAACTAACATCCAAATCATACGCAGTCTGTGGAACGTGCTGTGAAGTTGACAACAACAGCAAGTGGACGAATTGCTGGATCAAAAAGGCAGATTAGTGAGACACTGTGTACAATTGCTGAAAGAAAAAAGCAATGGATCGGAAAAACTACTGCCGGTACGTCAGAAGAAAAGCTGCTCATGCTAGTCAATAAATTCAAAGCTGTCATTGCTATTGGCATTGCATTAACTGTATTTTTTCCTGTATATCGTTTAATGCAAACAGTACTGTCACAAACTGAAAGATAATGCTAAAAACTAATGTGGGTGCGAAAAACTTCAGTAGTAAGCAAAATTAAAAAAATTAAAAGTAACTTTAAGACTAAATTAAAGTTAACCATTGTATTTCTCACTGAAAAACAACAAAAATGCTTACCAACGTATCATATCTAGCATTAGTAATACCAATTTATTGAGTATTTCAAGATTTGAGGGTGTGCAATTCAAAAAAGCCCCGGCGGCCGTATCTACACAAGGTCCAATTTCAAAAAAACTTTGAATTTCCCATTTTTTTGGCTTCAAGACAAAAATCTAACACCCATGCAAGTTGAAATTAAAAAATGACCCTAAAAGGATCTGCCCTAAGTTCATAGTAGTCCCTTCCACCATTAGCAGCCACCTCTATCTGTAGATTTTAAGCTACTAATCGAGTCTAACTGTTTTTTGACAAAATTTTACTGTACTTTTATATTTACAACGTATAGACCTACTAACTTACAAAGACATTTTCCCAGCAGTTTGGTCAACAGAAGAAAATTTCTACAGCAAAACGTAGAAAGCTTTTCACTGTTGACCAAACTGTTGAGAGAAGCCGAAAATGCATTCTCACCAAATTTGAAGTTCCTACGTCATGCCGTTTTCAAGATGTTGCAGTCCAAAGTTGGCAATTTTCCTCTTACTTCAGTGTACAGTCATTCTGCCAGCATTGTTACAGAAGATTAACTAGTGTAAAGTTGGCTTAAATTTATTTGAAAAGCATCCAATTTACGATATTCTCACCCTTTACTTTGTTTTGGCAACAACACTGCAGAATACACTTACTGAGAGTTGCAAACATTTAGAAACTTTCTGAAATTTTGTTGGTAGTTGCAACCCTGGTGAAATTTTTAAGAGGAAAAAGCCTTCTTAAAGGAAAATCAAAATTGTCAAATCTTGTGAACAGAAGATCGTATAAAGCTAAAATTGGATGAAGTTAACCCTTTAACGCACAGTAATTTCTAGACGTAGTAAACTAAAACATTGTAGCAAAAATTTATTGCAAAGATTACATATTTACACATATTAAAAAAGAAAAAAATTGCTTTGGCGTAATATAAAGTTACATTTTTGGGACAGATATGTACCTCTGTGTATTAAGTAAAAATTATATCGCTATTTTTTAGGTTGAGTATAATTCAATTTCGAATTTATAAAATTTTGGCATTGTTTGCAGCTAATAAGCAATAAATTTAAAAAATACCGACTCAGCAACTTACAGCATAAGTACCTCTGTCTTTTGTAGGCATCACCTGGAGGGGAGAGGGGGGCAAGAACAACGCATTCCCGTTACAACATGTACGAACTGCGTTCGAAGAGCAGTTGCAAATCAATCAAGGGCGAAAAAAGGCACAAATAAATGTCATATTAACCTTAGGTATTCACATTGCACACTGCTGAATAATAAATAATGATCCCCATCCCCTGTTGTTAACAGGCTGACGATACCCTTAAATATACAAAAAAAGGAAGAAATTGGCCTAACAAAAGCCTACTCCACTGCAATATCGGCACATCATACGTACATAAATGAAAACCACGCTTTTCGGCAAAAAAGTAGGATACCTGAAATAGTGATTTATGGCAAACATTTTTAAACATCCTTTTACGCACAGAGGGACACTGATGTCCAAAACAAATACTGCTGTGGAAACTTTGACGAAGTTACGTTGCTGAATTGTCTATTTTTTAGTAGGATAGTTGAAACTTTAAAGAAGTAGTTTTAAATGCTGTTATCTTTATTTTAAGGATTGTCAATGAAAAGTAGACTTTGAAAAAGGAGCAAATATTTAGGTTCGAAGGTTCAAGTTTACGAGCGCGTCAATCTCATGAAAACAAAAATCTTTGTGTTTATATCTCCAAATTAATTAAACAGGCGTATGAACAATTCGCCAAATGAAACTGCCGTCTTCAAGCAGTTCTCATTCGCTCAGAATGCTTGATTGTTTAATATCATACACATATGCCCTTATCGCGTTAAAGGATTAATCTTTAGGTCTGTCAAAATTTTTTGAGAGAAAACCGAGCAAAAAAATGTTTGACCTGAATTCCCCTTTGAATTATCAGTATGGGCTATGCTAGCCTACTGGCCTATCGGCAATTTTTTTTTCCAAGCGCAGCAAATCGTTTATGTTTTTGCTGAAAGTTGCAAATTCAAATTTATAAGTGCAACTTAACATTTAAAAACAACAATTTTTTTTTCAAAAAAGTTACAGCAGAAACCTGGCTGAAATCCATCCTACCCTGAGACCTATAATCTGACGACGCTCGTTTGAAACCAGTAATGCAAATTTGATGTTGCTATGCTGCCCTAGCCGAATTTTTTCCTTTAATTGAAAATCTTTGTGTTAAAGCTATTCAACATCGGACAAGGTAAAAACGGGACAAAAAGTTTGGTAACCAATTACTATGTTTTTCACATATCTAGCGTTAAAATTAAACAAAATAGACTATATAGCCCCTTTAAACCACGAGTCAGTGTAGTGTTTAGATGTTTAGACGCTTTTACCAATGTTTAGTTCTAGCAAATAACTTACAAAAAGTAGAATGCATTTTTTTTCTAAAAGGCTGCTCAGTTTTTCAGCAAATTCCATTACATAAAAAATCGCAGTGTCCTTAAGCTACCTGTACCAAATACACAGTAATTGAAAAAAAACTTTTTTTGACTGAAAGAACAAACAAACTAAAAAAACTTGAAAGATCCTTATGCCTTTGAAGTCTGGAGTCCAAATTTTCAAAAACTAGTGTAAAAATTCTGAGTTGGAAATGTTTATGTAATGTTGTTCAGTGTTGTTATGTTTCCTGCAGCTAAAAAGTCTACTCCAGTCTTTATAAATATTTGATTTCTTACAAAAAATTTTTTGTGTACTCAAACGAAGTCATATGCGGCAAGCGGGTCTGCCACAACTAAAACGTTTTTTCTTCTTGTTTTTTTTTACGCCTTGTTACTCTTAGGGTTACGTCTAATGCAGTGCCTCTTTGTTTAAGGTTATTTAAGCCTAAGCAATGAACTTAAGTTAGCTTTGGCAATGCCAGAAGTTGGTACTAGAGACGTAATTGAAACATGTGTTTGCAAGTTCTTTTCAAACTTTTGTATGTTGCATAAAAAATATTTCACACAGGTAGTTGAAGTTGTAGGTTCGTATCCATGTGTATTGTGTATTTACTACAGAAGACGCTCTAAAAAGAATGTTTTTTTTACACCTAAGAGAATTTTTCTTATAATTTTTGTATATTAATTAATTATTTCTTGCTTTACAATTTACGCCTTGCGTTGGAATTCAACCATTAATTACAAAGTACTACATAGTTAATCGCAATATACAGCAACCACAAAATTTGGTGCATTTTAGGCTTAGGCCTATCACTTTTATTTATTTACATTATTTACAATTTCTCTAAACGAACGTTTTCGGCACTACCACTGGCCCTCTTCAGGAATATCTAAATAGCAATAATAACTTTAAGCATCCGAATCAAATGATAAACTAATCTTCAAAAGGTTAAAACATTGCTGTACTTTTTTTAGTGTCTACTAGCCTACGTTAAACTCAGCAAGAACGATTCAAATTTACAATTGAAATGACAAGAGTTAGCAATTATGACGAAACAAGCATTACGATTTCAGAAATATAGCAAACACTAAGTATGTCCAACAACTGTCATTGAATTTTATGGTTAAAAAACTTGCAGCAGAACAAGAAACACTCTCCTGCTCTCAATCGTCAACTTTACGCCAACGGATCATCATTTCTGCTGCAAGTTTTTTAACCATAAAATTCAATGACAGTTGTTGGACATACTTAGTGTTTGCTATATTTCTGAAATCGTAGTGCTTGTTTCGTCATAATTGCTAACTCTTGTCATTTCAATTGTAAATTTGAATCGTTCTTGCTGAGTTTAACGTAGGCTAGTAGACACTAAAAAAAGTACAGCAATGTTTTAACCTTTTGAAGATTAGTTTATCATTTGATTCGGATGCTTAAAGTTATTATTGCTATTTAGATATTCCTGAAGAGGGCCAGTGGTAGTGCCGAAAACGTTCGTTTAGAGAAATTGTAAATAATGTGAATAAATAAAAGTGATAGGCCTAAGCCTAAAATGCACCAAATTTGTGGTTGCTGTATATTGCGATTATTTGGTATAAAAAGTCGACCTCTTTGCCGAAACTATACTACATAGTTTTTGACAAAAAGGAATTAACAAAATGTTTGTCTTAATTTATGAAAGCAAACTTATGCAAATTAGCGTAAATTTTTTTTAATTTTGCCGTTTATTCTAAGTCTATGTCAATGCAAAGCAGAGTCGAAAACAACTCTTCGCAAGTAAAGAATAACTTAATGAATTAATTATTCAATCTATTTTGATTGCAGTCTTTTATATAGAGCCGGCATTGCAGCAGTTGGATGATGAGCGATTCTCAACACTTCGTAAGTATTTGACGATGGTTTAGACCTGGTCTGCTCAAGGCGTACGAGCATACACATTTATTCAATTAACGATATCATTAAAACATAACAAATTATATAGTGTTTTTTAGCTTGAAGTAAAAGAGGATATTTTGATTTCGATATAGAAAAGTTATACTGCTTTGATTATTGTCGGATTCATCGTTGAATCTTTTGAACACTTTGGTAGCCTTGAAAAAGGCTGTTAAAAAATCGATTCGAACGGTTTTCGTTCTGCCTGTGTCAAGAATCAATACAAGAATAAATTGGAGTTGAAAAATGCGACCTTTTATAGTTTTTCGAGTCGGCGAAATTTCCACGAAAAAAAACACATCACGTGAATAATTTTGATTGGATGATTGTCAAACTTCGTATGTACGCCACCTAATGATTAATTATCGTAAAATTTGAAGAGAGTAGACGAATTCTTTCTGCCGGCACAAAATTGATAAAAATTGTATCTAGCGCTGCTAAGTGAAATTGGGTTTTTGCTTTTGCCATAATTGAAAATTGTTGATCATGATAGTGGGCTGCGCAGTCAAGATAGTCAAGCAAGTGAAGTCCAATGGTCGAATCACATTCCAATTGAATTAGAGGAGTCTTGGCTTTGCAGTTTTGTCTAGGCAAAACTTTTGTTGGCTTTTCTCTGTTTCGAATTGATTTGGGAATATGGTGGGTGATTTTCTTGTTTAATCTTGAGGATATGCGATCCGCATCCCCGACAATCACAGCGGCACACGTATTGGTCAACAACCAAGCTTTGTTGTCTAATAGCACAGTATCCTTGTGAATTGAGGGTATAGAATCTTGCGCGTTTGAAAAATAACGCGAGGTTCAACACCCGGAAAACAATTTTTAACATTAGATTTGACTTGCTTTTTGAACTTGAGCGAAATGTTGCCAATCCAGGGTAATTTGAGATAAACAGGACATTTTTGTGGACCGTTTTGACAGGTTGATAAAAACGGGCAATTTTCTAGAAAATAGTCGAATTAATTATCACTTTGGGGTAGCCATTTCGCCGCAAGATAAATTGTATAGAATCCAGTTCTTGTTAGAGTTTGCCTTTGGAACAGATAACCAGTGCTTGGTGTACTAGAGTTTCGATTAGATTGATTTTGTGTTTTGATGGTCCAAATGAATCCCAGGGAATATATTGATCTGTAAATGAGGGTTTTCTATAAACAGAGGATAAAAATTGGCTGTTATCTTTTTCGATTTTGACATCACGGAAAAGCAACGTTAGATTGCCTTTCTTTTTTATGGTAAATTTCAGGGCTGGGAGTAAGAAGTAGAGGGCGGTAAAAAATTTGTCTGCTTCGGCTTCTGATCTGAAAATAGCAAACATATCATCAGTGTAACGAGTATAGAGAAGTGGTTTTTCAACGGAAGCAAAAAGCTTATTTTCGTAGTACTCAACAAAAATGTTAACCAGTGCTGGGCCTAAAGAATTGCTAATAGTCACTCCATCTGTTTGTTAACACATGGCATGACTAAAACTGATTTCAACTAATTTTGTCGCTACATTTATTAATTCAATGAAAATTATTTTTAAATATTGAAGAGGTGGCATTTAGCCATTGTAAAGAGTGTCAGCACAGATTTGAAAAGTTTCATCCAATAGAACATTTCTAAAAAAACCAGAACTATCGTTTGGAGCAAAGAAAAGAATTATCAATATTGAATTTGAATCGTTGCAATTTTTGAGCAAATGAGAATGAGTCCTTCGTGCAGTTGCTAAAGTACACATCAAGAACCGGCAGCAGGGTGGCCAATTTTTATCCTCTGTTTATAGAAAACCCTCATTTACAGATCAATATATTCCCTGGGATTCATTTGGACCATCAAAACACAAAATCAATCTAATCGAAACTCTAGTACACCAAGCACTGGTTATCTGTTCCAAAGGCAAACTCTAACAAGAACTGGATTCTATACAATTTATCTTGCGGCAAAATGGCTACCCCAAAGTGATAATTAATTCGACTATTTTCTAGAAAATTGCCCGTTTTTATCAACCTGTCAAAACGGTCCACAAAAATGTCCTGTTTATCTCAAATTACCCTGGATTGGCAACATTTCGCTCAAGTTCAAAAAGCAAGTCAAATCTAATGTTAAAAATTGTTTTCCGGGTGTTGAACCTCGCGTTATTTTTCAAACGCGCAAGATTCTATACCCTCAATTCACAAGGATACTGTGCTATTAGACAACAAAGCTTGGTTGTTGACCAATACGTGTGCCGCTGTGATTGTCGGGATGCGGATCGCATATCCTCAAGATTAAACGAGAAAATCACCCACCATATTCCCAAATCAATTCGAAACAGAGAAAAGCCAACAAAAGTTTTGCCTAGACAAAACTGCAAAGCCAAGACTCCTCTAATTCAATTGGAATGTGATTCGACCATTGGACTTCACTTGCTTGACTATCTTGACTGCGCAGCCCACTATCATGATCAACAATTTTCAATTATGGCAAAAGCAAAAACCCAATTTCACTTAGCAGCGCTAGATACAATTTTTATCAATTTTGTGCCGGCAGAAAGAATTCGTCTACTCTCTTCAAATTTTACGATAATTAATCATTAGGTGGCGTACATACGAAGTTTGACAATCATCCAATCAAAATTATTCACGTGATGTGTTTTTTTTCGTGGAAATTTCGCCGACTCGAAAAACTATAAAAGGTCGCATTTTTCAACTCCAATTTATTCTTGTATTGATTCTTGACACAGGCAGGACGAAAACCGTTCGAATCGATTTTTTAAACAGCCTTTTTCAAGGCTACCAAAGTGTTCAAAAGATTCAACGATGAATCCGACAATAATCAAAGCAATTTTAAATTTTTTCCACTAAACAGCTGTTTGGAAGTTTATATTTAAGGATTGCTACTTAATTTTTGATAATAATAGGATTTATGTTTTTTTTATGTGCTAGCTTGTGATATAAAGTGATTAAGAAGTAAACCCAAGTTGTATCATCAACTCATCACTATCTTAAAAGTATTTCGATCTTGTCTGTTTCAGTGCAAAGTTTAAAGCGAGATCTAGCTACACAGGCGTTGAAGATCTGTGGTGAGAACGATTGCATTCGTGGGGACAAAATCAACATTGCCCCACTACAAATTTCTACCCAAGCTCAAGACATGGAGCAATTGGACCGATCCGGCCACTTCCACTACAGGAAAGATGTTGCCAGGGTTTACTCTGAGAAACCCTTAGATGTCATTTCCCATGAACAAATCTTTGAAGTAGCTAAACGGTTTGCTGTAAGTGGTGCCATGGGATGTCGCACTGAAGAAGCTAAAGCTAAGCATATTCTCAAGTATGGAAATCTTTTGTTGATTAGCGGTCAACCTGGAATCGGAAAAAGTACCTTGTCAAAACTCTTGGTTGAAAAAATGCTGGACCCAAACGTTCGTCTTTACCAGGCAAAATTTGTGTTTTTTATCAGATTCCGTGATCTGGATTACCAGCGACACTCTGATCTTCTCGAATTTTTAACAAACTTTGCCCCATTTATATCTAGTATTACAAGTGAAGATCGAACAAAAATTGTTCAACATCTCGAAGCGAGCGACAATGTATATATCATAATGGACGGCCTGGATGAGGCAGACGTTGACCTGAAAATGAATTATCCCTACATCAATGCAGCTTTACACACAACAGCTGCTACTTTCATACATCATTTACTTTCGGGTCGATTACTTGGAAAAGCTAAAAAACTCGTCACATCTGGGCCGCGCCAGCTAATGCGCTTACCCCATGAGTATTCATCACACCTTTGCCTCAACCTGCTGGGTCTCAATGACCAAGGTCGATCTCAAATCTGCAGTGACCTCTGTCGTGATGACACAGCTAAAAGAAATAGAATCTTCAGTTACATCAACAGTCGCCCAGATCTCAAATGTTTGTGCTATGTACCCATTCTTTGTATATCAATTATGATGAGTTTCTACTGCACGGATTCATTAAGGAAAAATGTGGATACGCTGACTTCCATTATTGTTAATAACCTAGAAAGCTGGTTCTTAAAGAAATTGAAGACAAACTTCCAAATTAAAAAGATTTCAATTCTGGCTTACAAAGGTTTTTTGGAAAATCGCTTTTATTTCCTGGAGCGTCATCTAATAAGTGAAGAAATTAATTTTGAAAATGCAACTGCCCTTTTATTTAATAACATCAAGTTCGAGCTTTTGCAGGGCAAGGCAGTTACTTATTTTGCACACTTAATATGGCAAGAGTTTTTTGTGGCCGTCAAGTTGCGACTCTACTCAAATGAAGAAGAATTCCAAAAAATTGTTTCGCAGTTGGAAAGTGACAAGTTTGAAATGGTGGCAAGATTTCTTTTTGGTCTGTGCAACCAGCAAACGTTGGATGAGCTACTCGATTGTGTTGAAGTTACAGAATTAAACACCAGAGCTGATCGGGACGAATGTGAAAAAATACTGAAGAAGCTCGTTATTGAAAAGCTTAAGCGTCACAGTAATGCTGCAAGTGATACATTTTGGAATGATTTTTATTACCGATCAGTTTTACCAGTGATGGGCTGGCTACGTGAAATGGGGGACTACAACTTCACCAAACAAGCTGCTGGTTGGTTGAAACATGAGATCGAGGTTGATGGCGAAATTTTTCCCGGTGACATACCCAGTGTCAACCACATTCTGCAGTGTCGTGACACTGGTTTGGTTTTGACAGTGCGTAATCCCAACTTTGTTGGAGGTTGTTCAAATTATTTCTTCAAAGAACTTAATGAAACCCTTGACAGAAATCCAAACGTTCAGGTGAGCAAACCGCTTAAGACTTGATTTAAAATTTTAACCAAAATCTTTGGATCAGTCAAAATTCGGTTTAAAACAAAGTTTTCAATTGCTGTTTTTTGCACCGTTTTTTGAGTCTTCTTTGAAACTTAAAACAAAAACTAAGCATTGGCAAGATAAGAAGACAATTAAGGCAACAAAGAAGGATAGCGATTTCTATTATTATCATTTCAGAAGGAAGAAGCTGTAAAAAAAATGTTAGTTGTCGTTTGGAGCCTTTTCACTGCACTGGCAACTCACGCTTGAGGCTGCCACATCTCACAGCATTTCAGAGTTAGAACATACTGCAAGGATGTGTTAGTTTAATAATGAAATGGGAGAGCTGATCTGTGCTTTGATCAGTTTGTTCAAGCCTTTTACACGTTGCAAAATATAACATCCCTTTGCAGATTTCCTGTTTTCTGTAATACAGTAGTTCTAATCATAGAGAATGATGTTAGTTACACAATTGCTTCTCACTGTTTTGCAACTTATTTGTGAGATTCACTGCTTGCAAAATTACTTGGACTGTTTTTTAAAAAGTTTTTGAATTGTAGGAGAGCCGAAAGTGTTACGCTACACTTAACAATAATTAATACTTGTTCAATTAAGAATACCAGTAATCACTTTCGAATATTGCAATAACCTTTTTAGACTGCTGTGGATTGACTTGATATCTAAAGTTACATGGGCGAGTGTCGTGATTGTTGATACTCAGCTAGGGTATAATTTTTAGTGTCCAGAATAGTCCACGTCGACTTAAACCAGAGAACGACTAAGGTATTGATTGACAAATCAACAATGTCAGTTGATAGTTTCTTTAACTTCTTAAATTG
The DNA here is from genome assembly GCA_963965965.1 of Trididemnum nubilum. NCBI lineage: Eukaryota > Metazoa > Chordata > Ascidiacea > Aplousobranchia > Didemnidae > Trididemnum > Trididemnum nubilum. Next base: position 6,367,009 of record OZ014469.1, read on the forward strand.
AAGAAAGCAGCACACCAATTATAAATTCAGGCCTTTGCATTAAGATTGAAAACAAAAAAAATTTTTAATGGAGCGAATTTTTTTTTTGTTTTTTCAGATCAATTGCGATCGATACACAATCTCGACTAAACTACCTACAAAACTAATAGTCAGAACACCTGTTTTAGAATCCCCGATTTATTAGAATAGAAAAATATGCCCTTTTCAGACTGCAACAAAAGCTCTTTAATATCTCAGAAAATCGTTACAAAGTCACAATAGAAAAATTATCTGAGGTTACAATAACAAATTGCAACATAATTATGACGTCATAAACTTCACGTCCAAGTACAGCGATTCAAAAGTTGTAAACAGTCGAGTAACTTGGTAACTGTAGAAGATCGTGGAGCATATTGAAAACAAATTATCTCGAACATTCCAAATAAAAAAGGCGGCAAAACTAGTAAAGCATTCACGATTACATTAAAGCACAGCAAATAATCATAACTCAGGCATTCAAAATTATGTTACGTGACAGCGAGCTTTTGCGATGCGTAATATGCAATTATCGACTCACCAAGTACATCAGTTTATCAACACTAATGTTCAATTTTCTAAACCTGCACGATTACATTTCGGCAAAAATTCTTTAACACTGACAACAGCAAAATTTAATGATTATCATTTCTGATTTGTGCCTATCTAGTCATTTTTTTATTTTTATTTTGATTGTTTTGATTTTGATTGTTGTTCAGGGATTCGCGCGCTAAGCGCAAGCATTATTGCGTTAGTAAATCACTGAACAAAAATTGTGTGAGCGAAAAATATCTATCCCCTTTAGGTATCTTTTTAAGAACAGTAGCTCAATAAAATTTTGCTAATGTTTCAGATAAACGCTCTATTTCTCCAAAGCGTCTCATTGGACAATGATTTACTTCGCTTTATATTGGCCCACTGCGTCGATCAAGTTAAACGACTCGTGTTGGAATCCTGCAGCATTACGAACGAAATCGTTGAACAACTCGCAGAAAGAATCAAAAAGAGACAACAACCAGTAAATTCTTACACCGAATTTTGTTGAAAAATATTTTGCCTATATGTCTTCCTTCTTGATTTCTGCCATCTTCCGTTTTAAAAAAATGCCTGGGTAGAAAATTGGTTTTATTTTAACCAGGAAATTAAATTATTTAAACAGATATCGGTAACTAACAGCAAATCTCCATGTATCAAGCTTAGCATTTGTAACGCCATACCGATTCTAAACTTTAATTATTCTAAGAAAAATTTATTTAATTTCTATACAAAGTATACTCTTGCAGGTGTTCTAGTATTGTTGTGATGGATAGACAAAATAACTATGTCTTGAAGATTCGCCTCAAATCGACAATTACTTTATATAGGTATTTCCCGTAAGCTATCACAGTAGTAATTAGTAGATTTGATATGTATAAATACTTGATCTTAGGTTGAATGGGCTATTTGACTAATACATTTTACTCAGGAGGGAGGCATTTATTTAACACCAAAACCGAAAATCATGGGAATACCAAACTTGGCATGCTGGTTAGTGTTCATCAAGATAATTTAGAAAAACTGGTTTTGAATTAATGAATTCATCATAGTGATGTCAGGACGATGTTTTTGAAAAGTATAGGCGGCTCAAACTCTTTAGGTTTGGTTTTTGATACTGAATCACAAAATGCCCTAAGTCATATAGAATAACTGGATACGTTACAAAAATGTCTTCTTACGAACATTTATTTTAAATATTAGTCAAAAAATGTTCAGATTTTGGAAAATAATTTTGGCAAACCTCAAAAATGAGAAACTTACTCATGTTTCAGCAAATTTTAATTTTTAGATGCTATTTGTGATTAAATTTGACTCGAAAAAAATTTATTTTTGAAGAGAGCTATTACAAAAAAAAAACAAAAAAAAACGAAAGATGCCCCCCAACCTCATGTATGTAGGGTTAAATAAAGCTTTACTTAAGCGAGGATTCAGGCGAAATTAATTGGGGTATCGAAAGTCAAAGCAATTGTATTATATGGTAGATTAGATTAGCGTTGACTTATTCCTTCTTCACCCAGCCGCTCCAGAGATGTTCTACAGTACTTTAAACACAACGTAGGGACCTTCCTGGTATTACAAAAATCTCTAAAATTCAGAAATAAGGTTTAAAAAAAAGTGAATGCATTTTCTTGAGTCATAAAAATCCTTTCAACCAAAGTACAGGGTGTCCCAAAAAAAAATGACACCATTTGAGATGCAATTATCTCTAAAAATTATGACTCGAAATCAATAAAACTTGACAGGCATATGAGTTGATATAATTTATTTTAAAAGATATTGTCATTTACATGTTGTCGGCAGTACAACACACGTGCTTATTGATTTTCAGAAATTCACAGATTTTCCTGCAACACGGCAAACGCCTAGGCGATAACCAAGTTCATCCCAAACTCGCTGCAGCATGTCTTCTGTAACAGTCTCTAACGCTGAAGAAATTCTCTGCTTCAATTCCACTACGTTTGTGGGCAGAGGAGGGACGTAAACTAAACCTTTCACATAGCCCCAAAGAAAAAAATCGCAAGGGGTCAAGTCAGATGATCGCGGGGGCCATTTTAGCAAGACTCTGTCATTATTTCCAGCATGTCCAATTCATCTTCCTGGCAGATTCTCATTCAAGAAAGCTCGAACTGAAAGTTTCCAGTGGGGTGGAGCACCATCTTGGTGGAAAATGAAGTTCTCAGCTTCATTTGCAGTTAGTCCATCCATAAGCCATGCCTGCAGCATATGCAGATAATCATAATTGTCACCAGACACATTCTCATCAAAAAAGTAGGGGTCATGCACACGTTTCTTGGAAATTGCACAAAAAACATTCACTTTTGGAGAATCCCTAACTTGCTCCAGTGACTCGTGGGGGTTCTCAAGTCCCCAATTTCGAACATTCTGCTTGTTCACTTTTCCACTAGTGTAAAAAGTGGCGTCATTACTGAAAACCAGTTTTTCATCAAATTGGTCTTCTTTCAATTTTTGTTGCATATCGATACAAAATTCAATTCGTTTTCGTTTGTCTTCAGCTTTTAACGCTTGAACGAATTGCAGCTTGTATGGTCTCATTTGCAAACGTTTTCTCACAATACGCCAAGCACTTGATTTTGGAATTTGAGTTTCAACACTCGTTCTTATGGATTTCCTTGGACTGTTTACAAGTTTTCTGCGAATTTGCTCTACGTTTCCTTCTGATAATGGCGTTCTTCCAGATTCTTTTACTCTGCACAAGCATCCTTCTTCTTTGAACTTTTTGTGCCGTGTCCAAATTTGCTTTTTGTCTGGTACTTTTTCAGATCTTGTTTTTTCAAATCGTTGTGCAAATGCCCGCTGCACTGTATTGAACGATTGTGTTTTAGCATATTCTAGAACACAAAATGCTTTTTGTACACTACTGTATGGCATTTTTAGGCTTAAAATAAATACCTGAAAACTAAAACATGAAAACATATAATATCTGTGTGCATGTAGCTAGAATTTGACTCTGTTTGAGTAAGAATAAACATAATCATTAAATTTTTAAATGATGTCATTTTTTCGGGGACACATTGTATTTTTCAATGGAAAATTGTTTATTTAAAATAATTTTTCTTGAATCTGGTTTAACAGCATTTGACTCATAGCTAATCTATTTTTAAGTGAGATGTCAACCGTTAAATTGCAAATCGTTTTAAAACTCCATAGCTTTTAGCTGTAATCTTCGTTCTAAATTTAATCACCTAAATCCACTTTCAAGCTACTGTAAGATGAAACTTATTTTTCTCCTTTAAATTTACGATTTTTGTAAAGAGTAGCTTTAATTTTGTATCATTTGTACCTGACTGTTGAAGTCGAAACATAACCCTAACACAAGGATTTTTAAACAGTATTCCATGGCGCACTGATATGCTGCCAGAGGCTCGCAGGTATCCCCGTAAATTTTCTTAACTCTAGATATTTTGCAATCATAGGCGTAGCGAGGGGGAAAGGGAGCCCGGGCCTACCCCAATTGAAATGCCACCAACGATAAAAATGTGACAAAAACGCCTAATGTTTCTTCATTTTTTTGTTTTTTTTAGCATTTTTTGCGTACAATTTGCACGCGTACAACAATAATTAACAAAACTAATGATGACCATGAGGCCCAGGCCCACTCAATTCAATTTTTTCCAGTCAATTTATTTGTGTTATTGAAGTGAAATTAAGGGTTTTTGTCCTAAAAGTTGTCATCTCATACCCTTATCTAACCTTTTTATCGATGTAATGCAATAGCCAAAGGCCGAATTCACCATATGGCACAGTGCCAGGGGCTCCGCTCTCAGATGGTAAGACTTTTTTTGGTCTTTACCTAAATTTGCCAAGAAGATTTTGCGAAAATTTCCGAAATGCCAAGGGCCCCACGTGATGCATATTAGATCCGGTCAAAAACACGGCTACTAAGCGTAACCATTTATCATACCATTTTTTAATAACAATTTGTTCCAGCTTGCCAGTTTTTACGCGACAATGCACTTTGAAAAAAAAAAGATATAGGGAAAATGCTCATAGAACAAATTATTGAGTTTGAACTGAGGAGGTCTGGGCCCCCTGGCCGTACATGTACTTCTACAACTAGTTATTTTCATGGCATAACAGAAGTCTTTCAAGGAAGGTCTTCGAGTGGATTATTTTATCATTTGTGCTAAAATATTGCAGGAGGCAATGTACCTTACTTTCTCTTTTTGGGGCCAAATCACTCACAAACTTTAACCCCAAAATGCTAGAATTTAAACGTGTTTTGGACTTAAAATGTAAGTAAAAGGAGGATTGAACAATTTAATTTTTTCAATTTACTTTTAAATGTTAAAAATTTAGTCCTTTCAAATGGCTCTGAACACGTGTGGAGTGTGATCCAATATAACATTAAAATAGCTTGTTTTTCCAAAAAATTGTTTTAGAGCCGGGGGGTTTCGCCCTCAGACCTCCAAAGCCTCCGGGGGCTGGGGGATCCGCCGCCAGGCCCTCGTCCTTGATACATTTGAGTTACACTAGTTTACTCAACACTTTTCCTAATTTAGACATTTTCCCGTTTAACTTTGCTAAACCGACCCGAGGCTTCTGGTCTTCTATTTTACGATAACTTTGTCCCACAAAAAGTTCCTATTTCAAAAGTTTATGATGACGTCATTGCATATGATTTGAGGTTTGGGCCCCCAAATCAAAAATTCCGGCTACACCTATGCTTGCAATGCCACAGACCACCCCGTCACTTCCAATAAAAAGAATACCCAGGGAGTAAAATCGTAAAAACTTTAAAGAGATACTGGTCGAGGTCGGTTTTATTGAAGAAATGAGAACTTCAACTGGAGGTTACAAAGAGGTACCCCGAACCTTTCTCCACAATTCCCTTCATTCGTAAAAATACGGTTTAATCCATTTGACTCCCTACCATCGGCAACCATGCATTTCGCAATTTTGTGATATTAAAAAGCATAATTTTTTCATCAATTCTAGCAGACTAAGAAACGTAGTTACCAACTGGTAGCAGTAAATAGCCTGTTACCAAATCTAAAAATTTGGCTACTGCTACTATAACCTGTAGACCTAGGCTACTAGTACTGATCTACAAAACGCCTTTTGTAAAGTCACCAAAATGCGAAATGCAGGGTTGCCAATGGTGCAAAGTCAAACAGATCAAAACGTATACTGGTGAATAAGGGATATTGTGGAAAAATGTTTCAGGCACCTTTTTTTACCTCAAGCAGTCTTCATTTTGTCACTAAAACCGATTTTGAACAGTATCTCAACAATGCGGTACAGTAGTTGCTATAACAACATCATAGCTAAAATCATGGCACCTCAAATTGGCATTAATTTTGATAACTTGTATTGTTGAAAAACATTTTGCGCAGCTGCTGGTGGGTAAAGGAGGGACAAATTTTTAATGCTTTTTAGCCAATGTTAAAGTTTGGTGGTGGTGGTACTACCCAACCCCTTCCGAGGGATGGGGGCGCGGAGGAACTCCACGGAGACCCAACAGCCGGACCACACCCCAAGGTCTGGACCATAGATCGAGAATAGAGAGAGAGGAGCCAAAGATAGATTTGCGAAGGGGTTCAGAAGCAGGACAGTCGAGGAGCAGATGATTGAGGTCCTGTAGAGGGTGTCCATAGGCACTACAAGCAGAATTCTCTTTCCGACTGATCCTGTGAAGATAGAAGAAGACTGTGGTAATGGCAGCGAAGTCGGGAAGCTCACTGCGAATGGAGCGAGAAAGAAGGAGTTCCTCCGAAGAGACTTCGAGGACTTGGAAGTTCAGATGGGAGTGAGAGATGTGACGTCTCCAATTGCGGTATTGCGATAAACGGACTTTGGCAGCGACTCTGGGGAAAGGGCATTTGATCGCATAAGTGGACAGGGAGGCACCAGCTTTGGCAAGTAAATCCGCATTTTCAGTTCTGGGGAGACCTGCGTGTCCGGGGACCCATTGGAAGCTCAAAGTGGTATTGTTGGAGAGGGAGGAGGCGAGAACCAAACATTCCAGAGGGACTCAGGCAGGAGATAAGAGGGGGCTGATGAAAGGATAGAGAGGGGCTGATTGGGAGTCGGTTAGGAAAAGGACTGACTGGAATTTGCAGATCATCAAATGGCTGGTACACCAATCGAGACCTTGCTTGAGGGCAAAGGTTTCAGCTGTGAAGCTGGAGGCAATTGGACCAGAGGAAAAGGACAGCGAATTGGATGTGTTGCATTTGAAGCATGTGACATACACTCCAGCACCACCAGGACCAAAAAGGGAGGGGACAGATCCATTAGTCCATACTTAGATATCAGAAGGGGGGAGGGAGGATAGTCTGTTTGAAGCAGACTGGAGTCGGGCTGTACTGTTGCCTGTGCAGTCGGGAATGAAGAGGAAAAACAGTGAAGTGGGTTGCAGTTCATAGGGAAAAAGGGGGCACGTGATCAGAGTCTCACGTGGGGATGGGAGTGGTTGTGTGGCTGAAGAACAGAATGATCTCCAGGAGGGTTTCTTCTTTAGTCGACTGGGAACGTTTCTTGTCACCAGGGCATAAAGGCTGGAGAAGTATGGGGGGAGACGCAGAGCACGTTCAAAGGAGTAGAGGGTCTGGTGTTCTAAAGTTAGTTTTAGAGGGAGTTTGGCCTCGAGAAGGAGTAGTGAGGAGGGGGTGGAAGAGAGGCATCCAGTAATGACCCTGCATGCAGCTTTGTGTAGAACTTCCAAGTGATTGATTGCATTGTTGCAAAGGAATGGAAACCATCCAGGAGAGGCATATGTGAGCACCGGACGCACAACTGCTTTGTAAAGTAGGGGGAGAGATTCTTTTGTGGGACCCAGGAGGCAGTGGCTATTGAGCGAAGGGCTTTGTGGTGTGGATAGAATTTGGAGCACAGGGATTGGACGTGGGCCCCAAAGGATAGAGTCCGATCACAGGTTACACCAAGGAATTTAGGGGTGGGATTGAACAAAAGAGGCAAGCCCAAAAGTTTCATCTGGGGCTGGAAAGTGGCTTGATGGAGGTCTGTAGAGAAAAAGGAGGACTCGCACTTCTTTAGATTGAGTGGAAGTCTCCATAAGTTGGACCATGTTTCTAGGACAGTGAGGGAGGATTGGACAACAGAAGATGCTTTGAGCGGGTCTGGAGAGGAGGACCAGATGGCCAGATTGTCAGCATACAGGGAGGCATGGGCACCGCGAGGTAAATCCTTAGTGATGTCATCAAAAAACAGAATGAAGAGGACTGGACCAAGTACCGAGCCCTGGGGGACCCCTCGTCTGATGCGGAAGGAGCGGCTGTGGGAACCAGCAACCTGGACTTTAGCTCTACGATCAGAAAGGAAAGAGCGTACCCTAAGAATGAAGCAAGGGGGAAGTTTGAGCAAGAAGAGTTTGTGAAACAGAGCAGAGTGCCAGACCGAGTCGAAAGCCTTGGAGAAGTCAACAGATGCCAAAATGATTGGGTCTGGAGACTTTTTCTTTTGGAAGTCGTCCCAGATTGATTGAGACAGAGGAAGAATTTGGTCGAGAGACGACCTACCAGGACGAAAGCCGGCCTAGCAAGTGGAGAGGAGATGATTCGATTCAAGGTGAAAAGTTAGGCGAGAAAGAATCAAGTGCTCAAAAAGCTTTGTAGTGCAGGAGGTGAGTGAAATGGGGCTGAAGGAGGACGGAGAGGAATTGGGTTTTCCAGGTTTATAAATGGGGATGATAGTGGTAGGTTTCCAACAAGAGGGGAAAAGTGAAAGTGCCAGGACCTGTTGAAAATAGAAAGAGGGAGGAGTTGTGCTGGCTCAGGCAGGTGCTTTAGTAAAGGATAGGCAATCTGGTCAGGGCCAGATGCAGTGGAAGAGGAGAGTTTGCAGATGGCACTGGAGAGTTCAGTCAAGGAGAAAGGGGAGCAGAATGAATTGTAGAGGGAAGAAGCATCCTCACAGCCAGCTTTCGAAGTTCATTAATGAACTGTCGTTCGGCTCTGCGCGAGGAACGGGGTGTCGCTTGAGATAGATGTGAGCGAAAATAAGAGGCATAGTGATTGGCAGTGTCTAGAACGAACGTGCAACCGGAAAAAGAAGCGTCTTGGGAGGTATTCTTTTTGCCCGAGATAACATTGAGAAGCCTGAAGACAGCACGAGGATCAGAACGGGGGCACAGATTAGAACAGGTGGCTTGCCAGGTTGCGGATTTGGCTATAGAAATGACTGAGAACGCCCTACGAGAAGCATCTATGTATCTGAGGCGGTGCAATTCAGATCAGTGTGCCACGGAGCAGGCCCTCCGTCGTTCCTGCACTGCAGATTCCATTTCCTGGGACCACCTGGCTTTGGGGGAACGACCGATGCGGCCAAAGGGGATAGAGGCCTTGGCAGCTTCGACTAAGAAGAGGGAAAAGGAGCGGGCAGCCTGGTGGATGTTGAGTGCATCAACATCAAGAGAGGGAAGGTGCTCAGCAATATATGATTGGTAAACATTCCAACTAGCCTTTTTGTAGTTTTGGGGGAACGAGTCTTTGGGTGACGAACTGGAGAGATGGGGAGGACTATTTCAATGGGGAGATGGTCAGAGCCAAGGCCAGGGAGAGTGCGCCACTCACAGTGGGGAGCGAGACACGCTGGAGCTAATGGGATATCAGGGGATAAACGGCTCGCAGTGGAATGATGAAGGAGTGTGGGAGAGGCGGGGTCATTCAGAATTTCCAGACCGGAGGAAGTGATCCAGCGGAACAGGTCATTTTCGAGTGGGTTAGGGGGAATGAGTCTGTTCCCAGGTTGGGTGGTGAGCATTGAAGTCTCCAAGGATAAAAGTGTCAGGGGAGTTAGGAAGGATGTCAGGATAGAAGGTCCTGGTGCGAGAGTCAGAAGGAGTGCTTCTGATGGGAGGGGAGTAGAGGTTAAGAAATTGAAGAGGAGAGTGGTTGGAGAGAAGAACTTTAACACAGATGTAGTCTGAGTAGGGGTCTTGGGAAGACAGACTAGACAGAAACAGGATAGAAAGCCAGGTCAGAGTAGACAAGAGTGAGGACATCACCACCAGTGTTATGAGTACCGGAGGAAACAGGGCCTTGTCTATCGAATGTCTGATCCGTGCGGAGGGTATAATAACCAGGGATTTGAAAGTATTTGGTTGACGAAAGATGGGTTTCTTGGAGGAAAATGAGGTCATACTGGTTGCCAGAAAGAAAGGCGATTAGTTTAGCACGACGGGAGGAGGAAAGACCGCTGGCATTCCATTGCAGAATTCTGAGATTGTGAGAGAGGCGTGGATTTCTATGAGGGTGGGGCGGCGAGTTGTGGATTGGTTGTGAGCTTGTGGGTGGTGGTGGTTAGACAGGTAGGGTGAAGGCGGAAGGAGGGTAGGTGTTACGGAGGGGAGAATGTGAGGGGAGAGGTAGAGATGTATCCATGAGATCTGAGCAAGTTAGTGGGGGAGGTGTGGGTGGGGGTGGAGCTGGAGAGACGGGACGGGGGGACGCTTGTTGGTGGGTGGAAGAGGCAAGGCAAGAGACAAGCAGGGCAACTCCTACCTATGGGAGACCAGCCGCGCAGATTTTGCGAAAGTCAGCCCGAGTCAGAGGGAAGCAGGAGAAATGCACCCACTTGGAGCAGGTGGAGCACTTTAAAGAGTGCTTACCTACCTCGAGAGAGCAAATGGAGCAAGGGTAACGTGGGGGGCCACGAGGTGGACGTGATTGATAAAAGCCAGGCGGTAGTGGAGAGAACCCTGGGGGAGGGGGTGGAGGGGACGCAGGCGGCATAACGAGGAGACTGGTTTGAGTGGGGGTGCCAGTTTTCCTTTGGGGATGGCTCGCTGGGCATCGCCAGCCCACTGCAGTGCCAGTTGCACAGATTGTGCGAAAGTCAGCACGGATAAGGGAGGAGCGAAGGAAATGCACCCACTTGAGGCAAGCAGAGCATTGAAGAGAGTCTCTGCCCACATCAAGATGGCAGATGGAGCAGGCGTACCTGGGGTGAGGATGGTTGCTGATGGGGCCCGGGTTAGAATGAACATTACCACTAATAAGGAGCAATGCCAGGATAAGGAGACGCCGAAAGGGGGTTCGGTCAATAAGAAGAAGAGGAGCCGCCCAGTTGTGACCGGTCAACGAGCGGCCCAGCGAAAAAACAGTCTGAGACAATGGGGCAACCTTTCGGTCGAGCCCCTCGGGAGATCTGTCCTGCCGTTTCGACCCATCCCCATTGGGGAGGGGACTGCACAACCACGATGAGGTGGCAGGACGTTGGTGCAGTAAAGTTTGTGCAGTAAAGTAAAGTAAAGTTTGGTCGTCTTGCAAGTAGTAAAACAAACACTTAAGCAGCGACAAAGGTTAGCTAAAGATTAGCTTCATTTTCCACCTTGGTCTTACCAACGGTACGACAGTAAAAAAAGTTAATTGACCGCTTCAAGCTTCTAATTCTCTTGTTGTATTCAATGTTGCATTTAAAAGTTTTAATCTGCAAACAGACGATTCTAAAATATCATTATTTTTATTTAACTGTTTGCATACGGCGCGTCCATATGTTGCCATTTTAGCAAAAGGACTTCCAGCCAAAATCTGAATTTTTAGCACAGATTTTTTGTATTTTTAAGGCTTTATTAAACATTTTGCTATCAGTTTGGCATCAATTTTTTACAGTTTCGAGAAAACTTTGTTAATTTTTACTCAAAACCTCATAGAATCGCCAAGTTTTATCCAATTTTGAAAATTTAAAGTTTGTTGGATAGCGTGTAAATTGTCTAGCCAACGACCGTCATGCTTCAATTGCTACATTGCCGTAATGCATAGAAAAGAGAAAAAAGTTTAAGACATAGCGGCTTTGCGGTTCTTGAAAAATTAGAATTTTATTGCTATTTGAGGCGATTTTATGCCAGCAAAGCCTTTTGTTAAACTAAAAAATGAAATTTTACATCAAAGCTTAAAACTTTGCTCACCATTTTTTTGAAAATTTGGTTGAAATTCGTTTGTAGAACTCTATTTAGAACTAATTAGATTGAGGCACTTTGCAGATTTTTTTCAGAACAAAAAAGTGTCTCTCACACCAAATTGGCATCATAAAATTCGGTATGATTGGCCAAATTTCTAACTTCAAGTCTCTTTTTCTTTCTCTGGAAGTTTGCTTTTTAGTGATTTAATGTGATAGCGCAAGATTTGTGGTTGCAGCGATACGGCAAACATTTCCTTGGTAATGGCCGTTGCTGCACGCTATTGCGATTTAAAATACAGGGTAGAAATTGTAACGCGATAAATTTAGGCAAAGCGCCGTATGGAACGATAAATTGCCATTGTATTTCGCCTTCGCGAAAGAGTCAAAGACCTTATAAGTTATAATCTTTAAGCAATGAGAACTCTGCCCCCAGACGTCTAATTGTAATCTTGGAACTATTTTTCAAACTTCTGCTGTGCATTGGAAATATAGCTCAGATGAATATCGGTGTGCCGCGATTATATCCAGAGTCTGTTGGTGTGCCGCAGCCAAAAAGAGTTTAAAACCTCTGTCCCAAGCCTAGTTGAATCGTATAAACGGCAGAAACATGTAAAAGCAAGAATAAATGCTAGACAATAGAACTCAAGAGAATTCGTGTAAGCAATGTATCGTCTTTTTTAAAACGTTTTGGAATTAACTTATACCATGCTCAGGATCGTCAAAAACATGTTTATGCTGTATGTTTTGTTTTATTTGCAGGTGGAGTGGCTTGACCTCAGAAAAAACCCTATACGTGATCTTGGAGCCTCCAAATTGTTGGGTTGTCTCAGCAACGTGAAGAAGTCGACGTTAATAGATTGCAACATTTCAGCTGGAATGACAAGAACATTAATAGAACGCGGAAGGGAAGTTGGATGCAGTGTTGATGTTTAATTTCCATCACGTCACGACTTAAAGTGTTCTTTTGAACAAGTACATGAACAAGTAATTGAACAAGTGTAGTTATAATGTCATAATATATTTATTATGAAAATAAAACTCTTACGTCTTCGTGTTTATCAAAAACGATTTACCGTAGTAATGTTTTTTATAATCACAAACCTGATGTTCTTGAAAACTCAAAAGGAGAGGACGAATTAGGCCACTCTGCCCCTTTTAGCAAACAAACGAAAGCAGACTAATTACCCAGCAAAATCTCAAATTGCTTGACTGTTAATATTTTTGGATGCTTTGCACATGCCAACCAGTGTTATTGTAGTAATTACAGTATAAAATTCATATGAACCATTTGAGCATGATTGAATCTGTTAGAATAAAATATCCTTTGATGAACCAAGAGGCGAAGCAGTTTCGAAACATTTTAATTATTCTTTTACTTGTATTTTTACTTTTTATCGGGTTTCCTTACAAGCACTCTACCCGAAGAATCATTAATTATTGCGTTTTTTTTTGTTTTTTTTTTTTTTTTGCTAAATAACAGCTAGAATGGAAATTGATTTTTCAAGTTCTTATACTTTTAAATTTCTGTAGTTTGCTTCGTTCCTGGTTTCTTTTATCTGAAGTAATATGCTGTTTGTTTTTATGATATCGGCAGTCATATTGAAAATCTGATAGCAAAGTGTTTTATTAAATCCCAATAAATTCTAATTGTTTTGATAATCACTTCACCGACTTTCCCCAACATGACGCACAGACGTTTTTTCGAACATTTTCTACTACTTCAGTGATGCAGCTGATCACAAATCTGGAAACTGATCCAGAGTAGGAAGGCAAAAACACTTTCGTATCGAAAACGAACAACGACTTAAAAAAACCGTTACTACACTGTAGTATAGACTTTTGTACCACAATATTAATAAGGCCTTCTCTGTGTAATAAATCATTTTTGTGCTTTGTATATTGTAAATTACGTATTCCTTGTTCGTAGCTATGCTATATGAATTATACAATGTCCCTAAAGGTGCGTTTACACTGGCACGAAGCAAAGCAAAGTAACCAAACTTTGACGTCATCGACAACTAGCAAAAGGTTTCAGCCGGTAGCAAACTTCAAGAGCGTTTGCTTAAACGAGGACCAAAGGCAAAATCAATGGGGGTATTTCGAGTTAGGCCAATCGCGTAGTACTAGATTGGCGTTGGCTCTATCCTTCTTGACCCACCCGTTAAAGAGATACTCTACTTCAAACACGACGTCGGGGCCGCTAATTAAATCTAGTGTTTCAAGTTTTATTGGCAATCGTGACGTTGATAGCCTTAGCGTCATTAGCGACGCCATCCCAGCTCTAACCTAAAGCAACGTCGCTCTTAGGCTACTGCAGTGAGTCGTTTCACTGTGCCTTAATCAGTTTGATATAGTCATAACTGCCACCAGAACAGATCCGAGCTGAAAAAAAGTGCTAGTAGACTGAACGGTAGCCAAGGTAATAAGCATCTAACAACAAAAGAAAGTAAGAGTACACACTGTAATAAAGTAGTAGGCCATCGTATGCAACTTAGTTAAAAAAGCTTATTCTAGGGTCAAAAAATACTCTAAGCAAATACAAAAAGTCAAGTCAAGCACTGATAGTCTTATTATCAGGTATAAGTTTGTACTTGTAGACTTTTAATAAAAGCTTTATAGCTAGGCTAAGCTATGATTTACATTGAAATGCATGCGACCGCAGTTAATTTTTACTGAGATCGCTAGGCTACCAAACAGTCTACTCTTTTTACCAGCTCGGATTTCTTCTGCTGGCAAAGTGTTACTGATTAGTGCTCAGCGAAACAACTCAATGTAGTTGCCTAATAGCGGCATTTCTTTAGATTAGTACTGGGACGGCGTCGCTAACGACGCTAAGGCTAAAATGGAGGGCCTGCTCCGTGGCACACTGATCTGAATCGCACCGCCTCAGATACATAGATGCTTCTCGTAGGGCGTTCTCAGTCATTTCTGTAGCCAAATCCGCAACCTGGCAAGCCACCTGTTCTAATCTGTGCCCCCGTTCTGATCCTCGTGCTGTCTTCAGGCTTCTCAATGTTATCTCGGGCAAAAAGAATACCTCCCAAGACGCTTCTTTTTCCGGTTGCACGTTCCTTCTAGACACTGCCAATCACTATGCCTCTTATTTTCGCTCACATCTATCTCAAGCGACACCCCGTTCCTCGCGCAGAGCCGAACGACAGTTCATTAATGAACTTCGAAAGCTGGCTGTGAGGATGCTTCTTCCCTCTACAATTCATTCTGCTCCCCTTTCTCCTTGACTGAACTCTCCAGTGCCATCTGCAAACTCTCCTCTTCCACTGCATCTGGCCCTGACCAGATTGCCTATCCTTTACTAAAGCACCTGCCTGAGCCAGCACAACTCCTCCCTCTTTCTATTTTCAACAGGTCCTGGCACTTTCACTTTTCCCCTCTTGTTGGAAACCTACCACTATCATCCCCATTTATAAACCTGGAAAACCCAATTCCTCTCCGTCCTCCTTCAGCCCCATTTCACTCACCTCCTGCACTACAAAGCTTTTTGAGCACTTGATTCTTTCTCGCCTAACTTTTCACCTTGAATCGAATCATCTCCTCTCCACTTGCTAGGCCGGCTTTCGTCCTGGTAGGTCGTCTCTCGACCAAATTCTTCCTCTGTCTCAATCAATCTGGGACGACTTCCAAAAGAAAAAGTCTCCAGACCCAATCATTTTGGCATCTGTTGACTTCTCCAAGGCTTTCGACTCGGTCTGGCACTCTGCTCTGTTTCACAAACTCTTCTTGCTCAAACTTCCCCCTTGCTTCATTCTTAGGGTACGCTCTTTCCTTTCTGATCGTAGAGCTAAAGTCCAGGTTGCTGGTTCCCACAGCCGCTCCTTCCGCATCAGACGAGGGGTCCCCCAGGGCTCGGTACTTGGTCCAGTCCTCTTCATTCTGTTTTTTGATGACATCACTAAGGATTTACCTCGCGGTGCCCATGCCTCCCTGTATGCTGACAATCTGGCCATCTGGTCCTCCTCTCCAGACCCGCTCAAAGCATCTTCTGTTGTCCAATCCTCCCTCACTGTCCTAGAAACATGGTCCAACTTATGGAGACTTCCACTCAATCTAAAGAAGTGCGAGTCCTCCTTTTTCTCTACAGACCTCCATCAAGCCACTTTCCAGCCCCAGATGAAACTTTTGGGCTTGCCTCTTTTGTTCAATCCCACCCCTAAATTCCTTGGTGTAACCTGTGATCGGACTCTATCCTTTGGGGCCCACGTCCAATCCCTGTGCTCCAAATTCTATCCACACCACAAAGCCCTTCGCTCAATAGCCACTGCCTCCTGGGTCCCACAAAAGAATCTCTCCCCCTACTTTACAAAGCAGTTGTGCGTCCGGTGCTCACATATGCCTCTCCTGGATGGTTTCCATTCCTTTGCAACAATGCAATCAATCACTTGGAAGTTCTACACAAAGCTGCATGCAGGGTCATTACTGGATGCCTCTCTTCCACCCCCTCCTCACTACTCCTTCTCGAGGCCAAACTCCCTCTAAAACTAACTTTAGAACACCAGACCCTCTACTCCTTTGAACGTGCTCTGCGTCTCCCCCCATACTTCTCCAGCCTTTATGCCCTGGTGACAAGAAACGTTCCCAGTCGACTAAAGAAGAAACCCTCCTGGAGATCATTCTGTTCTTCAGCCACACAACCACTCCCATCCCCACGTGAGACTCTGATCACGTGCCCCCTTTTTCCCTATGAACTGCAACCCACTTCACTGTTTTTCCTCTTCATTCCCGACTGCACAGGCAACAGTACAGCCCGACTCCAGTCTGCTTCAAACAGACTATCCTCCCTCCCCCCTTCTGATATCTAAGTATGGACTAATGGATCTGTCCCCTCCCTTTTTGGTCCTGGTGGTGCTGGAGTGTATGTCACATGCTTCAAATGCAACACATCCAATTCGCTGTCCTTTTCCTCTGGTCCAATTGCCTCCAGCTTCACAGCTGAAACCTTTGCCCTCAAGCAAGGTCTCGATTGGTGTACCAGCCATTTGATGATCTGCAAATTCCAGTCAGTCCTTTTCCTAACCGACTCCCAATCAGCCCCTCTCTATCCTTTCATCAGCCCCCTCTTATCTCCTGCCTGAGTCCCTCTGGAATGTTTGGTTCTCGCCTCCTCCCTCTCCAACAATACCACTTTGAGCTTCCAATGGGTCCCCGGACACGCAGGTCTCCCCAGAACTGAAAATGCGGATTTACTTGCCAAAGCTGGTGCCTCCCTGTCCACTTATGCGATCAAATGCCCTTTCCCCAGAGTCGCTGCCAAAGTCCGTTTATCGCAATACCGCAATTGGAGACGTCACATCTCTCACTCCCATCTGAACTTCCAAGTCCTCGAAGTCTCTTCGGAGGAACTCCTTCTTTCTCGCTCCATTCGCAGTGAGCTTCCCGACTTCGCTGCCATTACCACAGTCTTCTTCTATCTTCACAGGATCAGTCGGAAAGAGAATTCTGCTTGTAGTGCCTATGGACACCCTCTACAGGACCTCAATCATCTGCTCCTCGACTGTCCTGCTTCTGAACCCCTTCGCAAATCTATCTTTGGCTCCTCTCTCTCTATTCTCGATCTATGGTCCAGACCTTGGGGTGTGGTCCGGCTGTTGGGTCTCCGCGGAGTTCCTCCGCGCCCCCATCCCTCGGAAGGGGTTGGGTAGAACCACCACAACCACGCTAAGGCTATTGACGTCAAGGTTGCCAATAAAAAATTGTATTATTTGAGTCAACTAGAGGCCTCGATGTGGTGTTGGAAGTAAAATATATCTGAAACTGCATGGTAGGAAAGGATAGAATCAAGGCCAATCTAGTCTAATACGATTTGCCTAACTTTAGATAGCCAAATTGATTTTGCCCTTAGTCCTCATGTAACTTCAGTTAGACAAATTTGTTTTCAATGGTTGGCTAATTTTGACCTAGTGACGAAAGCGACCACTCGTGAAGGTTGCAAATTTTTGCTTTGCGCCTTGTGTAAACGTACCTTAATGTCTATGCCCTTTGTTTAAATATTATAAACTGTTAATTGGAAGATATTTTTTGTGGTAAAAGTTTGGTTGCTTGAAACAGCCAGGACTGTTTAGTGAGCGAGGAAACAGTTCAGCAGTACTGCAGTTGTTTAGAATTGAACAGGGTACTATGAAATGACGTCCAGTTTTATAAAAGGTGGCAGCCGTCCACTACAATTTGTCCATCCTGGGTTTTGTCCAAATCGGGATTTTGTTCGTTCGCGATTTCTTTTTTGATTTTGTGCAGGATCCGCGAAAAAGAGAACTAACTTTAATTACTTGTTCATATCTTATTTTATGCTCCACTGTTTGCATGGCAACCATAGTTACTTACTGTAGTCTAATGCGACCGTTGGCAAAAGCTAAGTACGTTCTGTTCCGAACACCACATTCAAAACCTCCATCCTCAACTTTAAGCGTCCATGGGAAAAACAAAAAAGGGTTTCTGATATTAAGTTCTTAGGTATAACCTATAATAAAAATCTTTTCTGGCAAAAAACATGCTAAAAATTTTGGGCAAAATTTGGTTTAGTTATGGTGTCATAAGTAAAATTCGATCTTATTTAAGTAATAAACATTTACGCATTCTATATTATTCTATAATATTTAGCCACATTAACTTTTGTTTAAACACTTGGTTTCATGGTAACAAAGTCATTGCAAACAAAATTAAAAAATCTGTAATAAATTCAATAAAATGTTTGATCGTCATTTCCCCCCCCCCCCAAAAAAAAAAGCAAGGAAAAACTTAAAGCCTTAGCAATCTCTAATAACACTAAATTTCTTACTGTAGATCAGTGTTGGATTAAAACTAGTGCTTTATTTACGTATCATTACCACAAAAATTCTCTTCCAAAAATATTTCGCAACATTTTTTTGTTACTTTTAATAACAAAAATGTGGTAACAAGAAGCAATTCATAAATTATTCTCGTCTCCTGCACCTTCACGGTAAACAAAAATCCGTGAAATTTTTGGGCCCTAGGGTATGAAATCAGTTACAAACAAACGCCAAAAATAGTAAAACAGTTCATTTTTTCCTTCAAACCATTCAACCATACTTAGTTTAAAATCGAATAAGACTTTATAAAGAAATTTATAACCCAATATCAATAGCTGAATTCTTATCATAACCTAATCATCAGTGTAATACAAACCGTTGCTTCATATTAAGTAATCGTGTACATAATGCATGTAATCTCTTAGTAATTGTATAAATTGATGTTAATTGTAAATACTCGTGCTAGTACTGTAAGTTTTTGCCATTTCCTAAAAAACATGATTATTTAATGACCAAAATTTCAAGACAGTTTCAAATACATAAATTGCGTATTTTGAAGTAAAAATGCTACTGGAGGTCTACTAGTCAACATTTTTCTGACAACTTTTTCGATATTATGTCAGATTAACTTTACTTTCATTTGCAAGGTAGTGCATGCATGTAGTCATAATACTTGAGTAGTTTTGGTATACCGTTTGCATTTTTATGTTTTCGCGTCTCATGCTATAACGCTCAATGTGTTTTTTGCTCCTTTTTCACGTCTTCGACGTGAAAAAAATAAAAAAAATAAATAGCGCACGTAATGCGCACATGAGCGTTGTTATTGTTCAAATTATTGACCGCTTTTATTGATCTAATTGAGCTGTTGTTTGCTAACCCTAACCGCGTTATTAATGTGTCAGTAATTGACTGCTCTTTGCGTCATATAGTTTTGAATCGCTTTAGCGTTGCTAGTTGAAGTTGAGAATTGTAAATTCATTCTATGTTGATGTACTTTGAATGATTGTCAAGTAGCAATGGAACAATTATAGTATAATCACTAGTTGTAGTGCATCTAATAAGCACAAAGTGAATTAAGGCCCCCATTTAACCGTTTAGCATTGTCTAGTTAGTCATTAGTGACGTCTTTTAAACTGTATCGCTGGCGTCGCATGTTACTGGGTCTTTGTACCGTTTTGTTATGCAAGTTCACAATTCAGCAGTACCGCAATAAAATGTATGTAAGCATTCATCTGTAAATTTTTATCATTTTTGTTTAAAAAGTTTCATTTATGGCTTTCCAATTCATGTGAAATCGTTGAACATATTCTACCAAATATCACATATCTCTTTGTGACATCTTTTTTGACAGTCTGAAACCGCCATGTAATCGGAAACCACCTTTTTTGTGTATCATTACTGATTGCCTACTGTTACATCACTAGAAGAAGCCAATTAAAAGAAGAAAGAGTCAGCCATCGGTTATATCAAGCTATACCATAAAAAAATCAAGTTTCATGATCTTATTTTTGTTTAGACGTTTGCGTAACCAGAGTACTGCAATTGGTGTTTAATAAGCTTTTGATGCTTTTTATAGTCCTCATGGCACCCTTCGGAGCAGCATTTTGTCATTTTGGGGTGACTTTTCCTGAAGATGCCGCTCTGGTATACCTATGGCTAAGACAAAGAAAGCACAAAAACAATAAGTTAATTAAAATTACTCCTACGTCATTATTGCCTGTTATAAACATTTTGTAATTTGTTTAGCTGGCATCGCTGTCTTTACGTTTGTGTAAAAGAAAACCATTTTTCGGGTTTCTCGCTTCTTTCTTGGCTTCTTCCCAAATTAAGTTTGGTGCGCGTTCGAAGTCATTTAGCAGAGATAACTGCCAACATTACGTGCATTACCTAACTTTGCAAGAATCTGACTAGAAGAGGTTGCTATGCTGCACATACGAGTACAAAAATTACGACGTCGTATAGGCTCTTTCTAACAGACAAAACTGACGATGTCGTAACACTTACAAAGCTTTGCATAATACTAACCCAGAACGCGGACTGAACCAGCCAATGGTAATCAAGGTCGTCGTAACAACGTTTTGATCCTTTATGCCATTCTGTGGCTTTTAGCTTTTAACTATCAATACAATCTTACATGTTGCTTCAAAGACTCGCAGCACAACTGCTGTATACTAACTGTATATAAATACACCACATACTCTATATCATCGATCAGTGGTTGAATGGATTGAGCGTCTGCTACTGAAACGGTGGAACCGGGTTCTATTTAAGGTCGGGTCAAACCAATGACAGTAAAAAATTGGTATTCACCGCTTCCGTGCTTGATGTTCAGCAATAAAAGGGACAGTGTGAAGCCTCCGCCGTGCGTGGTAGACAGGTGGGCAGGTGGCAGCTTGACTCGAAGACCGAAAGATCCCTTCGCTGACTACTGGCCATGGTAAATTGGTGAAAGAAGATGTTACTCATAATTATTAACCAACGGTATATATTAATTTCCTTAACAGAATTTGAAATGGGGTTGCCATTCATTAACTTTAAATTCCAAAAATGTTTTCTGTATGCGTTTCGATCAATAGTAGTCTATATTTAAAACAGCAGAAAATAGGAAATCTATGTATTTTTATAATGCTGCATTGAAACAGCCTAAACAATTGACAAAAACCTATATATTTTTAGCTTAGGTTTTTTAAATTTCCAATTGTATGGCACAGTTTATGTGATTCTGGTTATCAGTCTTTTCTATTTTTTCTCTTTCTTTTTGAAAGAACAAACCAAAAAAGCAGAAGAAAAGAAATGTTTCAGGGCAATAATGTTGATTCACAGTCAAATTTAAAAATCCTTGACCGTGTGCTTTACCTTTGCGGGATCATCAGAGGAGAGTTTTTTATTTAAATAGAATGTCACACCTTGTCACGTAGGATAATATCTTTTTGGGGGTTTAGGTTTTGTTTGTGTTCTGTCACGTCGTTCATAAGCGTACCTTCGGGACGCTTATAGTGAATCCGGTAGAGTTGCATATTATGCTTAAATTGCTCATACAGTTTTGAAATAAATGCAAAATCAGAGCTGGGCACTTCCGCAAATCGGTCCACAAATCCGCGAATTGCGGACTTAAGGTTTTGATTTGTGGATTTGCGAACCGATTTCTTAATGCAAACGTTTTCGGATTTGCGGTAAAAAATTGAAATCTCCGGCAAATCCGCAAAGCAACAACATCGCATCGATGTTTCTTTGCAAATTACAAAAAAATAGTTTTTACGGTTCGACGTATAGACAAATTTGGGTGGATGTAGTCCTATTTATGAAGTACAACACCCTCTTGCAAATTTCGCTGCTGTAAAACGATTATTTTCCATGATTTCTGCTATTCTTACAGTGAAACGAACTAACTTAACGTCAAGAAACTTCCAACGGCTTGTTTTTCTGAAAGGAAACTTTGGCTTTTTGAGGTGGCAAGGGTTTGTACAAGACGACTTTGACAGCATGCCCTGCACGTCTAGTAGATAAATACACTGCAGAACTACCAACATTTTCAATCTTAGGTTAATGTTTTTAGTTTCGTTAATCGTGTTTTTGAAATGCATAGTTTAGACCGCATATTTTAGAAAAAAAAACGTCAACTGCAATATTTTCTCGTTTCAACCAAGTTATTTTAATTGTGTCTGCATATTGTCATGCGTCATGAAGGAGCAGAAAGGAATATTGACAACGAACCGCTCCCCATTTCTTCACTAAAGCAGTAAAGAGTAGCCTATAAGCCTGTAATGTATCATTTTTGAAAACGCAAAAACGCAACTTTGTGTGACTCAGTGACTGAAGTTTTACGTACCGCAACTCAACAAAGATTTGTGCGGTTCTGTTTATCCTGTATGACATGTGCAAGTACGTAAATCAAGTGAGGGTTTTCACTCAACGAACATACCGTAATGAAAACTTTGAACGATCGACGAAAATGAGTGGCAGGTGAGGCCGCGCTCTTCCAAGTCTCCACCTCAGGTACCAGGGTCACAGCCGTAATCCAACTACGGTCGCAGTTTAGTTTAAAAATAAGCCGGCGTGCATTTCCACTCGGCCATGCTGCTAACATGTATTACTTACGAAAATAGGATATTAGATAAATCAAAAAAATCTGCTCATGTTTATTACAGGTCTGTAGTCTACATTGGAAATATGAAGCATTGTTATTGCTGTAGGTCTTCTCTATTTACCAAACCAGGCCAAAATAATAGCAAAGTTTGCCGAAGTGAAAAGTCATTTGCTGTTGCGGAAGTGCCAAAAAGTAACTCAAAGGTTCCGCAAATTTGCGATTTCAGACCATCCACTACTTTTTTGCGGTCGAGGAATTGAGTGTAAATTAGCGGTGCCCAGCAGTGTGTAAAACATAATTTTACGACTGTGATCATCGTATATTGGTACTAAGTTGGATTGAGTATGACCGTGAGACAATTTAAGAACAATGGGATTGTGAGTCAAGCTTCCATATCTGGCTTAGCAGTTGAATATTGTTTAACGCTCCTGTTGATAACGGTATTGAAATCCAAGCGAGGAAGCAGCAAACTCCTGTTGTAAAGTTTTTAGTTTGTCTCAATTACAGATCGAATCTGTAGTATACTGTTGTTTCTCTAGCGGACGTTTTTCACCTTTTGTTTTGCTTCATAGCCACAAGAAGACAAGGAAAGTAAGAATGCTTGAGTGCAATTTGATGTAAAATTCGATAAATATCACATAATCGCCCATTAAACACCATAGAGTAGATTGAATTAGTGCACACTTCAGTGTTGACGTCGTGTTAGTTGGAATTATTTCAAGCGCATGACAAAACAATTTTACAACTTAACTTTGGCTAAAATTAAAGGAGCTTTAAGCCAACAAGAGCTTTCAATCGTGATTGAATCTTTTATCTACTAGATTCAATACCATTGATTCGAGTTTTGAATCTAGTAGACAAAAGATTCAATCACGATTGAATCTTTTATCTACTGGATTCAATACTCGAATCAATTTGATGTACTCAAATACTCGAATCAATTGATGTAATCCTGTAGCGCCCATGCATACGAATATTTGACAAAAATACAGGAAAAGTTTTTTCGAGGCAAAGGGTGATGCATAGTCAGACCTTAATGCAACTGGGGTGGTATCATGATAAATTACCATATTTGGCAATGTTGCAAATATGCAACACTGGGTAATACAGGCTGCAATTTGGATTACTTCCAGGGACTTGAGTACGGTACGGTTGAGTTTTGGAAAAAAGTACGGTACGGAACTACGTACGGTATTTTCTGGTAAACTACGGTACGGTACGAAAATACGGTATTATTTTTTCCGTCCGTACCGTACTCTTTCCGTACATAAAGTTTTAAAGACAAAAAGTTTGGTTTTGACTTTGCAGAAATTATTGCATTGAATATACTACATGTGTTACGGATCAATTTTTGAACAAGTTTGACTACACCGGAGTTTTCTTGACGTAAACTTTGTATGATTTTATGACGTAACAATGATGTTTTGAATTGCGATCTTAATGTATACTGCAGAATTTCAACAGAAGTTTTGTCACATAGCCAATTAACAATAACTGTGCTTTGCAAGACGAAACAAGAATATTTTTTACAGTAGTGCCATTATTTGATCAGGTATACGTTAGCGTGCAAGCTAAATGAAGAACTATCTGATAATAATACAGCGTCGGTAGAATATATGTAGACTGAGAGTTATAGCTAATTATTAACTACTGTACATCGAAGAACCCAGTGAGAGCAGTAGCGTAGCCAGGCGGGGGTGGGGGCTGGGGAGGCTACAGCCCCCCATTCGCATGCGTCGACCAAAATGCTGAAGAAAACTAATGTCACACTTTTAGCTCTTTTGAAACTGTTTAATGCACTAGTAAGGTTAAAATAGTGATTTAAAACATCTTTTGAAGCATACATTCAGGGGAGGGGGCTAATTTGCCAAAAATAAAACTCACAAATACATGAAAACTTTGAAAAATGGCCAAAAGCAAGCAATCAAATTGGATCACTAGTGTAAAAATGCTAAACATAGGTGTCATCCACAAATATACTATATATTTAACTAGGAGTAGGGAGAGGGGGCTATTCAGTATTAGTTAATTACCAACCATTTCTCTCAAATCTCTTTTCATTAGCCCCCTACGAATTATTTTTCTCTATAAGCTGTGGACAAAATAGATCATGTAAGTTTTATTGAACTATACGATTTTATAATTTACCTGCATCTAAATACGAGAATTAAAATTTTGCCATCAGCCACCTCTCAAATAGCCCATTTATGCAACCAGTTTAATCATGTTTGCACTACCAATTTCAATGCCACGTTTTAAAAGCATTATTTTTCTTAGCAAAATAGCCCTAAAATTAAGTTATTTTTGCAAAAAATGTAAAATTTTCGAGCGTTGGGGGCTCCGCCCCCAGATCCTTATGCCCCAGTCTCTGGCAAAGGCACTGGAGCCACCGGATGCTACGGGGTTTGCCCACAGACCCCCATTAGCCTCTGGCGGTTGGGGCTCTGCCCTCAGATCCCCAAAACAGCCCCGCCCCTTGCGAGTTTCTGGCTAAGCGCCAGAGTGAGAGTGTGCTGCTCCTCTGAAGTTCATAGTTGCTCTATTTTTGAATGCAGATGCTATTTTAAATAAAATTTCAGTCGCAGTGGGAAACTGGAATAGTGCAAAAAGAAGAAAACAGTTTTATTTTAGGGATTTAGTTATTCCGATTGGTAATTTGCGCTGTACTGAATTTACTGGTGAATATTTTTGGAAATGTGATTTTCATTGCTGGATTAAAGATTTGAGTCAACGATTTGGGTAGTTTAGTTGTCACTTCAGCAGTGGCGCCAGCGGGAGTACAGTCAGCTGTTTGGTACTTTTTGCTTTTTTCGTTAAGAAGTATGTAAAGACTTGATTAAGGTACATTCTAAATGAATTGAAGTTTATGCTAAAAGACGGCATAATCGAGGCAATAATGTTTCAGCGATGCAACACCTAAACCTTTTGCTTGCCATATTTTTGAACTATATTAAAAACAGACAATTCTTTTTAATTCGTTCGTTTTGTTTATTATCGGTGTTTTGCAAAGTGTGAAGTTTCGGATATTGAGTTGACAATATTGCCTACTACCTATATTGTAGCTGTTTTGAATTGTTGTGTGGAAAATAAGTTCTGCGGTTTATGATCGAGCTTTTACTTAATTATTTTACAATTTGTGCTTATTTTCCAGGGTCCCATGTCCCACTAAAGGCTAAGTTTTATGACATAAAACAAAAATTTTAATCTATTTATTGAAGCGATGTCACAAAAGCGGCTAACATTCTAGCCATTTGTAGGATACGGAAGCGCGATAATTGATATGAGTAGATAAAACCGTAACCCTTGCTGCAGTGGCGTTGCTTGGGAGGCAGTTCGCCCGGGTGTCACCATTTTGGGGTGACACCATTTGGTGATGTAAAACCATAATCCGGCCGAAAACTCTACCGGTTTGTCGTGAAGACCTTTTTTTTATTTTGGTCTCCATCCGCATTTGGACCAAAAACTGCGCTAATTTACGTTGAAGATCCTTTTTTGTGTCTCCATCCACATTTGGACTTAATCTTCATCTAAGTCGGTTACTGCTGCGGAAGCGTCACATGTCAAAGGGTGACACCACGGCACCCAGCTCCGGGTGTCACCGCGAAATCCTGCCCGAGTGCCACCATTCTTAGTAGAGCCTCTGGCTTGCTGCTTTTAATCGCTGAGGATAAAGCGAAATTATGATGTTTATTATCGTCATCAAGCTGATGTTATTCACTTTAATCATTTAATGTTAATACCAAGTACCGTAACTAGGTGGATGAGTGCCCGAATTTTTTGAGGAGAAAATAAAATTATCTAATTGTAAAACCTCTTATTTGCTATTGCGTAGGAAGAAATAAATGTTCAGTAAATTAATTAGTACGGAAAGATACGGTTTTACCGTACGGAAAAAATTCCGTACCGTACTGTTACGTACGGTATTTTGGTGAGGTACAGAATTACGGTACGATATTTAATTGGAAGTACGGAGTACGGAAAATCATTCTGCACCATAGCTAATCCCCTGATTTCAACACAGAGAAAAAACGATGTTTAATCACACAAAAACAAATAATTTTAATGTAAATCGAATTTGGAAATACCACATAGCTAAATTATTATATATAAGATAGCCTAAGCTAAAAGAATCTAGCATAATTGGTGAGTAATTTTAACGCAAAACAATTTCACACAAAATTAGTACCCATTTTGTAGTTGTAAAGATCAACAACAATTGATCCTTGCTCCCATCAAAACTTTGATTCCAAAATTCCAAAGCCCTTATCCCTAGAAACCACCATCTTTGAAAAAGTATTGCATGAAGATGTCCTACTAAGTAACCGCTGAATACTTAGTAACCCCTCTCTAAAACTACTAGAGTGCTGATATGCAAAGTAGCAAATAGTACAAAAGCCACTACTCAGTACTTGGATAAAATGACCAACTAAACCACTTTTCGTAACCAATGCTATTTTGTTCAGCAGTCAGTGGTGCAGCGACGTCTGTTCAAAAACATCAGATTTTTAGAGAAGAAACATCAGATTACATCCAAACTACAAAACCAATGCAGCAAATTTCCAACAAAATTATCCATGCAGGCCCGGCGCCACGGGGGTCATTGATAAAGATCTTTTTTTTCGGTCTTCATCCCTAAATATATTTTTGTGCCCCCTCCAAAATATTTTATGCCTCCCCAAGCACACTACAATGGCGCCAGGCCTACTTAAAGATCACAAGATTGCATCTCTTTCAACCGTTTATTTAGAATTGGGTGAAGACCTTTTTC
This sequence comes from Trididemnum nubilum, assembly GCA_963965965.1. Classification (NCBI taxonomy): domain Eukaryota; kingdom Metazoa; phylum Chordata; class Ascidiacea; order Aplousobranchia; family Didemnidae; genus Trididemnum; species Trididemnum nubilum. The sequence goes on from OZ014469.1 coordinate 6,394,079, forward strand.
TTTTTTGTTTGAAGATCACCGCATTTCCAAAGCTGTTTGCCAAATGATAAGCTAAATAGGGTGGATTTAGCTTTTTATAATCTTTTTTTGTAATTCACATAAAATTTTTGTCAAAAATATCAGATTTCCTTCTAAAAGCAAATTACCGCAGATTTCCGTCAAAAACATCAGACATCAAATTGCAAGTCAAAAACATCAACGCACCGGCCAGTTGGTCGAGCGGTAGCGCGTTCGTCTCTGAAGCGGAAGGTCTGAAGTTCAAATCTCGGGCCGGTCAAATCGGACCCAGTGTTGCCAACGGCTAGTTACCGCTGACACATTTCTTCAAAAGAAGCTGTGTTGCCCGGGTGCAATGACGCGAAGATGGGCTCCGCCAACTCCTTACACGCTTTGGCATAATAAAGCGAGTATTGATGGATTGCAGCTACGTCATAGCTTTTTCCCGCCAAAACAATTGGACGTCAAAACGCCATTACAAAGCATTGGACGTTACCGTAAATCAACGTATAATTCCTTCAGTGGGCATATTTAAAGAATTTGATTGTAAAGTAATACTTTTGTTGATAGCCTGGCCTTAATTGATAGTTACCACGAGCGATTTGAGCAGCTTACATAGCTCAGTGGGTCTGAAAAGTTACGCTTTTTGTGAATTCTCATCTTGCATTGCCTGCTATTGTCCACTTTGACCGATTTTTAGCTTTGTTTCGAATCGTAAGTTCGGCTATATCCTAAAATACTTAAAATTTTAAGTCACAGCAGTAACACATGGCCGATTAATATTTAGTTTAAGCACCATTTATGAATAAGGTCACTAGCTCAAGTTGAAATAAATGCAAATTAAGGCTCGATCAAAGTTACACCGTTACACTGAGGCCAATTAAATCATTAGTTTAAATGACATATCTAAGAAACAATTTGACGAAAACAACTGCTAATGCGTTTTAACTTCGAGCAACCAATAATCATAGCGGTAAGCCGCTAATGAAAACACGAAATGCAAAAAGTTACCAAGATCTTGCGAAATAGACTTCTGAAATTACAAAAGTTAAAAAATGCGCTAATTTTGTCACAAATAAAGGAGATACAACTGTTCCATTATAGCGCCGTCAATAGTAAGCCACGAATTTGATTACCGAAACTAGCTATCACCATCCATATTACATGATTCTAATGGGTTACTTAACAGCAAGCTGGATTTACGTCACTGAAAAAAAGCAAACAAAACCGATGTCTTACTAATTAAAATCTTTTTCAGCTTTTACAGGCTTTTACCTAGCATTTAACTTTAATGTTTCAAAGAATCAACTCTTTTACAGCCTAAAAATACGCTCTATATCTTCACTTTCAGAATTTTTGCATGCATTTACATAGCGCCGATCCGCAATTTTGACGTCCAGCGGTTTGGCTAGCAACGCGATGACGTCACGTGCAATCCATCAATCCTGAAAGATTTGATTTGAAAAGCGTCAACGCTGGCATCACTGTCTGCAGCTCAACTGGCTTGATTTAGATTTGGATTACATGGTATGCACTAATTGGTGCTATTTTAAAAACATGAAAGTAAGCCAGGATCTAAAAAAGTAAATTGAAGAATATGCACTGTGTATTTGTAATACTCGCTATGGTTTTTCAGCATTTATACCAATTTTCCAATCAAGCTCTTTGCGCCCAGTGTTGCAAATTTGCAAGATCACTGCAAATCGCTTTGCTCCGAAAGCTTTTGTTTTAAGTCTGACAGTTTTGCGCATTCTAAGTGACATTTGGGTAGTACCAATTAAGAGAACACAAAATGCATTTCGATTTCTATACTATCTGAAACTCAAAAAGGAAACAAAAATTGGTCAGTAACCAAATTTTGGCAAAATATGCTTAGCAAATATGAAAAAGGTTGCTTTTTGCAGCCAGTGATCGGTGGAAGTGTAATAAGAGGCACATTTGTAACAGCGGGCGTTTAGGTAACTAGCCAAATTTTTATAAATTTAATTTTTTTAATCACAGTTCTTTTTTTTAAGCTATAGAACCTATGTAGCTTATTTAAAACCAGGCGCGTAGCCAGAAATTCGCAATGGGGGGCTGTTGGGGAAGTCTGGGGGCGAAGCCCCCAGCCGTCAGAGGCCAATGGGGGTCTGGGAGCGAAGCCCCCAGCCGCCGGAGGCACGGGGGTGTGGGGGCGGAGCCCACAGCGCTCGAAAATTTTGCATTTTTTTGCAAAAATAACTTCATTTTAGAGGTATTTTGATTAAAAAATAATGCTTTTAAAACGTGGCTTAGAAATTGGCAGTGCAAACAAGATTAAATTGGTGGCATAAATGGGCTATTTGGGAGGTTGCTAATGGTAAAATGTTAGTTCTCTTGTTTAGATGCTGGTAAATTATAAAATCGAATAGTTCAATAAAACTCACACGAAGTAATTTATTTCGTATACAGATTATAGAGAAAAATAATTGGGGGGGGGGCCAATGAAAAGCGATTTAAGAGAAATGATTGGTAATTAACTAATACCGAATAGCCCCTCCCCCCTCTCTATTCCTTAATTTATAGTATATGTGTTGATGACACCAATGTCTAGCATTTTTACGCTTGCGATCAAATTTGGTTGCTTATTTTTTACCATTTTTCAAAGTTTTTTATTTATTTGTGAGTTTTATTTTTGACAAATTAGCCCCCCTCTGAACATATGTTTCAAAAGATGTTTTAAATCACTATTTAGTCCACTCCAGTGCATAAAACAGTCTCAAAAGCGTTAAAAACGTAGTATTTTTCTCATTCTGCATTTTGTTCGACATGCCAATGGGGGAGCCATAGCCCCCTCCACCCTGGCTACGCTACTGTTTGGAACAAGGGGCGCAACAGGGTTAAGCTTGGTCTACAATGTCTAGTAAAATCATAAGCGACGAGCGTATTCTAAGTTTTTTTAGCCAACTGGCCGCTTGCACGCTGGTTTGGCGCTACGTCGAGAATACCGATTCCTGTTTATAGTAAACCTAAAAATGCATTAGTGCGCTTTATGCTAAAACGCACTTTAATGTTCTTTATGCTCAGTGTAGGGCCTTAGTTTGGCTCAATTTTGAGCATATCTAACATCATTACAGACAAGTTGTCTTAAAGCGGAGTTGTAGCGGCTGAGACGTCTTGATCGTTTTAATTTGATTGATCGCTAATCCAATCTATCACGAGTTAGTAATAAATCAACTCAGGGCCGTATTCAGAAAAGGACCAGGCTGATAGGCTCAGTCTAAAAATCTTTGATATTTGTCTGAAAATTTTCGCCCAATATTACAGTTGCTGAAAAAGAGCAAATAACGAAATTAAGAGAAGTCAACTGTTTTTCAAGGAGTGCATTTTCATTTTCGACCCTTTTTATTTGAGTGTTAATTGCTTAATTAGGAAACGCCATATTTCCATTGACATTAGCGGAAAAAGTACCTCAAAACTGAGCCTCCACACTTCGAAGCCTCATCTTTTCATTTAAACTTTTTTAGCTGCCCGTTTGAAGCTACCGAACAGAGTTGCCGGTAATCGCTAATCAAGGACCGAGAAACGTAGGTCGTAAAGCCGACTCAAAAAAAGCGAATTGAATTTTCTTCCAGTCAATGTCCACTATACAGCGTGACTACAAGGCGTACAAACGGGCCATCTCTCAGTTTTTGAACTTGTCGCAATTTCAAGTTTTGCTCAGACCAGCATTGCCTTTTCAATATAATTTAGTTTGACTTGGTCAATGCTTGTGTAGTAATGTTGAAGCGAAGTGTGATTTGTACGTTTTTGGACAGCTACTTTTACATTTGTGTTTTGAACTTTATTTTCACAAGAGTTTGTTATCATAGGTGCCTTTATAGTCGCCATAGCTTGAATGCAACGTTTGCAACGTGCGAAATGACTTTGAAAAATCGGTTACGAAGGACTTTATTACAAAAAATAATCAGTTACAAAAGTTTGAAAAATCAGTTACGAAGGTTGAAGGATGAAAAAGGCCGTTGGAATTTTTTAAAATCGCTCTGAAACGCCACTAAAATCAAATCCTTTCTTATACAGTACTCGCTAAATTACTCCCAAGCAAGTAACGAGTTGCACGGCTTATATTCGCATCATTGTACCTGCGGGCAACATAGCTCCTTTTGAAGAAATGCCGTAGCAGTGGCGAGACGTTGGCAACGTTGTGCTCGATGTAACCGGCACGATATTTGAAGTACAGATCTACCGCTTTAGAGATCAATGCGGAACGCGCTATTGCTGAACCAACAGTACTGGCCGTTTCAAATTTTTTAAAATAAAGAAATTGCATTCGAAATGAAGGCAATAGCGATCTTTTTTTTTAAATCATGCAAAAAAAGAAAACAGTTTAAATTTTTTTGTTTTGTCTGGTGGTAGCGTGACTTGAACATCATTTTATAATGTCGTTGGTTGTCCTAAACAAAAAGTAAAATAATAATAATCAAGTGGAAGAAAACAACTCTGCAATTACAGTTTGGTAATAGTTATTGCTTAATTGGTGGTGTAAAGTGTTAAAGAAGACTGAAGGCAAAATCAATGGAGATTTCTAAAGTTAAGGCAATCGCATTAAATTAGATTGGCGTTGACTTTTTTCTAATTCTTGACCCAGCTGCTTCAGAGATATTCTACTTCAAACACGACGAATAGGTCTTTCTAATCATAATTTTTATTGGCAGTCCCGACGTTTCCCTGCAGAAGACCATTGATTCCCAACATTTTTCTAACCGTGGCCCATTTTCAACTAGAAAATTTTCCACGGCCCAAGTCGCAATGTATTGCTCAACTGGAATCTTCCTCTATTCTGCGATCTGTAAGCGCTTTCCGAAAAAAAGATCTTCGCTCCAGACAGCGCCATTATATCTGCGTATTTTCAGACGATCTCCACTTACGCGCCTTACACCGCAAATTTCTGCAAGCTTTCTAACGATTTCAGGAAATAAGAAGCTCATCGCACAATTACAACTTTTTCAAACCAAAAAGCTCTGGGTCCACCGTAAAATGCTCCTGTGGTCCACCGGTGGGCCATGGCCCATAAGATGAAAACCTCTGCAGTATACGTAGACTTTTCCAAAGTTAGTTAAATTAACATATACGTTGAGCAGACTGGTTTGGCGCAAAAACAATGGCGACAAAAATGTGTCTAAAATTTCTCGCATCTCCTATTTTTGATAATGGAAAATTGCCGACAAGTATTGCAAAAAATTGAATTTCTAAAAACATGCTTTACAAAAATGCTTTCAAAAATGTTATTAGTTTTTTTTCTGTGACGTCTAGTTTTTTAGTTATTTACAGGGTGGGCCAAAAAAATGTTACCACTTTTTATATTCTAACCATTTTCAAAATTACTAAGACTTTTGTTTCATATTCCTGCTCTTAGGAGAAAGCAGGGAGTCAATATGAATAACGTCATTTACCGGCAAGATGGTGCTCCTCCACATTGCTCAAATGTCTCACTGGATTTCCTCAACGAGTACTTTCCTGGAGACTCATCTCACGGCGTACGACCAACCCATGGCCTGCCTACTCTCCTGATCTTTCTCCCGCAGACTACTTCCTATGGGGGTACCTGAAGGAGAGGGTGTACTACAACAACCCACAGACCATTGAAGCCCTGAAGACCAAAATCTGTCAGGAAATTTGAAGAATCCCTCTTGAGATGTGCGGCAATGTCATCACAAACTTCAATGTGCGTGTTGCAGCTGTACTCCACAGAAGAGGAGCTTGGATTGAACATGTTATCAATTATTGAACTGTGTAAGAAACAAGAAACAAAGTGAAAAGACTTTGTTATCAAATTTTAATTGGATATTTTTGTTAAACATCTGTGAAAAAAAATTTCGAATAAATGTTCATTTTTAAAATTTGTGAATGGATTAAAAGTGGTAACATTTTTTTGGCCCACCCTGTATATTACAATTGTATCCGGATAACATGTAACTTAGTAGTAGCGATTTTTGCATTTTGCCTGAATGTGTTAAAAAACATTTGCTTTGATCGTTTTGTCTTTTCTCGTGATCGATTAATGCTCTCAGAACTTCGCTACGATACCTTATCAATTTATGAGGAATTAATAGTTACAAATCTTTGAAATATGCTGGCATGTGTTTGGCTCCTCTCTTTGATAGAAGATTAGTTATTGTTCTTTTTCAACTAGCTACGCAAATGGAGAAAGCGATAGCAGCACTTAAACCGGAAAAGTGGTCGCAGCTCCGGAGAATCAAATGGTTCTTCTTCGATATTGAAACGTTCTACCACAAGCATTGTGGTTATGCTCAGTGGTGGGCAGTAACTAGTTACAATTGTAACTAGCTACTGTAATTAGTTACTTTTTTAGTAACTGTAACTTCGTTACTTTTTTTCAGATGTAACGATATTTGTAACTAGTTACCAGTTTGGAGCCCTAAAAAAGTTACAGTTACAGTTACTTTTTGTACTTCATGCTTTGAAGCAAATTACAGAGTTTTTATGAATTCCATTCAAAATAATTGTATTACACTGGCAACACAGGACGCACAGTCGCATGTCTGATCAACCATAACCTTTTCTCCATATTCTATTCACTGTGTTCACTGGACTATAAACTATCACTGCCTTCACTTTAACCAGCAATCACATGTATAGTCCAGTGAACACAGTGAATAGAATATGGAGAAAAGGTTATGGTTGATCAGACATGCGACTGTGCGTCCTGTGTTGCCAGTGAACACAGTGAAACTTTTCTCCATATATACTGTCCAGATCTGCCTTACGCAGACATAAAAAACAATAGACAACATTGGGCACTAGAGGCGGAGGAGTACGTGATCATAAATTGAAATAATTGTCAACTTTGAACGTTTTATACGTAGGCATTAGCTTAACTGTAGTAAAATTTGCTACTAGCTTAGATACCGGTAGTTGTTTTGTGAAAAGCAGTAATTTGAAAATCACCCGCAACAGCTGCTTAAATATTTATTATGACAACTTTACGAAACTTTTCCCCGTTTATCCTACGTTTGACTACACTAGGTCTACGTAATTTTTCTGATCGGATGTGTTGACATAACTAATTGGTTTCAATTTGAACTGATAACGCCAGCAAAAGTTTGCGAAAGCGTTAACTAGTTTCAATATTATTTTACGTGAAAACTAGTAGTTTGTTATATTTGTTTAGATGCTTCGACATGGGCATAGTGCTTTGCCGAAAACAGTCAGCGTAATTCTTGCAAATAATTTAAATAAAGTAATTTTTATTAAGATTAATTGCGTGTCAGTATTGGCAATAATTTGCCTATTTCAGCTATGGTACTTTGAAAGCTTATTGAGTTTAAAGCTTCCCCAAAATATCAACGGCTGAGGCAGATAAGAGTCAAAAATACTTTGCGCTTTTTGCTGGATTCTCACACTATGTTTTGCACCACTTTCTCGCAGAAGAATCCAGCAGTCCATAATATGCCACTTTTTCGGAATTATTCTCTCCTGATAGCGATCTTCCACATGTTTGATTTGTAATGAAATCGTTCTCAATGTTGGAAGGGAAGAAATCCGAGGGGGAAATTGAGAAAATGAATTTTCGGTGATATTTTTCCACAAAGATTTTTGCAGCTGCATAGAAAATCTTAAACTATTCTGAGTTATGAAGAAGATTTGCTGCCTAAAAAATTGTTGACCTCTACGCAAAATTGATACCATGCTTCTTTTTCTGATGAGCTTAGCATTTTACCAAATCTTTCTTCATTCATCAGTTTCCAAATTTTTGTTTTTATGAATATTTCAGCAGATAAGTTCAAATCTCGGGTCGGTCAAATCGGACGCAGTGCTGCCTACGGCTCGCCCCCGCTGCGACATTTTTTCGAAAGAAGCTGTATTTCCCGGGCGCAATGACGCGGAGATGGGCCCACCAACTCGTACACGCTTCGGAATAATACAGCGAGTATAATGAAAGATTTTGAACTGATTTGCTTTAATAAGTTTTTCAAGAGTCCTAACTTGATCTGTGTTGGTGCAAACACTTTCGTGGGATCAAGTAAAGAAACATGATAAATTTTGCTAAAAAACTATTCAGGTGAGTGCCAATCTTTACAAATATAGTGCTGTTTATCATCTTGGCTGTCCCAACAACACAAAAAGCAATGGTGCTAGGCATAACTTATTTGTAACCTTAAGGAGAAGGCCAATAACTTTAAGATCTCTACAAATATTCCAATTATAGAACGAATACTCGATCAAATGTAAAACCAACACCATTGTTTCATAAGTTTTGTGTAGTTCATAGGCATGGGCAAAATGAGTCAATGACAAATGATTTCCTTTATGGAGCAGAATAGCTTCAAACTTGCTTTGCATGAATCAATGAACTGTTTCCACTCGTCAGGATTGTGCTCAGATCTAAGGCCATAAAACGGGTCATTGATATTACTGCAATGGCATACACTATTGTACCGAGAAGCAATTTTGAAACTTGGTACGCCGTTAGCGAAAATATATGTAAATTTAACGCCCTTGTTGCTGCATCTTTCACAGTTTCAATCTAGAAGCAAGAAGCTCTGATTTTTTTCGTTAGTTCCAAATCTCTAACTAAGTTGTTTGGTTCATTTTGGTTCGATAGGTGTGGAATCAGGAATGCTTGTAATGAATGTGGCTCTTCGTCAAGCATAACCAGTGGTGGGCAAGTTACTTTCTAAAAGTAACTAGTAACAAGTTACAGTTACTTGGCAAAAAGAGTAACTAAGTTACAGTTACAGATTTGAAAAAGTAACTAGTTACAGTTACAAGTTACAGTTACTTTTAGTGATTAAAAATTTGGACTAAAAACAGACCTGTCGGCACTTGCCAGATTACGTCTGTTTGTCTCAGAAGTATATTAGGACCAAACCAAGGATGTTTCTTTGTAACAAAATTTAGTTTTGTCAAAATTTGGACTAAAAACAGGCCTGTCGGCACTTGCCAGATTACGTCTGTTTGTCTCAGAAGTATATTAGGACCAAACCAAGGATGTTTCTTTGTAACAAAATTTAGTTTTGTCAAAGCGTTAAATTTCATGCATCAACTTTCAAAGTCGCATTTGTGTAAGAATGCAAAGAAAAAAGGACTAGCTAGATCTAAAAATATTCACTAATAGTTACAAAAATTTTGAAAACAGAAATCAGTTAATTGCCTTTCAAAAAGGCTAACATTTCAAAGTGTTCGTCACTGAGCCCACAGTGTTTTGGTTTTAAGATATCTTTACCCAAACTAAATAGTCTCTCCACTGCTGCACTAGATGGTAGGGTAATATTATATTGCAATTGCAAACTAACACGGATTGCTAGTACACGTACAGCTGTGCAGTAGGCATACTCAGCACTGAATCCCCAAACGGTTTCAATCACCAGAAAGCGAAGTTGGAAAACTATCACTGCCTTCACTTTAACCAGCAATCACATGTATAGTTCAGTGAACACAGTGAATAGAATATGGAGAAAAGGTTATGGTTGATCAGACATGCGACTGTGCGTCCTGTGTTGCCAGTGTAATACAATTATTTTGAATGGAATTCATAAAAACTCTGTAATTTGCTTCAAAGCATGAAGTACAAAAAGTAACTGTAACTGTAACTTTTTTAGGGCTCCAAACTGGTAACTAGTTACAAATATCGTTACATCTGAAAAAAAGTAACGAAGTTACAGTTACTAAAAAAGTAACTAATTACAGTAGCTAGTTACAATTGTAACTAGTTACTGCCCACCACTGAGCATAACCACAATGCTTGTGGTAGAACGTTTCAATATCGAAGAAGAACCATTTGATTCTCCGGAGCTGCGACCACTTTTCCGGTTTAAGTGCTGCTATCGCTTTCTCCATTTGCGTAGCTAGTTGAAAAAGAACAATAACTAATCTTCTATCAAAGAGAGGAGCCAAACACATGCCAGCATATTTCAAAGATTTGTAACTATTAATTCCTCATAAATTGATAAGGTATCGTAGCGAAGTTCTGAGAGCATTAATCGATCACGAGAAAAGACAAAACGATCAAAGCAAATGTTTTTTAACACATTCAGGCAAAATGCAAAAATCGCTACTACTAAGTTACATGAAGAGTTTAATTCCAAAACGCGATAAACGCCAAATCCGAAAATTTTGAAAAACCATAAAGAAATGCGAGCATTCGGGTCGTATACTACAGGTGTGAATTCGTTTTCCTCCAAAACGCGATAAATCCTTTGCTACGTAGCCATTGCATTAATGCTTTTGTTTCAAAATGCGATATGCGCCACTCCACGTTTTTTTCAACCCGCGATAAATCTGTTCAACCAATCAGCGTCCGTAAATAATAAGTCTATTCAGCAGCTGTATTGCAGCATTGGCAGGTGGCAGTTCTTGAACCAATAATTGGTTTAAATTCGTGCAATATTGCCCGCTTTGAATCATTCATCTTCTTTTCAATATCTTAAAATTTTTTAACAGCTACATTTAAAATAAAGTTAGAACAACAATATTCTTGCCGCTTCTTCGTAGCCGTAGGGTGCACGTAGCCGTAGTCGGTTTGATGATTCACGTACTCACGTGGTCTTGTGAGTCGCATGTTTTTTTTAGTTTTAGCGCCTAAAAATGAAGTTAGATGCTTTATTGCTCTGCTATAAGCTTTGTTGCTAGTTTTAGCGAAGAGTAGGCCTACCTAATAAACTTTTTTTGCAGTGTAAATCAGTGGAATACCGGTAGGTTACAAGACAGTTTAACTTCAGAGCCTGCTGCAGTTAATGACTCTTAGTGACATACAGTACTGAAAGGGGTAATACTTTAAAGGGAACAGAGTCTGTTTGGAAATTTCATACCATTTCCAGCAATGTAGAGAGGTATTAGGCTGTACCGCAATACACAGGGGCGCAGGGTGCATTTGATTATTGGGAGGCGTCCAGGGCCGTATCTAGAAAAACATTTCGGGGGGAGTTTTGGGGACAGCCATAATCAGGGGCGTAGCCAACGAAAAATTCAGGGGGGCCAAATTTTAATAGGCCTAAACAGGGGTACCAAGAGCCATTTGTGGGGGGAGGGATAAGGGGGATTTAAAGTGTGGGGACGATCACGGCAAGGGGGTGCAGGGGCGAAGCCCCCGCCGCTGAGAAAATTTTACGATTTTAAAAGCCATAATATGCGATTTTAAAAGCCATAATATGCATTTTCAGTTTTTCAATTATTGGGGGTGGCATGTCCGCCCCCGTCCCCCACCAACTGCGCCCCTGACTCTACATCAATGGTACCAGTACCGCTGTTAGGGTACTTTTTCAATACCAGTATTGGTAGGCTACCGCTAATACTTTCTTAAAAAGTACCGGTACCCCGGACTATACTTAAAAAGTACCGGTAAGCAGCAATGTTAATAGTTTAATCCGAAATCACGAAAATATTTTTGCACAATTGCACTAAAAAGTACTCCGGTACTACCTGAGTAACCTGACTACCATAGGCCTAGTAATTTTGGTGTGAAAGTACCACGGTTGTTCCACAGCACTTTTGACGAGAAAGTACCAGTTTCTCCGGTACTTTTAGGAAGTGCTGAGTCCACCACCATCGGCATAGTATAAACAAGTGGGGGTTACTACTAACTTGTGCTCTTTCTGATTTAGTAACTAGGCTATAGCTTATACAGTTCGCCAAAATCTCCATTTAACAAGAGTGTTCCTTAGATAGAAATGAATGATTTTGATGGTTTAGACGAGCCAGTGTTGGTTGCACCTATTGGGAAGAAGAGAAAGCCTTCTAAGAGTAATCACAACCGTGAGATTGTGAAGAAAATGCGACATTCTGGTGGAGGTAAAGTTTCTGTTGTAGTGTGCACACATACTGCAGCACAAAACCATGGCTTTTGTCACGCTAATAAACTTTCTCCAGACGATATTGCATTGAACTTTGCGAAATTTTATCAAGGAGGAAACAAAGTTCAACAGGATGAACAACTACTTCTGTTAATGTCAGTGGGAAAGACGCAACGGCGGCGAAAAAAGGTTGATGATGAAAATTCCAGAAAGGACAGGAATGTATCTGTAAAGTACAGCCTTCTGACACACGATCATCCAAACAAGTTACCAGTTTGTAAGGCCACCTTTCTAAGCATTTTAGGTGAGTGTTTCTACACACAATCAGATGAGTTCATGTAAACCCGCATCATTTTTCATTTTTCTTTATACTAGGCCAAGGTAGGCCTACTGTACTTAAGTTTCACATAAATGGCCAACTGCCGTGTGGATAAGACTTGGAATCTGTCAAGATGGCCGAGTGGATAGAGCATCTGCCTTTGAAGCAGTATATCTGGGTATGATTCCGGGTTGGGGCAAACCAAAGACTTCAACACTGGTATTCACAGCTTCCCAGCTTGACGCTCAGCATAGCGTGGAGTTTTCACCTTGCGTGGTATACAGGTGGAATCTCGACTAGAAAATCGCAGAGGTCATTTTGCTGTCACCAAGCCAAGTCAAATTGGTTAATAAATAGCAAAATTTTCAAATTTCGTTCAGTGAGCAATAGACTTCAGTACATTGCCATGAAATTATGCTGTTTTTCAGGTGTGAGCAAGGATCGTGTTTCTCGGGTAGCCAAGTACTATGCACAGAAAACCACAGTACGTCCAGAGAGAAGAGGTGGAGCACGGAAAGTTGAAGAAAATGAAGAAAAGAAACGACACATTCAGGCACATATCCAAACATTCAAGTGCCGAGCCAGTCATTATGGGCGTAGAGGAGCACCAGGTCGAAAGTATTTGCCATGTGATATGAATGTTAAGAAAATGCATGAACTTTTCAAATCACAAAGTCATGCAGATGTGAGCTATTCCCTTTATTATTCGGTGTTTCGTACAAAGTTTAATCTTGGGTTTGGTCATCCGCTAACTGACGCTTGTGCTGATTGCATGAATTATCGCATATCCACTAAAGATCCCAACTTGACAGAGGAGGAAAAGAGAACCAAGGCTGCGAGTTTTATTTTGCACAGACGGCGTGCTCGGGCCTTCTATGATCTTCTTGGGAGCATTGAGGAGGACACTATTACCGTGTGTTTTGATATGATGCAAAACCTTGTACTGCCCAAAACCCCCATTGGCCAGGCCTATTACTCCAGACAACTCTACTTGTATGTGTTTGGTGTAGTTGTGCATCATGGAAAGGACAGTCATCAGACAAAGGATGACATTCATCTCTACACCTGGATGGAGCAACAAAACAAGAAAGACATTAATTTAATCGCTTCTGCTTTGGACCATTTTTTCCGTTGTGTAGTCAATGGACAAGTCCAGAAAAGTAACACACTGCGCTTGTTCAGTGACTCATGTTTTGGACAGAATAAAAACATGAATGTCCTTGCCATGCTTTTTGCGCTGAGGAAAACTGTGTATTCCAATCTTCGGATAGTATTCACATTCCCCATCAGAGGACATAGTTTCTTGCCAGCTGATCGAGTCTTCGGTCGTATTGAGCAGGCGGTTCGTAAAAAGGATACTATTCTGCATCCCAAGGAGTACGTGGAAATTCTGCAGAATTACGGGAATGTTTACCGGTATGGCAGAGACTGGAAGGCTTTTGACTATAAGAAGGCAACACTGGAACTTGTTAAGGGACAGAGGTCATTCAAAATCAGTGAAGCGCGTCAGCTGGAGATCAACGAGGATAAACTCGGCTTCAAACCGGTGTACAATGGCACGTTTTGCCGGCACAGTGTGTTGAAGCGTGGCAAAAGGTGGTCCGATTTCAAATTAAATGAACTGGCAGACCAATCCACCGTTACGATGGCAAAAAAAAAGGATGTACAAAACCTCCTTGAAGCGATTGGCGTTTCTGACGAAGTTGCTACGTTCTACGAAGAAGCTCTGAACAGCATCGAAGGCACCAAAAGAAACGATAGTGATGATGATGAGTTTTAGTTTTGTTATTGATTTTACCAAGTTGCCTTCACCATGGACTGATGCTGTAGCTTCCTAACTGAAGTAGTGAGATGGTTATTAAAATAGTGTCATAACGACATTATGTCAATTCTAAACCCATGTTAAAACTGTGTATATAGGGGTTTCATTCTACGGCCGCATACAGTTGCGTACTAATACGCAACTGTCCGCGGCCTTTTTTTTGGCGTACAGTTACGTACTGTTGCGTGCTGATGTGAACTTTTGCTCTTCAAGGCAAAGTTTCGCAATAACAGTAATTAATTTTCTTTGTAAAAAAAATGCTTGTAACATCATTGTTGCATCAGAGAAAACATTAGATTTTGTTTTCAAAAAAATTTGCATGTGCCGTGTACAGTTACGGACAGTTGTGGACAGCTACGTACAGTTGCGTAATCGCAGTAGGCCTACGCGGTTCGATACGTAAAAGTTATGAAAAAGTTTTCCAAAATTTCGCGTACAGTTGCGTACTGGCCGCGTACAGTTGCGGACTGGCCGCGTACAGTTTCGTACTCAGTACGCAACTGTACGCGGCCTCAGTGTGAAAGCCCCATAAGCCATGAAATAATTAAGAAGAAAGAATAGTACAAAACAATGGGCCAGACTAGTCATATTTTGTAGGGATATGTAGCATTTTGACAAAAAAGATGAAGTGGACTTATAGCATTTTGGAAAAAATATTATTAAATTGACCAGTTTCTCTTAAATACAAAAAGAATAATTTTGATTGTTAATTGCAACTTATTTTATGCGTGTTTGACTAAATAGTGATTGTCATTCAATTACTTTTTCATCATCAGTTTTCCACGCACAAAAAAGTGTCTTTTTCTCAAATGTTCTAAAATGGATTTATCGCGTTTTGGAACCATACTCTTCACATGTTATCCGGATACAATTGTAATATACAGGGTGGGCCAAAAAAATGTTACCACTTTTAATCCATTCACAAATTTTAAAAATGAACATTTATTCGAAATTTTTTTTCACAGATGTTTAACAAAAATATCCAATTAAAATTTGATAACAAAGTCTTTTCACTTTGTTTCTTGTTTCTTACACAGTTCAATAATTGATAACATGTTCAATCCAAGCTCCTCTTCTGTGGAGTACAGCTGCAACACGCACATTGAAGTTTGTGATGACATTGCCGCACATCTCAAGAGGGATTCTTCAAATTTCCTGACAGATTTTGGTCTTCAGGGCTTCAATGGTCTGTGGGTTGTTGTAGTACACCCTCTCCTTCAGGTACCCCCATAGGAAGTAGTCTGCGGGAGAAAGATCAGGAGAGTAGGCAGGCCATGGGTTGGTCGTACGCCGTGAGATGAGTCTCCAGGAAAGTACTCGTTGAGGAAATCCAGTGAGACATTTGAGCAATGTGGAGGAGCACCATCTTGCCGGTAAATGACGTTATTCATATTGACTCCCTGCTTTCTCCTAAGAGCAGGAATATGAAACAAAAGTCTTAGTAATTTTGAAAATGGTTAGAATATAAAAAGTGGTAACATTTTTTTGGCCCACCCTGTAAATAACTAAAAAACTAGACGTCACAGAAAAAAAACTAATAACATTTTTGAAAGCATTTTTGTAAAGCATGTTTTTAGAAATTCAATTTTTTGCAATACTTGTCGGCAATTTTCCATTATCAAAAATAGGAGATGCGAGAAATTTTAGACACATTTTTGTCGCCATTGTTTTTGCGCCAAACCAGTCTGCTCAACGTATATGTTAATTTAACTAACTTTGGAAAAGTCTACGTATACTGCAGAGGTTTTCATCTTATGGGCCATGGCCCACCGGTGGACCACAGGAGCATTTTACGGTGGACCCAGAGCTTTTTGGTTTGAAAAAGTTGTAATTGTGCGATGAGCTTCTTATTTCCTGAAATCGTCAGAAAGCTTGCAGAAATTTGCGGTGTAAGGCGCGTAAGTGGAGATCGTCTGAAAATACGCAGATATAATGGCGCTGTCTGGAGCGAAGATCTTTTTTTCGGAAAGCGCTTACAGATCGCAGAATAGAGGAAGATTCCAATTGAGCAATACATTGCGACTTGGGCCGTGGAAAATTTTCTAGTTGAAAATGGGCCACGGTTAGAAAAATGTTGGGAATCAATGGTCTTCTGCAGGGAAACGTCGGGACTGCCAATAAAAATTATGATTAGAAAGACCTATTCGTCGTGTTTGAAGTAGAATATCTCTGAAGCAGCTGGGTCAAGAATTAGAAAAAAGTCAACGCCAATCTAATTTAATGCGATTGCCTTAACTTTAGAAATCTCCATTGATTTTGACCCAAAGCGCACCCGACCAGCAACAAATATCATACCTCCTGCGCAGCACTTAAACAGCCTAACCCATCTGGGAGTGGAACCCAAGGCTCAATATGGAAATTTAGATAACAAATGAATATTTAGCCTTGGAATGATGACTGTATGAAAGTAGAGGAGGATTAGGTTCGCTTTTCGTTGCTGGTTGGGTCCGCTTTGGGCTGCCTCTGAGCCCGCCATGGCTGGAAACCAAACAGGCAAACTATCTTTCATAGTTTATCATTTTAATATTTAGTCCTTGATTTTTAATTTTGGATTTCAAACTCAATGTACACTGTAGTGTTATTTTTTGACAAGAGTCTTTGATTATCCCGTTTACGAATAAAACAAACTGGAGGGTTGTAATTTTTGATTTTTATATGTGACGTATACTATGTTTTGATACTATATTTTGATACTAGTGACGTGTACTATATTTTTATATGTGACGTGTACTATGTTTTGAAAGCTGCTCTGGCCGATGGTGCTGAGTACTTTTTTAATCAAATGAATTCAAACTCTTCTTGCTGCATTTTTGATATTCATATTATGCTTCTGCTTGTGTGTCGAAGCATTTAGCTTACTGTGTTAACGAATAATCTATATATGAGGAAGCAAATACATAAAATTAACATTTAACAAAATAAAAATGCCTTTCCAGTGTAGGAGCAAAAGCAATCATACTAAAATTACAGTCAAGGTAGCAACATAAATTTTAGCCCGAAATTAACCAAATTCAGTTAAACGAGATGGGAGCTTACTAAAAAGCAAGCACAGTAAACAACCGACGCATGTGAAACTAGATGGGAGTTTATGGTAGTGATGGAGTTCTCGAGACCGATCTCGGGTCTCGAGACTGTCTAAAGACACATTTTTGAAAGTCTCGTCTTGGTTTCGCCTCGGACTTGAACTTCAAGTCTCGATTTCGAGTCTTGGTCTTGAAAAGTCATGATCTCGAAATATGAGAAGTCTCGAGACTCAAAATCTTGGTTAGGCGTAGGAGTAAAATTTTGAATTTAATTATTTAATGCAAGCAACGCAAACAAAGATTTGATTGACTTTCTAGGTCTTAACACCTGTTTAATTGTTTTCCAACAATCTCCTTTATTTACTCATTTCGGTCAATTTTCATTTATTTCCGTCAATGTTTTTAAACTGAGATCGTGAGAAACAAAGTTTTGCAATTAAACCTCAATTTTTGATAATTGGCTACTCAGTTAGAGATACTTGAGGTTCGAAAAAACTCTGGTAGAGCCGTGGGAGAAAACTGCTCGACCTGTTATTCATTATTATCTTTGTTATTTAGTTACGAAAGGTGTGATGTACAGAGGCGCCGAGAGCCGAACTTGAGCCCGGGGACAGCTCAAACATGGATTGCCACTCTCAAATTGGATGGGCCCCCTCTCGAGCTCAAGTATGATGTGATGGGCCCCCTTAAATTGGATGGGCCCCCTCTCGAGCTCAAATATGATGTGATGGGCCCCCTGAAACTGGATAGGTCCCCGGCCGAAATCCAGTGATCTACAAAAAATAAATAAATAAATAAAGGTCTTCACCGAAATTTGGACTGTTTTTTCGCCCGAAATCAAGTGATCTCAAAAAAAAAAAAAGGTCTTCACCAAAATTTCGACTGTTTTTCCGGCCGAAATCAAATGATTCCTTTTATTACTCAATGCAATTTTGATGGGCCCCCTCTCAAGCTCATGGGCCCCCTAAACACCATGGGCCCCAGGGTCATTGACCCCCCCTCTCGGAGGCCCTGGTGATGTAAAACAGTCTGGAGGGGAAGAAGCAGCTTAAGCGGTATTATTTGATGTTGATCTTTGTTGAAGGTGCTAATTGCCGCTGGCTACATTTTTGCTTTCTGGTAGTAAATGCTCTAAACCTTTTTCTCGTTCATGTTCCTTGCACGTGGACCGAGTTTGAGGTGGTACCAAGGCAGTGCGATGAGGTTTGGTCAAGGAAGGTTAATCAGGACAGCTCAGACCTCAAAGTGATTGTTTTCAGTCTCATTCTATTGAACAGATCTTTCGTAGTATGATACAGTAGGGTGGCCCTTAAATAGGGCAAAAAATTTTTTTTGAGAAAAGTTATGCTCTCACCCCCTGATTTGGATCTCCCTTGATAGAAAACAACTTGTGTAAAATTTTGTTGTGATACAAGATTGTTTTGGGTGTGCTCAAGCCACTTTGTTTTTGTATTGCAGATTACGTGTAATTACTACTAGCTAAGCGCCATTAGACTGACTGATGTGTTTTGTGCCGTGAAATGGTTACTCTGCGTAAATGAGATGAAATATACCTACTAGGTAGGACAAAAGAGCGCTTTACTGGCTCTAAGCTTCCCTCAAATGGTGATGAACTGCGTGTATATCTGCATCGAATGAACTCAAAGGGGGTATTTAAGCACGATGGAGCGGTACAGACGGCAAAGGAGGTTCAGATTTTTTGGGAAAAAGCCAGCATTCCTATACGACCTTTCCATCACGTAGTGAAGAAGCTGAAAGACCTTGTGCGGCAGTTTGAAGCTCTGAAAAAGAATAAAGGCCGAAGTAGTGAAACTCAAAAGAAGAATGAAAAGGAGTTCAAGAACATATTTGACGATCTTTTTGACATTGCTCATCAACGAGCACTAGAGATGATCAAGAATGAAGAAGATAAGGAATTTCTACTAGCTCAACGTGAAAAGGGGAGGCGTGGAAGTATGGGAGGCAATGATTTAAAGTTGGCTACAAAGAAAATAAATGAAGAAATCAGAGGGCAAAAGAGAGCAAAGTGGATGGAAAAGCAAATGAATGAAGTTGATCTGCTTAATAAAAGCATTGTCTTAGAAGATTCTTCAGCTTCTGAGGAAACTGATATTGATGAGACTTCATTTGTAGCTGCAAGACCCAGCACGAATAGCAAGAGGAAAAGAGGCAGAAAGAACATGCTTACTTCGGCAGTACTCTCTACTCTTGACAGGGCCAAAATGAGAGATCGCCATGCAGTACACAATCTATCTGCACTACTATCTGCTTGTGGACAACAAATCGACCAGTTCAATGTCAATTGTTCCTCTATTCAACGTGCTCGGCAAAAATACCGAGAAGTTACATCTAAAAAGCTAAAATCCGAATTCTGCAGAGAACAGACTCTTACACTTCCCAGGGATGGAAAATTGATGGCTGAACTAACAGGTGACAAAAAAGTCGATAGGCTCCCGATTGTAGTGTCTGGAAATGGAATAGAGCAACTGCTGTGTGTTCCCAAGCTGCAAGCAGGGTCCGGCCAAGCTATTGCGAATGCTCTTTATGATAACGTAAAAGATTGGGAATTGGAAAACTGCATTTGCTCCATTTGCTTTGACACCACTGCAAGCAATACTGGCAAAAAGAAAGGAGCTTGCGTACTTTTTGAACAAATGTTGGGAAAGGACATTTTGTACCTAGCATGCCGGCATCATATTCACGAAATTATGTTACAGGAAGTATTTTTTGCCACAATGGGGCCATCAACAAGCCCAGACATCCCATTGTTCATGAGATTTAAAAACTACTGGACTCAAATTTCAGCTGATGACTATCAACCAGGCATCAAAGACGTAGAGGTTGCTAATGCTTTGCAGCGTGTTAAAACTGATGTACTTCAGTTCTGCTTACAGCAGATTGAGGAAGCTCAGCCTCGAAACGACTACAACGAACTATTGGAGCTCTCCATAATCTTTGTTGAAGGAATCCCCCAAAAGGTGTTCACTTTGCCAAACCAGGAGCGATTCACAGGGATCGTTTTATGGCTCGATTAATATATGCCTTGAAAATATTTGTATTTAGACACCAGTTCAACCTTACTTCTTCAGAGTTCACTGGCATAAAACAGTTGTGCATTTTCGGCATCAAGCATTATATAAAATCTTGGTTTACTTCCAGACTGCCTATTGAGGCTCCAAAAAATGATCTCGAACTCCTCAAGCCACTTGCAAATGAAAGCTGCAGTCCAGCAAATAAAGCTCTGAAAAAACTAGCAAACCATCTCTGGTATCTCAGTGAAGAGCTTGTTGCGCTTGCCCTGTTTGATTCTGATGTCACACTGGAAGAGAAAAGAAGAATGACAGCTGCTCTACAGAGGAAATCAGAAAAGAAGGCAAGCAAACGAGTTTCTGTGGAAATAAAAAACATCCAAACAAAAGAGTTGCACGATTTTCTCACCGATAATACTCGCAACTTTTTCACGATACTTAATCTCAATCATGATTTTCGGTTGAAAGATCCTGCAACGTGGTCCAGCAACACAGCGTACATGTCGGCAGAAAAGATCGCCAACAGCTTGACGGTTACCAATGACACTGCTGAAAGGGGTGTTGCAATAATCCAGGAATACAATGGACTGTTGTCTAAGACTGAAGAACAAACACAATTTATTCTGCAAGTTGTCAAAGAGCATAGAAAGTTGTTTCCTAATGCTCTTAAAAGAACAGTTGTAGAAGAGCTGGCTGAGTCCGAAGCTGCCAATTCAGTAAATTCGTGAAAACGGATATTTAAACTTCGGGATATGTTATGACTTTGCTTCATTATTGTGCATATAACATCATTACTTTGATTGCACTGTAACTATGGTGATATCAAACCAGGCCTGCAACTAGTTGCCATTGCTTCGGAGGACAAAAAAATTTTGGGAAGGGGGCTAAACATGTTCAAAGGTCACGTAAGCTTAAAACTGCAAATTTTTTGGGAAGGCAAACAATTTTCTAGGGAAAGCAGCACCCCCCTACCCCCTTCTTAGTTGCGGACCTGTATCAAATCCAGTGTAAACGTTGTAATCGGTTTGCAAAGTTTTACCATTGTTCAATAACTTGCATTGTAATGTGCTACTAGTGACTATCACAGCTAAAATTCCTGCAAATTTCATATGCTTTGAGCACACCCTAAAAGTCATTCAATCTCACTAAAAATTGGTTTCTCTTAGTTTTTCATAAAGGAGAGTAAAATGAGGGGGTGAGAGCATGATAATTTTAAAGTCGAAAAATAAGGGCCACCCTAATGATACAGTTAAGATTGCTGACTCAGAATGATGAACTTAAGTCTACTTTACCACTGCTTTTTTGTAAATATCAAACATTAGGAGTAACAATTAGGTCCAGTGAAGATTAAAATAGCTTGAGGTATAAACCTGAGTTATAAACATGGGCCACCGAATGGGGAAGACGCGTGACCCCAAAAGATTTTCAGGGCGGTATCGGAGAAATTATGTCTTGATAAGAAATAATACCGTAACTCAGGTATTTGTTGTACATTACGGTGTTTGCCGTGTACTAGGACCACTATGTTACTGAATCATTATCTTGAAGTCTTGTTTATCAAAACACAATCGCACATTTCACCACAGCCTTCTTGTCATTAAAATAACTATCTGAATGCAACTGCTTTAGCAAGCCCGCTTTATTTTAGATTTAAACGACCGGTCAGCGTTAGTAATTAAAGACACCGCCATCGGAGCGTAAGGTCTGTGTTTCGATTCTTGGTCCGGTCAAAATTGGACGAAGTGTCGCTAACGTCTCGCCCCGCTGCGATGTTTCTTTAATACAGTGTTGCTCAATGTCCGCCGCGATGTTTCTTTGGTGCAGTGTTGCTCTAAAATCTCGAAGTCTCGTCTCGGTCTCGAACAAACTCTTCGAGTCTCGATCTCGGTCTTGAAAATTTTTTCAAGTCTTGGTCTTGGGTCTTGGACTCGAATTTTTTCCAAGCCTCGGTCTCGGTCTCGACCATCAAGGTCTTGACTACATCACTAGTTTATGGAATAGCTATCCCTTTGAACGACCGACGAAAATATCTGCAAATTTCAAAAGAAACCAGCACCCTAGCTTAAGCCATACAAAAATTGATTTTTGGGGGTCCCGGGTGGTGGCGCCTTTAAACAATGTCAAAATATTTGTCTCTTAGATATCTACTGATATAAAAAAAAACACTGGCACCCTCAGTTAAGCCGTTCAAAAAATTGATTTTTGGATGGTCCGGGGGTGATACCCCAAACTATGTCAAAATATTTTATCTGTTAAATATCAACTGATATTAAAACAAATTTGCACTTTAGCTGGAGCCGTTCAAAAAATTGATTTTCGGGGGGTACGCAGGGGGTGGCACCCCCAAACTATGTCAAAATATTTGCTTCTCGAATATCAACCAAAAAACTAAATTAACTTTCTAGCTTAAGCCGTTCAGAAAATTGATTTTTGGGTTGTCTTTTAGAGGGGAATAGGTTCACTTGGGGGTGGCACTCCCAAACTATGTGTCAAAATATTTGTCTCCAAATTAACAACTGAGAACAAACAAAATTAGTTCTCTAGTTTTAGACGTTCAACAAATTGATTTTTTGGGCCCCATTTTGAGGAGGTTTACGAGGGATGGCACAAAAAATTACAGGAATCAAAACTGCGTTTGTAGCTTAACAACTGCAGACAAAAACTTGATTTCATTGTTTTGCGATTAAAAAAAAAAAAGAGTACGAAGTTTGCGTACGACCCTTATTTTAAAACTGTAATCGCCAATTTGTAGATATTTCTTCTGTGTGCTGCAAGATTGGTTGTTTGGAACAGTCAATACGCATTGGGAAGAGAAAGAAACAGTTCAATACAACTGCAGCAATTGTTTAAAAAAAACTTAAGTGACTTTGTCATGTGAAACAATTATTGGAAATTATGAGATAAGTATTAAGCTGGTTCAATGCAATTACGGCGGTCGTGTTGGATGCCCTTTATGTACTACAATATTTTATTGTTTTATGGTTAAAGATCAATAGTGCCACTAATACGATGTTTTACTTTGTTAATGTCACCACTGTAATTAGGGTGCGCTAAACAGTAAAAATTTTGTTGTTTTGAAGCCTTCCTTGGCTAAGCGCCGCAATAGCATCATACACCTGAGAATAAAAAATATTGCAAACGCCAAAGTCAAATGTTTAAACCTTTCGAAAAATTGAACCTCATTATTTTTTTTTGCTTTTTGTTGCTGCATTAACTACGTACCTTACAATAACACATTCCTTGTAGTCAAGTGCTTCGGCAGAAAATATTTCAGGGGGGGGGCCAATAAGAATAAGGCCAGTTTTAACTACTATAAATGGAAAATTTTTTGAAGTTTGGTAGGTTAAAGAGAGGGTGTGTGAAAATCCAGAGGGGCCATGCCCCCTCCCTGCCCCCCCTTACCGACGTCCATGCTTGTAGTTTTATTACAAGTAACCTCATCATGGAAGGCTACATGAAACGAAGATGACAAGGAGTGCCTTGACTAGTTTACGTTACCGGTTTTCGTTGCTTCTTGGACTCAGCCAGGCTATTATACGTTTATCTAGAAGCTTTAATATCAATTCGCTACCAAGTGTTTCAGCGCTTTAAGTATTCATATTGCGATTGTGAGTATATGACTGAGTTCGAAAAATAAATTTACGTACTTATTTACTGTGTGTTGCTTGTATCTCTATCAGTTTTTGTTTTTTTATTGCAGAGGCGTTGCTAAGGATGGTGGCACCCGGGGTGGGAATTCGTGGTGTCACCTTTTATGATGTGATGCACCCTTTATGATGTGACACCCTTTATGAAATTTATGTCCAAAAGTTGGTGAAGACCAAAAAAAAAGTCTTCGCCAAAACTAAATGGGTTTTTGCTCTAAAAGTAAGTGAAGCCCAAAAAAGGACTTCGCCAAAAATTGAGTAGATTTTTGGGCCAAATGAGTATGGGGCTGAAATAAAATGAAAAAAAAATGTTATGGGTTAGCATCATAAAGTGGTTGAACTCCAAATGGTCGCACCCCAAATGGTGACACCCAGAGCTGGCCGACCCCCCGCCCACTTCTCCTCTTAGTGACGCCACTGTTTCTTTGCACTGTAATCATTATTACAAAAAATTTTTAAATTTACAGATACCAACAATGTAAAAACGTATGAGGCCGAAAATCTTGCAAAATCGCAGAACAGCGAAAATAAGTGGTACGACTGGTGACACAAAACTTACGCCTTATTGCAATAGCATAGCGTGATGTTACATAACTTCGATGACTGTAGAACGACGTCAGCCAGGAGTGAGAAGGTATCAAATAACGGCGCTATTCAAGTTTGGCTATGCGTAACCACAGCAACCACAACGAACAACGCCTTACTGTGTACGAAAATCAACGTACTATGTACTTCGTCGTGCAAGCACTGTCCATGTAACGAGCAACTGAGATAGTTAAGCACTGAGCAAGTGAGTGGTGATCGAGTGGAGTGCTGGCAAAATCTTTTTAGTGAAATGCAAACAAATTCAATAAACAAAAGGATTTATTGTAAGATTTTATTTTCAAAATTAAACTAGAATATGACATAGCAAGCGACATCTGGAGACTTCGCGAAAGTACCTAACTTCACTGAACTAAAGAACTTCACGATTGCGTTAAGCGTGTTTATGGTTGTTGATAGTCAGATCTAAAATACGTCGCTTCCGATTTTTATAATGTTCGATTGACTTGATCAGGGGGCACATGACAGAAATTTCCTCGTTCGCTTTAATAACGAGTTTTTTTTTAAGAGGCGCTACCGAACGAAATACTCGCTAAACGTAAGAGGTCATTTTTGCACGAGTATGTGAAGCCTTGCGAAGTCCGTTACGTCATTCTTTCTCGCTAAATTTCTTCGAGCGATTGCGGAAAGCAGTTCGAGTAAAAAAACGTCACATTTTCCTCGCCAACTTAAAGAGGGTCTTGAAGCACTCTTTAAGCGTGCGAGAAATCTTTTTGGTTAAGAAATTTAATGGCGAAATGTTGAAAACTTATAACTCATGCGAATTTTTGCTGAAAATTAATTCAAATCGTCGCCATGTTTGCTATTAGACTGCTAACAAAAAGCGAATTGCATTGAGAACCATTTGCTGTTTCGATTGATAAAGAAATGCTAAGTAGTGCAAGTTGACAAAAATAGTAACACACTTCTTTTTATAAGAACGATTTTCTAAAACACGAGGCTCATTTTTGCTCAAAATGTAATAACAAATTAAAAACACTGCCAGCCTCGGCAGCAAAACAAACCAAAAAAAAAAAATTCAAACTAATCAAAGAAACTAGAATTCGTGCTGATTCAAAACGATAAAGTTTCAGTGATTTTTTTGTGTTTGCAAGCAAAATTGCTACTATTCAAGGTTATAAAGCTCTGCTGCTCTGCGCAAGCAATTGAGAAATTTTTTTGGCAGTTGTTCAACTTGAAAAAAGCTTGCTTTTTTGCTTTTGCAATTTTACGATGCTGCAAAAGCAAGAAAAAAGCCTTCACTTAAGTCTTAAGCAGACGGAGCTATAGGAATTAAACTGTGTTTTAGACATGCCCGCTGTAATTGACATCGATGCTCTCAAAATTTTTACAAAATCAAGAACAAATGAGACTGAATATTGGCAAAAACTTAAAAACAGCCAGTCTAAACTCAAGATTTACCGGTTCTAAAAAGGAAGTGCACTTCGACTTGCTCACTTTTGAAAAATTTTGAAACCTTAAGACCAATAGTTACTGTTAACATATGGAGTTTACCCACCAACAACAGGGTGCTTTACTTCATTTAAAAAATTATAGTATGAAAAAAGTTGTTCTTATTTTATATTGATCCAAAAACATAATTAAATTCTGTCGTTCATTTACTAATTGTTATCAGTTGAAGAATTTGCTTGCGTAGAATAATCACGCATAACTTAAAGTATCTTTTTCGATAATAATGCAGTACATACAATACGCTTGAACGCGTTATTTTGAAGTAGAAATGCATCTGACGCCACAATGAGATATTTATTACGTACTAACACAAGTTACAAACATCTCGCAAAGAAATTCGAGCGAGCCGTTTTAACGTGCGTTGGGCGAGACGGCTCAGAAATGGCAGTTAGTCTACGAAGATTTTTTGGTCGTTAGCGCTTTTTAGCGAGCGAGAATGGCTTTTACGAGTTCGCTAGCACGTTCTGTTATGTCGCCCCAGGTTTGTGGTTAACGGCTTGTAACGTTTAAATGTCAAGAAAAGGTATCGATAAAATATCAATCAAAATTTTACAACTCTGCTTAGTTCTCATTTCAACTTTAAAGGTGTTTGTTGAACTTTCACTAAGCAGGGCAGCGTAATTGCTAAAATTGTGGTAACAAACAAAACCCTCGTTAAAACTAATATTTCGACAGTACCCTTTTGCCAATATGAATTTAGGATTTGCAACTTACATTGTCTTGACCAGAAATCTGACACACTATTCTAAATTTTAAATCTACACCCTCAACTAGCCCACTGCAATGTTTTTTTTTAGAAGAATTTTATATAAGCACATGTATGAATAGTTCGACTAATTTTTCTCAAAATTTAAGAACTAAATGAAAGCAATGCCGGTCTTAGCAATTATCATGGAAAAACATGCAATCATAAACAAACAAAATTTAGAACCATGAAATCAAATTCTGATAAATTTAGAAGTGATACTGCAGCGTCCAACTTAACAATGACGTCACATTAAAAACTTGTATTAATTTACTCAACTCTATGCTTTCCAAAACCTTAGGTCAGGAGTTGGCAACCTTTTGCATTTAAAGAGCCATTTAAACTGATATTCTAAAAAACAAAAAATTCCTTGGAGCCGCAAAACTAAAATAAAACAAAAATAAAAGAAAAACAAACTACATGTTTTTAATTGTTTTGGTTTAAATAAAAAAAACTGCCATGTTTGAATTTATTAAAGTAGGTAATGCAATCAGACTTACTGCGGTTTTTGCTCTTGCTTCTCAGTACAAAGCATCTGCACCCACATGAGGGCTGTAGGCAGGGTGCCGGAACGTAGTAGGGGCAAAGAAGGGGAGGCAGCTTCTTCAAAGGGCACTTTCAATACTGCACGTACAGTCATTACCTCAAACATTGCTCTCTAATGCTGTCGAACTATTAAACTCTTCAACAAAGTCAGAGTACTGAATACCTCGCATAAACACAAAGCTTAAAAAATAATAGCAAACAAATTATCAATTAGTTAATGGTAGTTGTTTCAGCCATTGGAGGTTTTGGGGCAACGCCCCAATAGCCGGAGGCAAAGGAGTCTGGGGGTTTTGCCCACAGCGCTCGGAGATTTTGCAAATTTTTGTGCAAAAATAACTTAATTTTAGGCCTGTTTAAGCAAAAATTAATGCTAGTAAAATGTGGCATAGAAATTAGCAGCGGAAAAACATAATTAAATTGGCTGCAAAATGGGCTTTGAGGGTGGTGGTTAATCGTAAAATATCAGCCTGTTCGTTACAAGCTGGTAGACCATAAAATAAAAAAAATTATAAGGTTTAACCTGATTTGCCTGCATTTTGCAAAAAAAGGATAATTTTGGAGATGTTCATTGCCGCCCCCCACCGAGTATTTTACTGTTAAGTCTGCACAAAAAAAGGATCTTGTTTCAGTGATTGCAATGAATTTTCTGAAAGTTTTTCTAATATTTCTCCGGCTTGAGCAGGGGTCCAGACCCTTGAATCTCAGAATCCGTCACTGGTATTCTAGTTAGCGCTACCAACAGTGCCGCAACTAGAACGTTGTCCTAGAGGGGGGCAAAAATTTCTTTCAGGGGGGCGCTTACAATACTTACCGATCTTTTCTACTATTGTCACTTTGGGTTTGGAGAGGAGGCGAAATTTGTGTTTGGGGGGGTCGACACCCCCCATGCCCCCCTCCCCGTAGTTGCGGCTCTGACTACAAACAAAGTTAGAAACTTGGATGTCTTAAGAGTAATGCTTAGGTTTACAAACATAATATTCTTGATTTCTAAATTTGAAATTTTGTAGCATCCTATCTTCCTAGCGTCAATTTAAACTGACGGACCTGAATCGGATGTTACAGGCTAATCAAATGCATTCCACATGTTTTTTTTATTTATTTTACGTTATTTAGAAATTACGTTATTTAGAAATCACTTTACACACGCGATTTGTTGTAAATTAGTAACTATTTTACCGTAAATTTTCAAGTTAGAAAGCATAAAACGAAAATGAAAAATATTCATCCGCGTTTTTTTATTTGCTTTTTTAAGGGTAACGATCACTGCCGTCGCTACGGGGAGGGGCAGGGGTGCTGTGCTCCCCTAACGGCTGTTTGTGCCCCCATTTTAGTTTACTAAAAATACAGTTTTTGGAACATCACACAACAACAAGACAACAGACAGTGATGGAAAAATTGCTGTGCATAAACCGGACGCAATACTCCGTCTTATCAACACGCCTTTACGGATGTGTCGCGGAAGAGGCTTGTAAGCGTGCAGAATCGTTACCGGTACTTCGCTAGTGATTATGACATGAAGCAATACGTAAAAACTTTTTTTTCAAAGACCCGCTGTTTTGATTTTTATAGTACACTCAAGATTTTGAGGTCATAGTCAGTGGCGCAACTAGGGTGAAGGTGCTTAACCCCATCAGCTAAGTCACTTAGAAAATTTAACCTCAAATTACGCGCGTTTAAACGCAGTTTAGACGTGACCTGAAGTAAGGGGGGGATGAAGGTGCTAGCAATTTAATTCTTTGAAATGACTTCTGAACTTGAGGAATTTAGTTATTCGTATGGCTTCAAAAAGTACGAAATGTGATTAAAATGGCGTTCAAGTCTCTATTTTTTTGCTAAAAAAATTGCAAAAATCGTAGATCGGCTGGGGGCACCGCCCCTAGGCACCCGGCCACAGTCACTAAATATTTAGTGACTATGTCCGTCAGTGACACGCATGAGTTGCATCAGTTTGTTCAGCACGGGGGCTAAATTATGCAGTTTTTGTGCAAAAGAAAAACTTTTGGTTTACCCCCTCAGCAAAATCCTGGTTGCACGTCTGTTAGCAATCACTGCTGTAGATAGATTTTTCAAGCGATTATGGGCCGCAGACGAAACGAGCTAAGAACCGCTGCCGACTTTATTTTCAAATTGAGCATAATTATAGCCGTGCAAGTTCTGAAGCTCAGTTTTTACAAGAAAATTTTAGTGCCCTCTATTTTTGGCTAGTGCCCCTTTACTTCGTTTGCTGTGGCGACAGCACTGGTTAGTGGTTACGATCAAGTTTCAGTTAGTTTTGGGGTTACTTTTGGAGTAAGAATTTGAGTTGGGTTAAAGTTAATAAAAAATTAGATAAAATTTTCCGTTAAAATAGCCTCTTCCATTTTATTATAATTAATTTAATAAACTTTTTAGTGGCACTTAGTGAGAGTATTTGTTGATAATAAAAAAAGATATTTTTTTCATAAATTGAAAACTGTAATGTATATTTGGATAAACAAAAAAACGTTTTTACGTTGTATTTCTAGAAAGGCTATTTTAGTTCACAAAATACTAAACTTTAATTACTAGAATGTTTCTTGTAGCTGCAATACTCTCTAGCTTGTCGTCAGTTTAGTTGGGCAGTACTGCCCCCTGTCCCCCCCGTTCCGGTACCACTGGCTGTAGGCTGTCATCTTCACGCATGATTGTAAGCTGTTATCTATGAGACGAGTGCGATATCTGTTTTTAATGCATGTACACTGAAAACTCAAATGGGTTCTTTCTACCCAAAATGCTTGGGTACTTTTTTTGGGTAGTAAGGTTGAGAAACCCAATTCTCAAGTTTGGGTAGTGTCTACCCAATATTTTTTTTGGGTAGCAACTACCCAATATTTTTTGGGTAGCAACTACCCATTTGTAATGGGTTTTTTCTACCCAAAATGCTTGGGTACTTTTTTCGGGTAGTAAGGTTGAGAAACCCAATTGCAATGGGTACTTGCTACCCAACAAAATATTGGGTAAATACTACCACTACCCAATGTTTTATTTGGGTAGTATTTACCTATACCATAAAACATTGGGTAGTATTTACCAAATATTATGTTGGGTAGTTTCTACCCTATACGTTTTTTGGTTGTCTACCCAATTGCTGGTATCGCATTGCACGGTTATGCTGGATGGCTTGCGTATATAGCGTGCGCGCATTGCAACGGTATTAGGCGTAAGCTCTGCTCCTCCCTTTTAGACGACATCCTAATAAATCGTCCTTAATTCACAGCATCACAATTATACAACATAAAGTATATAATATAGGCTATTCCTTGAGATGTAAAAAAAAACTTGTTTGCTTTTCTTTTACCCTTGACAAAAACCAAAAAGCGTTAGCTTTTTATGTTTATCCAAATAACTGGCATCAAATTGCACTGCCATTAGATAAACATAAAAAGCAAACGCTTTTTGGTTTTTGTCTAAGGGTAAAAGAAAAGCAAACAATGCTCTGCGGCGTACAATTCAATTAAGGTTTAAACAGTTAAAGGGGAATTTAAGTCCGCTGATTGTTACCTCGACAAAAATTTAAAAAATCTTAATTATCTACAGTTTGCAATGTATAGCAGGGTATTTGCTAAAATAATATCTGCAGCTAAATGCAAACCACAACATAGCACATACGTAATTTTGTGTCATAAAAGACCAAGTTTTGTTTTTTTGAAGAGAAAAGAAAATACAAGTGTTAAAAACAACGAAAGCATGAAAAAAGAGTTATCTGAATATAAAAATGAGCAAAAGCATGCACAAAGGCACACAAATGCACAAAATGAAAAAAGAGTTATGCACAAAAACAAAATGTCTACGTGACGGGTTCATGTTCTTGTTCAAGCATTATATAATAGAGTCTATTCAGTCTTCAAGTATAGAGTCCGTGACGGGTTCATGTTCTTGTTCGATCATTAATAAATAGAGTCTATTCAGTCTTCAAGTACATCGCCAGTTCTTTCACTGAGTCGCACACTTCCGGTTGGAAGATGTTAAACAAATACTTTTGAAGATATTGCAGAGCCTTTGACACATGGGCACAATACTCGTAGCCCATTACGTAGTAGTAGGCCATTGTGGCTAGCAGGCCGCTCAACACGTCCTTCAACTCCAAAATGGGCTTCTTCTCTGCATAGAGCACAATTTTGTGTGCGTGTGCAAGATTGCCTTGCACAGCCAGAAATGGTTGATGTCGATCAGCGATTGAGGCTTCGATTTCCAACGTTGATGTATTTACCTTCAATACAAACTGTGTTACCATTGTGGTGTATTAAATAAACTTACTAGTAGACTTGCGGTATAATTAAGGATGTTTGTAGTTACCCGTTTCGCCATCATATCATTTTTAAAAAATGTCCCGCATTCCCTCCGTTAAGATTTTATTGCTAGCAAAATATGTACATGCATGACTTGTTTTCTGCGTATGGATTGTCATCTTACAACAAACATGCACAAGTGTCAACTTCTATTGATGTTACCTCATCTCGTAGCTAAATCGGTGCAATGGTAGAAGCATTCACAGTCCACACTTTGGATGAAGGGGTACCCAGTAATTCAAGCTAAACCAAAACTCAACATCGTTTTGTATTTTTACTGATTTCTAAACTTACTAATTACTTTATAATACAGCAAGCAGAAAGCACTTTAACAGCAACACTCGACAGTTACTTACTGGAAATACATCTATAATGTATCTTTCAGCTGAGTGCGTCTTCTTTGTGTTGCATGTAACCAAATAACACAGAACATACACGCCATTCGCGACCACAGCATCTGTAAAAATATAAAATAGCATTTCGATTTACTGACAAGAAATAGCCTAACATGAAGTGGGGAACCGAGGCCATAATAATACAGCACTAGTAACAAAATAAAAATGACAGATAAGTATCATTTATTCCACATATGCTACAATGACTCAACAATAACATACCAAGTGACATTGCCGTAGTTTCGAATGGTATTTGCTCCAAAACTTTGACTAATCCTGAAGATTTTCGGCTTTTGCTTCGCCCGAAGTTGATTATGTTAATAAAGAAGTTCCTTGCAACTGCATACACCTCCTTTTCACTAGCAAGCGAAGTACTTCTGTGCATCTCGCTAAGAAGCTGCAACAGAAATGAAAATACCTATATTACACATAATTTACAGAATCAATGAACAATATTTGCAAAGCAATTCGGGTTTACAACACAAGGGTGCAGACTAAAAGGCAGGAAACATAACGGCGCGAATGCCGAAGCTCGAACCAAACCTAAAGGGTACGAAGGTTCCACGCAACAGCCCGAAGATATGCCGTGTAGTCTAAATTTTCTAAAAACTTTTGCTTTCATTAAATCGCAGCGCTTGTATTCTAGTTTTCATAAGTCTTGCTTCGTAAAACTTACGAATACAAATGCTGAGATTTGATGAAAGCGAAAGTTAGAAAGTCTTGCTTCGCAAAAATTCATGCAGTAACTGCATTAATTCCAAATTACCTCGTTGTATGATAGTAACCCAGGCCAATCCTTCCTAATCAGAGCTGGTGTTGGTTTGTGATGTTTAATATAACTTTGCCTGTCCATATATGTTTCTGTCATCCAAGTGGCAATTGCTGCTTGATTTCTTGTTGCAACTGGTTTAGCCAGTTCGTCTTTTATCAACTACATAGAAAGTAATACAGGAAAATGAAACTCGACTCATGCTCGGTATTTCTAGAAGTGTTTGGCACTACACAAAAATGCACACTTTAGCATTTTTAGGTAACTTTCACTTTTCAATTAGCAATATGCAAACACGCAACCATTTTAATATTGGGGGATGACAGCTCATGCTACAGTTGATTATTATGTGCTTGCCATTCAAGTTATGATGAAACCTCGAAACAATATCACAAAATTAAGGTATCACACTCGTCTACACATCAGAGACGTCTACACTTATTACTGCACTGGTCTTCGTAAGCACAACGTAGGTATGTTATGGACATTAATAGACAAGAGAAAATGGTTTACAACTCTGTGCTTTTACTGCTTGATTTTCAAGACAATTATTGTGTGCAGTTGTACATTAAATCTAAGTCAATGCGAATGCTTTGCCCTTCACCTTTACATTTGCAATCAACAGCCTGGTGCAAGCATCAACTTGATATACCGTAGTCTGATGGTGAATGCCTTCAAGTAGAAAAAAAAAAGCAGTGAGGCATAAAGCAAATTAAATTTTGCACCTCATATGAAGGATGAAGATCACTTTATATATTGGACATAAATGTTACCTTTTGCTTAGATATTGTTGCTTCACTTAGCTGCATGTCAGCCCCTTCATCACTAGATTTTCGCCTCTTTGGAGCATCTGTGCTTGCTACTCCAGATATGTTGTTCAAGGATCTTTTAGAAGTTGATTTGTTTTTCTGCAGCACCCTTCTTACAACTTTTTTGTCGGTATTGATTTTTTGCGACAATTTTCGTAGCCAGAATTGCTAAGCAAAACAACGTAAATAGAAACAATACTGTATTTCTACAGAAAAACGCAATGTAATATTATCGGTGCGCAGTTTGTGCACCATGTGGTGGTGTGCCACTGGCAACATTACAGTACAAGGATAGCACGCAAACAAAAATCAAAATTTTGAATTGACATTATCATTCAGGCAGTATTCTGCACATGTAAGAACTGTTGGCCTTGTTTTATTGGTGTGTGAATTGCTGCCAAGGGGCCAATAAAAGTTGGAGTTGATGCGGTAAGTCCGGAGGAGCCGGAACACAAATTTAGATTGATCCCCAGGTCTGAACTAATCTAGTAATACTTACAAGTAATACAGAATTGGTAACTACTGCAGTTAATCACACTGTTAGTATGTTGTATAAGAGTTATAAGATGATATAATGAAAGCTATTTGATTGTCTGATATACCGGTAGTAAGTCAGAAAAAGTAAGAATAGAAAGAAAGAATAAAAAGATATGAAATAAAATAAAAAAATAAGTAAGAAAGAATAAAAAGATGGTTCAAGCCAAGTGGGAGACACCCAAATAACAAAAGTATTGCAAAAATTATTATTTTTATTAGAGAGGTGGACACGAGTGGAATTGAACTGGGTTTTGTAATATTACAAATAAAAAGTGAGCTACCAGTTTGCGATTTGCATCGACTTTATTCTTCTTTATGCAACAGTTCTTGAGATACTCAACAGTTATTTGCCATACATTGCTAAATTTAAACTGATTTAGCTATGCAAGGCATAAAAGTTTCCGAACAAAAAAAAAAAAAAAAATTAACACCATCTATCTTAACTCCAGCACCAAAAATATTACAGCCATCGCAAATAGAATACTGATATAATATTTTTACTAAGTTTAAAACCTAATCAATTTTACTTTTGTCCGCTTTAAGCCCGATCTACACTGAAGCTGAACCAGCCTGCTTTCATTGTTTGTTTTATTGAAGCCAGTTATGACCTGCTGAACAAGGTCAGATGCAGCCTCAAACTAACAAACAAAGAATGCAGCCTGGTTCAGCCTCAGTGTAGATCGGGCTTTAAACTTGCATCTCAAGTAACTTTTAAACATAAAAAACTTTCGCACAGAAGGCATTATCAGCAATCTCCAGAACTGTAAGAGTACTGTTACTAGCATGATTAAAACCATGATTATGATTAAAACAAACAACCATACAACAAAACAAACAACCATGATTAAAAACGTTCATCTTGGAAAAGTTGTATAGACTGTCTAGATTCTTTCAAAGTACTAATAATTTTTAACTGACAGTTTAAAGCTCTTGCTAAAAAATCTGCAACCTACTGATAGCATGAAATATTGTTGCTTAACTGGCATAGCTTAAGTACTAGTTTACAATCATAGCGAAAATAAAAAGAAATATAAATATTTGCTAAACTCACTTTAGCCTCATCAACTGAAAGGGAAAGTTGAGCTTTGCCCAATTTCACCAAAGCACTTACTGCATTTCTACGCAGCTGACCGTCTGGATTACTGAAAATATGAAATAACGTTAAGTATGTCTCTGTTTAAGACTGTAAGCACATCTTCAATAACTTTAAGTAGGTCTACGTCTCTCTTTAGGACTGAAGTGAGGTTTAACTAAGCTTATAAAATCAGTAAAAAATTAAAAAAAAAATTGGTGTTAACCAGTCTTTCTAGCACCAGCTGTTCAAAAATATATCAGTCACACTTCAAAAATAGATGTTTCCTGGATATTGCGCCAATAAATAGCAGAGTCATCATATGAGAATTATTTGTCGAGAAACAACAGATATTCAGATCAGAAAGAATGGGCAATAAGTGTGTGTGAATTATCTGGCTGCAGTACCACGAAATTTCAGCCTTTTTTGTCCAAAACGATACCAGTTTTGGGGCTATAGAATGATCAAAATGTCTAACACAAATTTTCAGAACGATAAGCCAGTGTTAATTGTCACTAAATCTTGGAAACGATTATTTTTTGAAGTTCAATATCTCTTGAATGGTATATATATTTTTTTTTTCTGTACTTTCATCTAATCGCTTGAAAGTAAGCCTATATTTAAATTTCACTTAAAAATAGCCATCATCTTCTTAGTACAGCACTAATGTTTCGTAGCGTAAAGTTAAGTATTACTTGGAATTTCCACCCCTAAAAAAAAAGCAAATTGCATTTACCACCAACATTTTAATATTCTAATCAAAAACTTCTCATAGCAATATTTTGATCTTTACCTTGTTACTGTAATTTGGTCTAGCTATAAGAAACATTTTTGGAAGTTGCATTCAAGACTAAAGCTGTGCTTTAATTGTCATTACTAGCAGGGGAAACACTAACTTTAAAATGCTCAAGACAATTGTTACTTTTACTACAACACTCACAGAATAAGATAAACCTTAACATATTGTTGTTATCACATCTTATTATTTGAAGAGGTTGGACCATACTGTCTACAATATCTGCCTCATAAAGCAACTTAGTATATTATGTCTCCAATGCCCTTCCTGCCAGATAATAATAATGCTTTGCAATGTAATTCAATTTGAAGTGCACTTTTTGAAAGTACATACACTCATACAGTTCAGTAAAAAACTTAAGCCACCCCGCAGGTGCAAATAAAGATTGCATCACACTGCCATTAAATGTTTCACTGCACCTGCTGCAGCACCTTTTAGGTGTTGTGAGTTAATAGGACCATTTCCAGGGCTTGGCCCAAAACAAGCGGCAACAGTGGCAAGTTGCTGGCAGCAAGTGTCAGATTCGATCCACATGGAATTTGTAACCCAGAAGTCTCATTCTGGTGAAATCACTCAAGTCTCCTACAACTGGTAAGCTACATTACCACAGACACAGTAAAAAACACCAAATGTCATTGTAGAGATGACAGTTACCTATCAGTCAGCGATTCAGAGAACCTCTTCTACCTGTCTGCGGCTTTATAGTAATCATCAGGGAAGACAATTACATCATACTTATTTTTCCTTAAAATCGCATCCAAACATAGATGCAGCACGTAGAACAAAGAAAAGAATCTTCCAGTGAGGGGGGAAGGATTTGAAAAGGATGGAGTTACATGAGATGATACATCTCCAATCCCTACAGAGTGGGTAGTAGAAGGAAACTGGAGGTGAAAGAGCTAAAACAAAGAGTATGGCAAGTTTTAAGAGAAGCCTGAGCAAAGCTGCTAATGCCATTCATGCCCCAGTTTCAAGACCACTGAACACCCCCACTGACACACCGCAGCACTGGAAATGAGTACTATGGCACGCAAGAGATTGCCGGGCTATTTCAGCCTACTGCCTTTAGAGAAGGGTGTAAAATCCACTACCACAATAAGGTGGCAGGAATCGGTGAGATGCAGTTAAGATTATTAGAGATGTTACTTCCACAACAAAACGTTTAAAAGGAGTTACCGAAATGTAAAATAATTGTAAACAAACTTTCACAAAAATGTAACTTTATGCGAAGAAATTGAAGCTATTGTTCTAGATTAGTATCACATCGCAGTTAGCCCACATAACAAATATTGCAAAAATGTTAGTTTTATAGCATACTCGTACCTTTGAAATTTTTTCATAACATGAAGTAGCTCAGAGACGATTTCACGCTTTCCAGATTCAGTTAATACACCACTGCGTAATAACTCCTTCGCATTGATCTTGAAACTGCACAATTCAATTGGAAATTGCTTCGGCATTGGTCTGACTGTTACTAGATTGGGAACACTACATTCATCCATATTAACAGAGGATGGTGATGCAATGGGCTGCTCAGAGGGGGGATCAGCTGAAGCATGTAATGATGAAGATGCATTGGACTGCTCAGAGAGGGGATCGGTTGAAAGATGTGCTGAAAAAGGTGCAATGCACTGCTCAGAGGGAGGATCAGCTGAAGTGTGAGCTGATGAAGATGCAATAGACCGCTCACACGAGGGATCAGCTAAAAAGTGTTCAACAAGAGGTTCTGGTTGAGGTTTGTTAGACTCGAGTGGCAAAGAGAATGAAAGAGATTCAGACTGATTATTCTCGACATTCCAAAGGGGATCATTGACAGAAGCATGTGAAGAACTGCGGTCCGATACCATTATGGCTCTGTCACAATCACTATCTTCCACCTCCACGGTATCATCACTCTATGAAAAAAAGTTAATATTGATTTTAATTAGTGATCAAGGCAAGAACAAACTTTTATCATTTAAATGTTTTGACAGTGTTAAAAACTTCGTTCCAGAACCAATACAGCATACTGTAATTTATCTATAAATTTGGTTCACATCATGGCTAGAAATTTTAGACGATGCCGACTTAGAGCAAAGCAAAGGCAGACTTTGTGGGAGCATTGATCATTAAAGCCAAACCCAGATGCTTTCTGGATGAATACTGATAATGCACTAAGCAAACTTCAAACACATAGCTTACCTTACAACATCAAAAATTTCAACACATGATTTGTAAAATTAACGATACAAACTGTGCCAAAACTACTGATTACCCATGTGCTTGTAATGATGAATCATTATTATCAGATTGTAGCAATTTTTTTTGTAAATCATCTTCTAAACGTCATCCTAAAGTGTATCACTTCAGTTCCTTTTAATTGTATCCTTAGCTTCAAACAGCCATACAACTGTGCAATTAAGCCTAGACAAGTTCTTGATGTTATACAAAATGTTCATACAAAAAAAACTTTTCATTGTGACTTGAAAATCATTAAATTATAACTGAAACAATTTTAGGAGCAAATAGATGGGTTCTTCTTGAAAGATTTAGCAATGCGATTACAGCCAACACATTAGCAATCAACATTTCTACAAGATGTTTCGCTAAAAATTTTTTTATTTCACCTGATCATGTGCAGCAAAGCTTTTAAAAAAATCAAAAAGTTTTCTTCTTTGCCGTAATGTGCAACCACAAAACTCTGTTTTGATTTCATCAAGTGATAAAGGCATATCTTCTCTGGTTAATCCAGAATCTAAAAACTTCTTCTTTAAAATCAAGACACATAAAATAATAGCATCTGCAGCTTACTGTTCATATAAGTTCAGTCGTAAAAATATTGGCCGTGACTATAGGTTCGAACTGGATCTCAATTTTAAAACTCGAGAGGTCTAGCTAGACCACATAAGCAACTATACATTTAAGTGTGTTGTTAATATTACACTATGCTTAATTGATGCTTAATTGACTTAATTGACAGCCCAAGTGGGCTTACTAAACAAAATTCTTCAAGAAAATTCAAATTATTAGCCATAGTACACAAAAGTTTGCAATAGCAATTTTCAGCTTTGCTATTGACATTTCAATAATTATATAGGCCAAATTTAACAAAATTTCTCTGCTAATATGCTGCTATATCACAATTACTGCCAAATCTTTAAAAGGCATAGTTGGTTTCATTATCAACTGCAAAAAGTTTTTGTTGATTTTTTATATGTTGCAGATTTTCTGTGGTTCAGTGACCATGCAGTCTTATCCTGCAAGTTTACTGTGCGTTAACTACGCATTAGGGTGGTCCAAAAATGGCCCCAAAATTTTTTTTTCGAAAAGTTTTGCTCCCAGGTGTTAAAAATGTTCTTTTTCCAATAAAAATAAGATGTGCAAAATTTTTTTCAAAAATATTAATTTTTGGGGGTCGCTCAAGGCGATTGAAGTTTGGCCATTTTTGCAAAATTTGATATTTTTCAACATTTATCACACTTTTCTCTGCTGTGTAATCATTTTCCATGCAATCGGCAATTTCTATTTAGTTTCTATGCAATTAGATAAATCAATGAGGCATTCTGTATCGCAAAGAAAACTATTCAGAAACTTCCTACTGTCAATGACCATGCAGAGCCAGGGGTTGCTTTGATCCAGGACTATAACCGCCAACTTACAACCAAAGAGGACCAGCTTCAATATCTCCTGAAAGTTGTTGAACAACACCAAAAGGACTTTCCCATCCTCCTCAAAGACATGCTTAACATCTGAAGAGCAATAAGCAAAGTGACTTTGTATAAATCTGCTGTCTCTTAACATTAAATTGTCGTTTCTTAAGGAAACTACCAAATCTCAGAACCTGTTAGTGAACTGGCAGGCTAGGGGCATGAGCTCCCTTTAAGCATACAATGCTTTCATTGGCTTTATTAAGAAAGACTATTTTAATGGAAATTTTAACCAAGTGAAGCGTACCGATTTGCAAATAAACTATTGCTTTTAGCATAAATATTTCGAGCTTACAATATCTGCAACATGACTTTTTTGTTTGTGTGTTTGTTTGAAATAGATTTTATCTGAATTATAGTGTATCATACAATTTTTTCTTAGCAAAAGGCTCGTATACCAAAAAAGCTGTTGAAAATATCATAAAATGAACTTGTTTATCATATTTCCAAACCTCAAAAATGGCAAAATCGATATAAATTTGAGCATATTAAGAAAAAATAACTTTTGGGGAATAACAGTGCCTCTAGTGGTTGGGCCTTAAAAGTACCATAACTCAAAGGTCCCTTGAGGAAATTGAACCCAACTTTTTACACAAATTTGCGGAGAAACATTTGCATTTAACAAGATACATTTGATATTTTGTGTTCATTGAAAAGTGTGATAAATGTTAAAAAATATCAAATTTTGCAAAAATGGCCAAACTTCAATGGCCTTGAGCGACCCCCAAAAATTAATCTTTTTGAAAAAAATTTTGCACATCTTATTTTTATTGGAAAAAGAACATTTTTAACGCTTGGGAGCAAAACTTTTCGACAAAAAAAATTTTGGGGCCATTTTTGGGCCACCCTACTACGCATGCAATTACATGCTAAAAAAATGCATAGGCCTAATATGTGTGTTTTTGTTTGTAACTCCAAAATAAATTAATAGACATTAACATGCTAATTAATGTATTGAATGTCAGTCACATTATTCTACTATAGTAATTTAGTGCAAGGAAAAACGTTAGCAATTGCTTGTGCTAATATACTATGCTTACAACATATCAAAAATAGACTTTTATCAAAAGTATATGAAGTCCACTAAACTGGAAATAGTTTTAATCAAATTTGCTCACTAATCAAAATGCTTAGTTTGCTATTAGCGAATTAGTGCTTCATGCTTACGTATGCTGGCAGCCCTACATTTCACACTACCCGTACTAACAAATGTGAGGTCAAAATTATATACAATCATCTGCAGCTCAAAATATCATCGTGGCAAGCGACAACCCAAAAAGCAATAAAACGTTAAAGAAAAAATTTTGGAAAACACGCCGAAATGAGTTAGACGTACTTTACCACTAATCTGCTAATTCTCATGTCTATTTAACTTTCTGATTAGAATTATTGAATCTTATAATATTCATCAACTGTTTTAATTTACCAGAAAAATGCAAGTACCAGTAGTTAGTTGATCACAAATTTACAATTCACTATTTCAGATGTTAGTACATGTCAGACAAAAACACCTAATCAGCATCCAATTTATCAGCCAATGTGAAATTGAATCTCAGACCTCTTACCAAAAAGATAAGAATGTGATACTGCAAACAACTACATCAATCTGGTATGAACAAAATTTACTTTTAGCAAGTTCTGCTATTTCTTCACCAAATTCTGCTCTCACATCTTCGATCAACTCCAAATCCATATTTCGAGTAGGCTATATAAGTAAGAACTAAAAGCACAACATAGCATCAGAAACATTTATACATTAACATTGTAATGTAAGTTACACTTTAGATGGGCACTTTGCATAGTACAAACTGTTAAGCCCACCCGCTGTGTGAACAGGTACAACTAACACACACTCGAAAAGCCACCTGGTACTCATCCTCTAAGGTCTACATGTTGTTACCTCCAAAAAATTTTACATCAAAAAACTATGGCAACAAATAATCATAATTAAGACAATGAATTTTGTTTCGTAGCATAGGCTAGGGTAAAAGCCAATGGGTTCCTCTAAATAGGCATAGTAGACACGGTTGGATTGGGATTGGAAATAGTCCCCGATCCTTATCTAACCTAATCCTCAGATCCATCCT
Source organism: Trididemnum nubilum (assembly GCA_963965965.1). Taxonomy (NCBI): domain Eukaryota; kingdom Metazoa; phylum Chordata; class Ascidiacea; order Aplousobranchia; family Didemnidae; genus Trididemnum; species Trididemnum nubilum. Next base: position 6,435,491 of record OZ014469.1, read on the forward strand.
GAAGTAACGCCGAACAGCCAGAAGAAACACCGAACAGCACCTTATTAGAGATCTCTAAATAGGCACAGTAAGAACAGTGTGAATGAGAATAGTAATAGTTCCAATCCATATCCAGCCTAATACTTCCCAAAGTAACACCAAACAGCTCGAAGTATCGCTGAACTAAGTCTGACTATGCCTATTTAAAGGAACTGTAAGCTAATTGCCCAAATTTCTCAATTTTTAAACCATTACAAAAACATTAACCATCAACTGATCAATGTTTTTACAATGAAAACATCAAAATAACAACATAGGGTAAGGTGGGGTAAAGCCAGAAATCGGGAAAAGTCGGAAATTTGGTGAAATGCAGGTTTTGGAAATGGAATCAATTCTCTAAGTTACCCTGGTGCTGAATGCACCGTACAAATATCTAAAAAAGTTCATTAGCCTATGCTACGACTAAAAAAAAGAACTTATAATACTGTATATAATTTTCTGTTACCTACCGCTGACAAACCAACTGCCTGACAAGAATTAATACACTTACCGCATCAAAATCGAGCTTTATATCTACAAAAGTTAGCACGGTAGGCTAAATGACAAAACTCTCTGAAACCAAATTTTATTTTATTCCGGTTCAGTGATCACTGAGTATTTGCTCCACTCCTTTGAAATACGTAAATGGAGAGAGTTTACGTGGTTTATTTTCCCATTGGTAGCGCATGTAGATTCTAGCACAAGTTTATTTAGACTTATATAATTGTGGTTATTGTTCGTAGATGTAAAAAACTAGAAATAATGTTAGATGTTTGAAAGTTTTTGCAAATTATTGATTGCATACGCCTAGATTAATCCATAATTCTTTTATTCTTGAATCAAAGAGTTCGATGTGCTAGCCATGTTCCCCTGGAAAAGTTTTTTTTTTATATAATTTATTTGACCAATTCTGTTCCGCATTTATATGAAAACTATAAATATATATCTGCATAAATATAAATTAATAGGAAAACACAATAATCAACAAGATTTTCTCAAGTTCGATGACATTACAAAAACTCTTAGTAAATTTCCGACTTTTCCCGAATTCGGGAAAAATCGGAAATAAAATTGTCACCACTTTGAGCGCTATTTCTCAGCGAATCGTTCGCTAATAAGGCTACAGTTTAGAGAAACGTTTTAGTGAAAATTTTAAGACAAGCTGGTAGTGGTTTTGATTCGGAAAGCCGTACAAGTGAGTCACAGTGTTAGGATTAGTAAACTTGGTACTAAATTTTGTCCGGAATTACCCCACCTTACCCTAACTTTTCTAGGGTTGCACCTTTACACTTGGGAATAAATTGCTTCTTAGTTAGTGGTAGGGTCAGGGCACCACTGCGCGACACCTTAAGGTTATTTTTCGTTGTTTCCGTTATAACTCCCATATTTTTCAAGATAAAATTTTAATTTTTTTTTTCCCGACATAGGCAAAGCTAATTCCTACTTACATACAAAAGTTCATAATTTTAACTCGTGTTTTAGTGAGCAAAAAGGGGGCTTTAACCCCGCTTTTGTAGTCACCACTCACCACCACACTGTACCAGTAGCAATCTGCTTAGCACGTTAACTTATGCTATGCCTAGCCTGGTGCATAGCACAGAAAGGTAAATCTGAGAGGTAGCACTAGGCTACTGGAGGCCTAGGCTCTGGGCTATACCGGTAGGTGCTAGGCTCCAGTAGCCTACATGTTACCAAAAGTAAATGTATAGGACACAAATAGCCAAAATATATATTTATCACTAAGCCTAATGCAGGGCAGCTCTTACATTAATGTATAAGGCAAAATGTGCAAAATATAATGATAATTTCCACCAAGGAACTTACCTGCAGTCAATTACCTTGCTCAACTTGGCTTGGCGCATGAAAGAAAGAAAATTGAATAACTTTTATGGCGGCAACTTTTGTAGATGGCGCTAACGATTTATTGGTAGTTAATTTTTTTTAATTTAAAAGTTGCAGGTTAGCAGTGATAAAAATTAGCACCGTGCGTAAGTTTATTCGTAAAGCATCAAAATTAAAGAACATCCGGTTATGTGCTCTAAAAAAAAATCACTCGAGTTTCTTGTAATGTAAACTTTAATCATGGGTATATTTACTTTCCTTCTCTGCACATGCCCAAACCATCTTAGTCTGGCCTCTCTGGCTTTATCTTCAAAACGTTAGATGTTTTGGAGACAAAGCCAGGGAGGCCAGACTAAGATGGTTTGGGAATGTGCAGAGAAGAGAAAGTGAATACATTGGAAGAAGGATGCTGAACCTTGAACTGCCAACCTTGCTCAGCTCCTGTAAGAGCTGCGCTTGATAACACGAGCACAAACATCAGTAAAGTTAATAACAGTGAATATAATTGACGTTTCTAAACTGCTGGCATTATTAATCTCTCCATGAACTGCTGCTGCTTGCTGGTTTCAGAAACCTGTTGGTGGTAAAGCGACGGTATTGCACTTCATATTGGCCATGTATTGATGATATAAACGTACCGGTATTGCTTTGTCCATCACGTACGGCTAGAGTCATGGAGTCGACAATTGGACATTAACTCCATGCAAAATATCGCTGCCTGATGGGAGCCTCGATATAGCGTTTCCACACATCATCAGCATAATACATGCTGTATACCTCCATACGCCGATTTTAGTGGCTGGAAAAGCCGTTAGCTAAACTTCGCTTCACACTTTAAAGCGCTGCACGATGCTGGACAATTTGAGTTTCTTGCATGGAGTATCCTGATGATAGCCATTATGATGCAACTTCAAAAGGATGTTTTAAAACTAACGTCTTTTGCGTCGTTCATAAATATTTCGTTGAAAAACCAGAATTATGGTTACCGGTAAGCTAGTGTTTAAATATCAAAAATTAATTTTGGGATGAGATATTACCCAATTTAAACTTATTTGGTATAGTTGCTATAAGTTGGCAAATACCCACCGCAGCAGCATGTTAAAGTGTGGGTAGTTTAACAGTATACCCAATTGATGATTTGGGTAATGAAAAATATTGGGTATTTTGTCAAAATACCCAAACGATCAATTGGGTATACTGTCAAACTACCCAAACTTTAACATGTTAGGTTTGGGTAGTTTGACAGTGTACCCAATTGATCATTTGGGTAATGAAAAATATTGGGTATTTTGTCAAAATACCCAAACCATCAATTGGGTATACTTTCAAAGTACCCAAACTTTAACATGGGTATTTGCCAACTTGCGACTACCCAAAGTTTCAATTGGGTGATATTCCAGAATACCCAAATTTTGGTCGCCAAAATTGGGTTCAGCGTGCAATCACCCAAAATAAAAGTTACAAATACCCAAAAAAATTTTCAGTGTATAGTAAATAGTTAATGTTTGGGAAAAGTTGCCCACATACGTATGTTGATCATAAGATCGACAGATTTTCAAGGGAATGGTTTAGCATGTTGTCGTATAAGTTAAGAGGAAAACAATTCATATTTTGAAAATCAATTGGGTCAGTTTTTCCATGTTTTCAATTTTACTCCAATTGTGACCCCAAGAAAGATCGGTCTTCTAACGGGCTAACTCTTCAATATAAAAGATGAACTAAAACAGCAGAATCAGGCGCTCAACCAGAAATTTGCTGAGAGGGGGGAGCTTAAACCAACTGTTAGAATATTTTGTTCGAAAAATATCTCATTTGAGCGGAGTGCTGAGTAAATTAGGGCAACGGAAACACATCATAAACGGAGGTTTCGGGGCGAAGCTCCCAGCCACTGAGCAAGTTTGTGATTTTTCAGCAAAAAAATAGTCATTTTAGCGCCATTTGGATGACTTTCGCACGATTGTAGAGCTATTTAAAAGCGATGAATAGATAAACTTGAAAATCATACAGTATGAAAGAATAAATTGCCGATCTCCTTTAGTCTCTTCTTACTTACAGGTCAAGTGCGAAACATGTTTAAGTGCTTGCATTTGTAGGTAAATGTTCTAAGTGACTAGGCTAAGAAGAGGCTAAAGTCCTCTTAGCCCCTTTGGTTTCACTACTGAGCAGAATAAAAAAATCATTAACTTAATTAAGCGCTCGTCGCTACAGTAGCAATTAAATTTTAATACTTTTACACTTAAACGCAAATTACCCTTCATTTTCTAACACTCACAAAGAGCGGCAGCACAAGGACCAAAGAGCCGCATGCGGCTCCGTAACCGCAGGTTGCCAACCCCTGCCCTAAGTGTAATGTTCGTAGTTAAAGAACTATTCACCAAAAATCATTTACTTCTTTTGCACATTACACTCTTTTTATTTATTTTAACAGCTTTGAGATTATTTGCTCTCCAAGTCAAAAGGTCTAAAAAAGTTATCAAAATAATCAAGTAACGTCAATCCAAAAGCTACTACAAGTTCCCAACAGTTTTTCACTTTAGCATAAAATAACACAGAGCAATCTTTAAAATTACAGCGACTTTATTACATCAGCCAAACTTAACATAACGCTAACTACGACCAGAAATATGTATTCATTGTACAGCAATTCCTGTTCTAAGAAGCTGTTTAGCAATGCAATCCAACGGCCAAAATATTGGCTATTATACAGTGTGTTGTATTACATCTATTATTCTGCACGAAAGCTTTTGTAATTATATTGTTCAAAAACTTTGAAGAGCAAGTAGATTTTTTCAACGTCACAAGTGACAGTTTAGTAAAAAACTTGGCCATCTAGCTTAAATTTAACAAAGCTAATAAGCTCAAGTACTTTAACGTCTTAAATGTTGGAGTAATCTCATAACTTTGACTCTTCCACTATTCTGTGACACCAACTCATTGTGAGAATTCATCGTATAGTTTGAAGGTTTATTTAAGGGTTAATTGCCCGACATGGCAACCCCCAGTTTGGCATGTTTTATCGTTTTTTTCTTAGCCTACCAGTACTCTTAAAATTTGGTATGTCTAGCTGAAGCATTTCGAAATCAAGATTTAAAAAATTTTGAGGGGCCCATTTGGCATGATCTCCTCAATGTGGCCAAACAAATTTTTTATCTTTAATCTTTGATTCGTATTAACCTATCAAAAAGATTTAATTTTTTAGCTTTTGTAGTTAATGGGGAAAGGTGTCAACATAATTGGAGAACCTATTATAATATGAGATTCTAAAATTTTTTTATATTCTTTTTTTACTTATCTTAAAAATTTGATTTTTCTAGCTTGAGGGGTTAAACGTTTTTAAGAACCCGCTGGAGGAGGACCTCCCAATTGTGGTACCTGAAATTAGTCATATTTTATTTACCTATTCTGATTTTATCTTTTTTATTTTTACCTATTTTGAAAGTTTCATGTGTCTAGCTTGCAGAGTTGGAGTCCTCGAGGACGTCCTTGGCCTCGAGGACACGTTTTGAATTCCTTGGGCTTGCCTCGAAGGTGAAGACCTTGGCCTTGGCCTCGAAGCCGCAAGTCCTTGAAAATTGCCCTGTCCTCGGCTCGAGGACAGCACTATTTTTGGAATGGTTTAAGTTTTGTAGATTGGCTGAACAATTTTTTTTAGATCGTTTTTTCTGGAAATCGCCTGAAAAAAATTTTTGAAGCCCTTTTTTTTGGAGAACACTTGAGCCTGTGTCCTTGGTCCTTGGCTTTGGCCTCGAGCATTCCCGTCCTTGGCCTCGAGAGTGTCTGTTCTCGAAAAGGTTGTCCTCTGCCTTGGCCTCGAGCCTTGTGTCCTCGACTCCACCTCTGCTAGCTTGAATGGTTAAAAATTTGGAAATTTGAAAAAAAATTTTGTTGCCCCAAATTTTATCTTTTCTTCATGTTCACCTATTCTGAAAATTTCATCAGTCTAGTGCAAGTGGTTAAAGTTTGAATTTTGGCGTACTTGTTTGAGGGGAATCACTTCAGTTTGATACCGCCAATTTTTGTCAATTTTTATCTTTTGTCATATTTGCTTATCTTGAAAATCTCATGTGTCTAGCGTGAGTGGTTAAAAAGTTTGAATTTTGGTGGCATCGTTTGAGGGGGATAACCTCATTTTGTATTGCTAAATTTTGTCATATTTTACCTTTTACTTATATTTATTTATTCTGAAAATTTCATCAGTCTAGCGTGGGTGTTTAAAAAGGTCTGAATTTTGGCGGCCTGTTTAAGAGGGAACCCCCACTTTGGAATTCCAAATTTTGTTAGGTTTAGTATATTTTTAATATCTACCGACTTCGAAAATTTAATCCATCAAGCTGTAATGGTTCAAAAATTTAAATTTTTGGTGGCCCCGTTTGAGGGGACCTTCCATTTCGATATCCCTAAATTTTGTCGAATATCATCTATGTTTTCATATTTGCCTATTTTGAAAATTTCACGTGTCTAGCATGAGTGGTTAAAAAGTTCGAGATTTGGCTGTCCCATTTCGGTAGAACGCTTCCATTTTGGTAGCCTTAAATTTTGTCAAATATTTGCCTACCCTGAAAATTTCAGGTATCTAGCTTGGGTGGTTAAAAAGTTTTAATTTCGACAACTTCGTTTCGGGGAAACCTCACATTTTGGTATCCCCAAATTTTGTCTTTCTTGTATGTTTTACTTACCTTTAAAATTCCATGCGTCTAGCTTAAAAGATTAAAAAGTTTGAATTTTGGAGGGTTCGTTTTGGGGGAAACCCCATCGTGGCAAACCCCAATTTTTGCTTGGTTTAGTTTGGTTTCAATATCTACTCATTCCGAAAACTTGATCCATCTGGCTCCAACGGTTTAAAAGATTAAAATTTTGGAAGAACCGATTGAGGGGGATCTCCCCAACCTGAAACCCCCAATTTCAGTCGTACATTAGTCCTCCCTGATATCTTCAATCGCTCAAACTTTGAATACAGTGCGTTTAGCGGTTTAAAAGTAATAGCCAAAAAAAAGTTTTCAAGTTAAAGTTAACAACCATAACCATTTAAAACTAATAGCCAAAAAAAAGTTTTCAAGTTAAAGTTAACAAACATAACCATAAAAAAGGTGGTTAATAGTGTGCTCAAAAATCACAAACCATGTTTTATCAATATCGGTAATTACCTAAAATATCGGTTCAAACTTGTCAACTTTTTGCTCATTTTGGGCCAATAAAATTTTGGTCACGTAACAGAGGGCCCCTAAACTTAATTTTCATAAAGCATTGATTGGCACCCACATTGTGTCCAAATTTTAGCTTTGCACGGCTTGTGGTTTTGAAATTATAAGCGAATTAATACATTTTCAAGCCAAAAATCGCCATTTTTTGTGCTTTGTTTTGTGTCTCAATTCACAATCACGTGAACTAGGATCCCAAAATTGGCACACATGACGCTTTTATTAATTCTTATGATGAGTTCTAATTTCAACTATTTAGGTTTTACCGTTTGCTAGTTATCAAATCAAATCTTTCATTATACTCGCTGTATTACGCCCAAGCGTGCAACGAGTTGTCGGGGCAAATCTCGGCGTCATTGCGCCCAGGCAACACAGCTTCTTTCGAAGAAATGTCGCAGCGGTGGCGAGCCGTTGGCAAGACTGTGTGGGATTTGACCGGCCCAAGATTTGAACCTCAGACCTCCCGCTCCAGAGGCAAACGCGTTACCGCTCGACCAACTGGCTGGTATTTGCTACTTGCAAATTAATCCTCATCGGCCAAAACTCGCGAGCAAAAAAAGGCACTACGCGCTCGCAAGAAGTGCCAATTACAGATAGCATACGCGTAGCCAAAAATCTGTACTGGGTTTCGAAGGTCTTGGGACAAAGCCTCCAGCCGCCGAAAGCACGGGGGTCTGAAGTCGGAGCCCCATCGCTCAAAGATTTTATTTTTATTTTTAGCAAAAGTAACTTAATTTTGGGCCTATTTTAATAAAAATTTACGATTTTAAAACGTGGCATAGAAATTAGCAATGAAACAATATTATTAAACTGGTTGCATAAATGGGCTATGTGGAGGGTGGTTAATGGTAAAATTTAGTTCTCTTATTTACAAGCCGGGAAATCATAAAATGGTTCAACAAAACCTACTAGGAGTAATCTATTTCGTCTATATTTTATGTACAGCGTAGAAAGATAATTGGAGGGAATCGCTAACGGAACGAAGTTGAAAAAAGTGATTGGTAATTAACTGATACTAAATCGGCCCCCACCCACCACCTATTTCTGAGCTTATGGATATCTTTAATTAAACTTATATTCAGCATTTTTCAACAAGCGGTCGAATTTGACTGCTTATTTTCAGCCATTTTCAAAGTTTTTACTGATTTGTGAGTATTATGTTTTACAAGCAAGCCCACTCCCCCTAAATAAATGGTTCAAAAGATGTTTTTTAAATCGTTTTTAAGCCATTCCCAGTGCAAAACCAGTTTCAAAAGTGCTAAAAATGTATTTGCCTTATTCTATATTTTGGTCGACAGATCAATGGAGGGAAGGCTAATACAATATAGAGATAGAGATTCGAGCTTCAATCAAATCTGAGCCAGAAGCAGAAAACTTGGAAGAAAATGTTTTGAGCAAATGAAATTATTACACGAACTTCAGTAAAATATTGGCATTTTTTGCATTGTGATTTTGTTTCGATACTGATTGCGCGGCTGTAAAGCGTTATTTAAAATAGTAAAATTTCTTAACTTTTTAACCTTAGAAATGTCTGTCATCAGTGAAATTGGAATCGTATTCAAATAGAATAAGGTTTCATTTTGAAAAAGATTTCATTTTTGTTGATAATGAACGTAACTATGTCCAAAACGTTCGGAAATTGTACGATTTTAAATAAGACTTTATTGTTTTTGATTAAAATTTTGTTTTGTCCTTCCAAACTACATTATAAAATAGCTTTCTGTGTTTTATGTTATCACTAGCAATGGCACAGGAGTGCCAATTTATTCAGCTTATCTGTTTTATTGATTAGTAGTAGTAGTAGTAGTAGTAATTTATTTCAAAGCCAGCGAAGTTTAAAATCACAATTAAAGCAAAAGCAAAGCATGTTGACGATAATATTTACTGGCAATAGGGAAGAAGCAAAGTGACCAATGTAGTCTTCAAGTCTACTTCTACCCTTATGAATAAAATTACAAAAGTTACGAGAAGGAATTTAGAAAATCTTGGCCAAACAAAGTTTACATTTAATGCTAACCCAGATCGAGGTTTCATTCATATATTTACATTTACTCTTTGATTAGAAACTTAAAATCGAAGAAAAGTGCATAATAAAGCAATCACACGGACATTTTCTTGGCTTAAGCAGTATTTTCAGTTCTCACTCACACTACCAAAAGCGTAACCTGGATTTTGCTAAGAAAGGGCTTGGCCCCAAAACTGAAAGTTGGCTATGTCTCACCAACGGAGATTTGGGGGCAAAGCCTCCAGCCGCTGAACGTTTTTAGTGTTTTTATGGAAAAAGCAACCATTTAAACGCCATTTGTATGACGTATGCAGAAGTGTAAATTGGTCAGGTGATGGTGCATTTTAGGTGAGGGTGCATTTTAGGCTTTTTTCAACGCGAAAACTTTGACCAGAATATCGTTTTCAGGCAAAAAGAATATATACGCTTGCTAAGGCTGACATTTTGATTACACTGAAGAACACAAAAATCAGCTGGTTGAGTGACCGTGAGATTGAACTTATACATTTGATTTGACAGAGCGTCTTTTGAAAAAGTTGAGGGCAAAAGAAGTGAAAAATGTAATTGTTCGTAGTTTACTAAGCATTGGTGACGTGAAAAATGGCTCCTACCAATATCAAGTATCAATGCCTTCAATGTTTGCACAACGACGTTTGTCATGTTCTTGAGTTTACCTTTGATATCAGTTTACTGGCGGTAGGCAGGGGCGCCAGCAGGGGGTGGCAGAGGGGGCACTTGCCCCCCTGGATTTTAAGGTGACCAGTACTTTTTAATGTTTCAGTTTGCAAAACATGTCTAAATATGTCTAAACTAAGAAAACAACTCTTTGTGCAGAATTTCTACCTTGGTACAAAAAGTTTGGGGGGGGGCAGGAGGAGCAGGATTACTGTTTACGTGAATTATCTATCATACAACATTTTTTGTTAAATTTTTTGATTTGATCTTTTAAATCCTGATAAGGGCGCAATGTTAACGTTACAAGCGATTGATAATACCACAAATAAATAATCAATACATACCGCGATTTTTATAAATAATTGTTAAGTAATAATTCACATACTGTAGAATCTACTCTTATTAGCATGACTGGCAATGATCTACTCACCACCCATGCTAATAAGCTAAAAGTTTTTGAGGAAATGCGATAGCTAGCTGAAAGTTTTAACTGCTTATCTGGTAAAGGAGAATTTAGGGGGAGAAAGTAAGCTTAAGAAAAGAATTTCGCTCAGTGCAAGAATGCTATCCGTTATTTTCAGTGCAAAACAGCAATCTCAATGGTGCTGATCCATCTTCGAAACAACGCTAATGGTATAGGCGCCATAGCTTTTTGGATTGATTTCAGTTCAAATCAGAACCAAATTGGCTCTTAAAAATTGGATCATTAGTATTAGGTGAGTTTTCATTCCAAAATAATTGTGGATTTTTCGAAGTTTTTCGGAATTGGTTCAACACAGATTGGCTTATGTTAGGGGAACAGTGCTATGTTACCACTGTTTTCCCAATGAGCGGAGAATTTTTAACAGAAACAAGCAAAATGGTCATAAAAAGTAAAGGACTAAAGGGTGACCCATTCTTTGAAACTTAATCAGCAAAATTTTAACTAATAAAAATTTACAGGGAAAGGGCAGGCACAACTCAATAAGGATGGCAGTACAGTGAGTTCAAAATTTAAACACGGCGTACTTTATGCTTAAAAAATTTACCCTACCGTCCTAACGTAATGTAACAAAAACAATTTTTGCATTAGTACCGCGCCTACGTACTTTTCATTGGATGGTACGCTCTAAATGTACCACACTTAAAAGGTACGGTACGTAAGTAAATCGAAAGATAATATGCTTTACAAGTACCATACTAGAGAGGTAAAAAAATTGCTGTTTTTCCAAAGTTTTTGTTTTCCACACTTCATAACAAATTTAACAGCATGCTTATTCTAGCTAAGGATTCTTGAATATCAGCTTTGCCAAATTTGGAGCAGTTTTAATCATATGACGCCTCTTGGCCTTCTCGGAAGAGAGAGGGTAGGAAAACAAATCAACGTCAGCCCACTGGCAAATTGATGGACTGTATAAGGTTACACTCATAGGTAGGCACAAGCATAGGCGTAGCCAGGATTTTTGATTGGGGGGGGGGGCAAACCACTAATCACATGCAATGACGTCATCAGAATTTTCAAAAAAGGAATATTTGTGGGGCAAAGATATCGTAGAATGGAATATCTGAAGTCGTGGTCTGTTGTCACTTAACCAGGATTTTGGTTAAGGGAAAGGGCGAAAACTAACAGTTAAAAAGCGAGAATGTCTAACTTAGGAGACGCGTTGAGTAAGCTATTGTACTCAAACGTATCACAGACGGGGGTCTGGGGGTGGAGCCCCCAGCCGCCGGTGGCTATGGGGGTCTGGGGGCAAAGCCCCCAGCCGCTAGGCAATTTTAATACGTTTTTGGAAAAAAAAGTTATTTTAATCCCATTGGATCACATTTCGCACGTGTTCACAGTTATTTGAAAGAGCTAGATTTTTAACATTGAAAGCCAATCGAAAAATTTTGATTGTTCAATCCTCCTTCTACTTGCAATTAAATTTCAAAACACTCTTAAAATCTTGCATTATAATGTAAAATTTTAATTGTAAGTGATTTGGTCCATATAGGGGGAAGTAAGGCAGATTGCCTTCTGCAATATTTTAGCAGTAAATAATAATCCACTCAAAGAATTTCCTTTCATGAAGTTAACCAGTTATAGGAGTACATGTACGGCCAGGGGAATATAGGACCCCTCAATTCAATTTCAATAATTTGTTCAATGAGAATTTTTCTAGCTATTTTTTTAAAGTATTTTGTGCGGAAAAACTGGCGAGGTGGAGGTGAATCGTTATTGAAAAATGGTCCAATAGATGGTTACGCTTACTAAACATGTTATTTCCGGGCCGGATTTATATTCCGCCGTGCCTCTGGCACGTAGGGGATTTTTGCAACATCTTCCTGCCAAATATAAGTGAAGACCAAAAAAGTCCTACTGTATGAGGGCGGGCCCCTGGCACTGTGCCATGTGGCAAATCCGGCCCTGATTATTTCATTACGTCCATAAAAAGGTTAGATGAGGGCCTGAGGTAACAACTATTAGGACAAAAAATTTGACTTCATCCTGGTTATACGAATTTGACTTCATCCTGATTCTGCAAATTTTGTTAGTGTACGCATCTTTCTCCTGCGAAGCAGACATTGTTTTGATTTAGTTCTTGAATTTTCAGAAAAATTGGTGAGACCGTTCATACATGCGCTGATATAAAACTCTTCTTCAAAAAAATACTGCAGCGGGCTAGTTGAGGGTGCATATTCGGATCAAAAACCGAGGTATTACGCGCAAGTGCGTAAGACTTCTGCTTTTGTTCGCGAATTTTGGCTGATGAGGATTGATTTGCATATAACTAGCAAACGGTTAAACCTAGAAACTTGAAAACTATATTGGACTCAGCATCAAAATTAACGAAAGCGTCATCGTGGCAATTTTGGGTATCCTTGGTCACGTGATTGTGAATTGAGACACAAAACAAAACCTAAAAAAACGACGATTTTTGGCTTGAAAATTTTTTAATTTGCTTATGACTCAAAAACCACTTGACGTGCAAAACTGAAATAAGAACTTAATGTGGGTGCTTATGAATGCTTTATGCAAACCGAGTTTGGGGCGCCCGGTCATGTAACCAAAATTTTACTGGCCGAAAACGGGCAAAAAGTTGACGATTTTGAACCGATATATCTAATTACCAATATTGATGAAAATGGTTTGTGATTTTTGAGCAACCTATCAACCGTCTTTCGTTTGGTTATGTTCGTTTACCCCAACTTGAATACGATATTCCTTTTTTTTTTCTTTTTTCGTACTTTTTTTTCTTTTTCTTCCAATGCTACTTACTTTTAAACCGCTGGTCCGTCGCGAATGCTGGCGAACGTATGTTGAGTTGTCGACCGGGTTTTTGGCGTCGAAGCAGCAGACCTACTAAACTTCTACAACGATAGTCTAGATTCACTCGAAAATTTATAAGGAAATCCTTTCGCTATTGATAATCGAAACACGATGTTAACCTTCACTAATTGTCGTCACCACACTCATTTAGGCTAAACTTGAAAATCCACCAAGATGTACACAAATTATTGTTTCACTACGTTTGAGCAACAGAGTTATCCTCGACTGATGTTCAGTAACAATTCAAGTATTACTGGGCATTTTCGAGCCTTCACTTTCAAGCATTTCCGAGCAAAGAACAACTTATTTGTTCCTGGGTCTACTTGACGCTAGTCTGCCGTCAACTGCCTATCGGCTATTGCTAAACACATACTGCGTCAAGTGTAGTTGTTACGTCACAGTAAGGCATTGAAATAATAACAATTAATTAAAGAACTTGTACACAGCCAAAGGGTGCGTCCGGAACATAAGCGGCCCCCATTATGAGGAGGAGGGTATCTTCAGGCTCATAATGTCACAACAGTCTAAAGGACGCAGCTTGAGCGCGGGTATGAGTGAAAAGCACAGCGGTGTCAAGTAATGCACGAGCACTATTTACAGCATAACAAAAACAAAAATAAATCAGCAATTCAAGTGTGGTGACTTACGCAAAAATGTAAACGTAAACACAAAACATTATTCACAAAATTCGAGAGGAGCGATCTTAGAAAGATCTCTCTCTATTTCAGTAACTTGGTGCTTTCCGGTTGTCTCATCAAAAACAGGAACCGTGATAACAGCTCTGCGTACAATCGCTCTACCTCTACGCCACTGCGGATGTACGCGAGCAACACGTCCAAGGCGATAATTACCTCGTTTGTTAACTTCTGCGGGTCCCCCAACCAATACCATCTGGCCGACTCGAAGGTTAGGTGTGAGTTTGAACCACTTCTTAGGACGTTGTAACTGTGGAAGATAGAACTTAACCCAACGCTCCCAAAATTGTTGAGCCAGCGAGCAATTGTATCTGTAGTCACGGCGTAAGTGATCCCTATCGTGCACTTGACCAATCGGGCAAAACTGGATCAAGCGATGGTGTGAGGAGTGATGACGGTGAGATTGCGTTGTAGTCAAGTGGGTCATCACTTTGTGCAGTGAGAGGCCTATCGTTTACCAAACGTGTAGCGTTCGAAGTGTACGTCTGAAGCTCCACAAGTGTGGGTTTGCGATGTATCAAGTTAACTGTGTTTGTGAGCGTTCGTTTAAACACCTTAATGAGTGATTCCCAGGCTCCGCCTTGGGAAGGACTGTAAGGAGGTATGAACTCCCAGGTCAAACCCTGATGTCTGAAAAAAGACTGAAGTCCGGAAGATTGCAGAAGTTCTGGCAACACATTTGCTGCAGCCTTGAAGGTTGTCCCATTGTCCGAGTACAGGCTTGAAACTGGGCCTCTGAGGTCAATGAAGCGCAAGAAAGCCAAAATGAAGCTATTCAGGTCCAGAGACGTCACAATCTCTACATGAATTGCCCGGACAGTTAAACATGTGAAAAGTAGACCCCAAGCTTTTCTTTCACTTCTCGCTTCTTTGTAAAAGATGGGTCCAAAATAGTCACATCCCGTGTGAGCAAATGGTTTTTTGTTGATAGCCATTCTGCAAGCAGGGAGATCTGCCATAAGTTGCCGTATGGGATGTGCTCTGCTGATGATGCAGGCATTGCATTTGCTCGTGTAGTGCCTCACGGCAGATATTCCTTTGATGATCCAAAACTGTCTTCTTGTGAGCATTAACGTGTATTGGGTACCCCCATGAGCGCATCTTTCATGGCAATGAAGCACAAGTAAGCGAGTAAAGGGATGTCTAGATGGCAGAACAATTGGAAATTTTTCGTCAGTAGGAAGTGCGGCTTTTTCAAGTCTTCCTTCAATGCGAAGTATGCCGTCGGCTGAAACGTATGGCCTGAGGCATCGCAAAGATCGCAAGTCAGCGAGATTTTTTTGTTCAGCTTCAGATAAAGCATGCTGAGAAGTCAGCTGCTTGATGATTTTTTCTAAAGAATCAGGAAAGTTTTCTGACAGGCTTTTAAACACACTGCCAAAACATTCGTTTTGAACATATTGAGTCAACTGAAGCAAGGCGGTGCTCAGACACTTTGCGTCAATTGTCGGCTTTTGAATGGGCTGTTTGTCCGCCTTTTGTTTGACGTTTTGTGCAAAAGCCATTAAATAAGCTGTTCTCTTTTTGAGTATGTACCAACTGGGTGCAGCTTTAATAACATCCAAAAGTGTCCCCCTTACTGACCTATCTGAAGACACGTGTACCTGATGCACAGAGACATGAGGCATCGCCATGCACTGGCCAGGCTGGTTTAGAGACGATGGTCCATGCAACCATAGCTGAATTCGACCAGAAGCAGATCGGGCAATTGGGCGTGTAGCCACGTCAGCTGGGTTTTGTAACGTTGGGCAAAAGTGCCATTCCTCTGATTGGGAATATAGTAGAATGCGATCAATTCGTCGAGATGTAAATTTGTCTAGGCGAAGATCTGGGTTCGAGATCCACTGCTTTACAACTTTTGAATCGCACCAGAAAAACTTCTGGCTATGGGGCAGTTGAAGTGCTTTCTGAGCTTGAGACATCAGGTCTACAGATATGACGGCAGCAAACAATTCTTTTTTGGCGATTGGCCAACTCTGCTGGTGTTTTAAAACAACACGGCTCTTCCCAAACACGAATGAGGTGCCGACTTCAGTTTGTGTTTGCTTCCGCAAGTAAACGACACATCCATAAGCTTCATTGGAAGCGTCAGAAAAGGCATGAAGTTCATATTCTGTGTTAATGCCTTCATCAGAAAAAGATGAGGTCGCAAAATACCATCTAGGTATAGTAAGATCTTTCCACTCTTCTAGAGTGGTTTGCCAACGATTCCACGCTTTAACATGAGTTTGTGTAATTGGTTCATCCCATGATTTTCCCTCTATAGCCAACTGCTGTAAGATGAGACGCCCTTTCAAAAATAAGGGAGCGCAATAACCCAAAGGGTCATAATTGCTGGCTAGTTGACTTAACAAGCCACGTCTTGTGTAGTGTTGAGGCTTGGAAACAGAGAAGTGAACCTTCAGAGTGTCTTCTTCTGCATTCCATGTGCACCCCATCGCTTTGAGATCAGGAAGTGGCTCCTCAGTTTTTAAGTCCAAGGTCCTGATTGAGGGTGCCAAAACTGCCTCCTCCATTTCAGCAATGACAGGTATGGCCTTTCGGCAGGCTGTCCATTTAACCAGTTTGAAGCCTCTACTGGCAAGCAGTCTGACAGATTCTGATGCCACTAGTCAGGCTTTATCCAGCGTATCAGTGCTAAAAAGCAAATCGTCCATGTACATACAATTTCGTATCGTGTCGGTGGTATAAGAAGACGCATTCGTGGGGTTCTCTTCAGCCGTTTTGCGGATTGCTGCACATGCTATGTATGGTGAGCTGACGATTCCCCACACATGCCTTGTAAACTTATATGGCTGTAATTCCCCCTTGCTTATGTCATCATCTTTGTACCAGAGAATTTGGAAAAGATCCTGTTGGTGTTGAGGGAGTGATATCTGGAAAAAGCATTTTGTTATATCTGCCATTAAAGCATACTGGCCCATTCTAAACTTAGCCAAAACATTTGCGAGTGAATTGAGAAGGTCTGGTCCCGAGTGAATACAACTGTTGATGGAGCGACCTTCATAAGTAGCAGAGCCATCATATACAACTCTGGGTTTGGATTGAGTGGTCAGAAAGTATGGCAGATAGTTTATTTGATTGCTGGACTCTCTATCGGCAGGTTTTATGAACTCGTTTTGCCTGAGCTCAGTTATAGCCTCGGTCAACACTTGCCCATACTCCGGATGGAGCAGCATTCGGCGTCGAAGAAAAGATAACCGTTTTGCTGCTAAAGGAAAGTTGTAGGGCAAGTCTTTTACATTCTCTTTAAACGGGACAGGCATTTGATATCTTCCATCTACAACCGTAGTGTTGGAGCCATCCACAATTTGCTGAGCCTCTCGATCACTTCTTGATAACTGGGTCTCGTCATTTTCAAGTGTCATATCCCGAATTACTTGCTGCAGTTCAAGAATCTTCTCTTCGTTCGATTCACAGTTCATGTTGACTGATACTCGCATTGAATGATAAGAATAAGTCTTGCCTGATCCTCCCGATGCCACCCACCCAATTGGAGTTTTGATAGCATGGGGTTCTCCATGGCGTCCTGTGCGTTCTTTTAGGGCTGTCATAACATGGGAATTGTCAAGCCCAAGAAGTATATCAACACACTTCCGATCTGGTAACACCTCAAATTCTACATTATCAAACTGAGAATACTCGGAAAGATCATAGTCATGCGGTAATGTGTAACTGTCATCAGACCAATTATTCATGACCCAAGCTTGTTGAATGTTAAAATGGTCGCCATTGTGTAGAGCTTCTACATCAAAGGAAACATAGTGAAAGTCGGATTCTTTTCTTTCAGTCACTGTGTGCAGAATTATCCGAGAGCTTCCTTCACTTTTCAAACCAAGTTTATTCACAAGTGAGTCAGACACAATTGTTACTTCGGAGCCCGAGTCATGTTGAGCATACACATTCAAGCTATTTCCTGTCTGAGGATTTATGACCCTTATAGCCGAAATGCGCGTAAGTACACCCGCCTTTCTGGTATGTAAGCCTAGTACCTGCTTCTTGACTGGGACATCCCTTGCATCATTTTGGCTCAGAGCATCGGCCGATTGCACCAGGAAAGACGGACCAGCAGCCCCTCGACTCTTTTCAGGTTGATGATTTGAAAAGCTGGCGGCCCCACGAGGTCTCCCGGCAGGAAGATGGAAAGATGTGGCGGCCCCATGGCTACCTGCACTTTCTGGGGGAAATACAGGTGTGTACAGAGCATGAAGAGAAGTTGTGTGTTTGTGTTGGTAGTGTTTGCCACAATGTCTGCATTTACAATTATGTATGCAATCTTTCAAGTCATGTTGTTGCAAGCAATTAATGCAGTGACCTGCCGTTTTGATATTATCATAGCGTTGTTGCAATGTCATGTTCCTATATGTGTTGCATTCATTAAGCAAATGTCGGTTCGTTTTACTCGGGGTAGAGCAAATAAAACACACAGGGGGTTGTCGTGTATGAGACTGAGAGTGTTGTGTCACTGGTGAAGGTCTGTAATTGTTGGGTTCTGTTTTCACATTAAGGCTTGCCTGATGCACTCTGAGCTTAACTGGTGCATGTGACTTGTCTGAACGGTCCTGTGCTAGCCCTAAGAACCGTTGAGCGAATGTTGAGTTGATTCGTTCCAGCTCACGATTCAAAAAGGACTTGAAAGAGTCAAATGTAGGCTTGTCCAAACTGTGGTATCGATCTTGTAGATAGTCGGCATACCGATTT
This sequence comes from Trididemnum nubilum, assembly GCA_963965965.1. Classification (NCBI taxonomy): domain Eukaryota; kingdom Metazoa; phylum Chordata; class Ascidiacea; order Aplousobranchia; family Didemnidae; genus Trididemnum; species Trididemnum nubilum. The sequence goes on from OZ014469.1 coordinate 6,453,914, forward strand.
TTGAAAAAGTTTGGGAGACGTTCACCGATATCAATTATGAAGGAGCTGTCTAGTGAATCAATCTGTTTATGTGCTCTCGCATACAATTCACAATCATTCAGATCTGATATTAGGGTTTCCAACACAGAAAGATCAATCCTGTGAAGTTTCGGACCCGAGCGAACTCGCTTTACTAGCGGTTCAGACAGAAAGCTGTTGCAACCATAACGCAGTCGAAGCCCCTCTAATGCTCTCTGAATTTGCTTGTCAACACCCCATCCCGGTACAAGGGGTACAAGGGTTGCGACAGCTTCTCGAGCCTCCTCTTGGCATGAGGCACGCAAGAGGTCCATCTTGCGATTTCGATCAGGGCAACGATCCAAAAGTTCAATGATTTGGTTGTAGTAAAAAATGAAAGGCAACTTTTTTCCGGTAAACCGGATTTCACGTGCCTCTTCAAGCAGAAGTTGGTACTCCTGAGGACTGATGTGAGGGTTTTTGTCGTGGAAATGTGTCTGAGTGTTGTTAGATGAAGGTGTATACCGGTGATCATTATGGGGTGCATCAGACTTCTTAATTGCATCAGACTGATTGTTCTGTGCGTAAATTCCCCTGCGGTGCAGTGCAAAGTCATGTGCGGGTTGTGATTCACGGTACACGTTATTGTGATCCACAGCAAGCTCCTGTGTTTTGAGTGGTTGTGTACGAGCCAAACTGTGGTGTTGTGTGTGATTTGTCAAAAGTGGATTCGGCTCAGCATGAGCCTCGTTGTGACTAAGATCCCCAGGTGGTGTCTGAGGTGTATGACGTACTGCATTCTCATTGCAATGTGCATCAGAAACGTTTTCCTGTGTGTGAGATGTGTGTGCAAACTGTGCATGTTGAGTAAGAGAAGTGATGGGTTGGTGTGGGCAATGGCTGGTATCAAGGTGACCTATAGCTGTGCGTGGTGGTTCTGTAGTGAGAATTTCCCTACTTGTGTTTGTCAATTGATGACTGGAAGAAGGCATATGATGGTCTAAATAGTGAGAGAATGTCGCATCCTTTTGCTCACCCATTTGTGTCTGCAAAATTCCTGCATGGCTTTGTGGGTGGCGAGGAACTGACAGATTTTGACCTAGTACCTTTACTGGCAATGAGCGTCTACTCACAACTGAGCCAGAATTAGAAAGTGCTAAACGTTTCTCCTTAGCTTGTAGTTCCGCTAAGCTAAGCTTTAGTTTTAGCTGAGCCTCGGCTCGAGCCTGTTGCGCTTCAAATTCTGCTTCAAGCCTTTGGCGTTCGAGGTCTAGGTCAATTTGTTTGTGAGCCAATTGGGACGGAGTTAAGCTAGTGTGGCTGAAACCTGAGCCTACATTGCTTACCGAGTCGTGTGGTTCGATGTCATGTGATTTTTCTCGATTGAGAGTTGCAGTTGGTGGGGAGGTGACAGTATTGTCGCACCAGCAACGATACGCATCATCAAGTAACTGACCTAATTTTTTTAATTTGTCACAAAAATCCCTAAGCTCATCTCCTTCTTGCAAAACGTGTGAAGCATTATTATCTAATGTGATTAAATTGCTTTTTAAAGTGTCGTATGCTGACTGAGAAGGTTCATTTTTATCGCTCGTGTCAGGCGAGAAAACGGAGGTAACAAAACAATCTATTCGTGCTTGAAGCTCACGCCTTTCAAACCGAAGAGTCCGGGCGTCACTCATTTCCTCAGAGTTCTCTAGCATACCGGAATTAGCACGTAGGCCTAGCACACAAACACTGTAATTTTTACAAACTAAATTCACAAAAAAACTAAACCTAAAACTGTCTGATACTTGTCCAAAAGAAAAAATTCGTCTCGGTTACGTTAGCCTACTGTCGCGGAAAAAAGTTCAAGCTGACAATTAGGCTACGACAGAAGTCGGAGCAGTCTTTTTTGTTCGGGACTTGAAGTTGTTCTTCTTATTATGGTCCGTCGCGAATGCTGGCGAATGTATGTTGAGTTGTCGACCGGGTTTTTGGCGTCGAAGCAGCAGACCTACTAAACTTCTACAACGATAGTCTAGATTCACTCGAAAATTTATAAGGAAATCCTTTCGCTATTGATAATCCAAACACGATGTTAACCTTCACTAATTGTCGTCACCACACTCATATAGGCTAAACTTGAAAATCCACCAAGATGTACACAAATTATTGTTTCACTACGTTTGAGCAACAGAGTTATCCTCGACTGATGTTCAGTAACAATTCAAGTATTATTGGGCCTTTTTGAGCCTTCCTATTTAAGCATTTTCGAGCAAAGAACAACTTATTTGTTCCTGGGTCTACTCGACGCTAGTCTGCCGTCAACTGCCTAACGGCTATTGCTAAACACATACTGCGTCAAGTGTAGTTGTTACGTCACAGTAAGGCATTGAAATAATAACAATTAATTAAAGAACTTGTACACAGCCAAAGGGTGCGTCCGGAACAGTCCGTTAACAAACTTTAAGCCGGGTTCACACAGAAGCCGTCAACGTCAACGTTACCGTTCCGTCGCAGTTACGTCTAACGTCAAGGTGTTCACACAGAAAATTTTAGCGGTGACGGAAGTGATTTTCTGGATTTCATCCGTCTTTCGTTGAGTTAAAATAATTTTAACTTTACGTAAGTAACGTAAGCGATTTCGAGCATGTTTTTGGTGGTTGGGGCAAACTTTGAGCCACAAAAACTAAAAATCTTGAAAAAATGATTGGTTTTTGTTGAAAAGTAGCTTTCAGCAGGCATTGTTAAGTGCTTAGAGCTGTATGTAGTAGGCTAGGTCTAGTCATGTACCGCTACTTTGTAGTATAGGTTGTGTACAGTAACAGTGATACTGGTATCTAGCCTAGCGGTACTTCAGACTGGATTGCTTTTTTTTTCTGCTTGGGAAAAGAAGAGAGAATGAGATATTGAAACTACCGGTAGTAATTGGTACTGGGTAGGCATGTTAAATCTGAGTTGGTTGCTAGCAGCCAGTTGAGAAAGCCAATTCAATTTGGCTTTCCTTGCTCTTGTTTTGGTACAATTGGCTAAAGTTCAATTTTGAACTTCAATTGACTTGACTCTTGAAAGCTGAAATTATAAACTACTGGAAGAAATCAATTTCTACAGTAGAGACCTTTCTCATGTCTGAAAGTGGCTATTTTGCCTCTAGAGGCAAAATAGTGTTTTTCCTTTGTTTGGGTTAGGGTTTGAGTTAGGGTTTGGGCTAGGGTTGGGATTAGGGTTAGGATTAGGGTTAGGATTAGAGTTTAGAGTTTGGTTTAGGGTTTCGATTAGATATTTTTGGATTAGTTAGAGCACAGTTTTGGGTTAGGGTTTGGGTTAGCATGAGGCTTAGGGCTAATTTGGCATTTGCGGCAAAATAGCCGTTAGAACTATTTTGCCTCCAAATTGCAAAAAAACATGGGGCTATTTTTGCCTCTAAAAGCAAAATTGCAGCTGCCTTTAAATAAAGTGGCCACTTTTGACCATTTTGGACACTGTATCATCAATAGCCTAGTCATGATATCATATACCGTAGTGCTCCGGGGTACTTTGATACTGGTCTGTGGTCATTATTATTGCCATGATGCATATAAATACTGACCACTGATTGCTTAGCTACCAATATCATAGACTCTTAACTTTTGTTTATTTTTAGGAACTCATAAGCCTATCTATTTGTTGATTTAATAATAGTCAGGTAGAGGCTACTGGTAGTTGTTGTATCTGTATACTCTGCAGTTTGTTTTGTGTGAACGCTGAACAGTCACTGAAATGAAATTGTATGATGTTAGAATCATCTTGTATTCTTAGCAGTGGATCACTAGATGCCAAAAAATAGCTGGTTTACTTACACAGTGTTGGTACAATGCACATACAAAGTTGGCTGTGGTTTTGAATTGCATTGAGCTTTATTTGTTTTAAGCTTAATGTGGTTTGGGGTTATAGCTACTTTAGAAAATCAACGAACCAGTACCATACAATCAAATTGGAGTGGAGAAAACATACTGTACATTGGTACAGTACAGCACAAATCAAGAGTTGAGTAGTGATAGTTTCCGTACAGTTCAATTGTCGCTGCACTTCACGCATATGCTAGTACTGTACCAGTTTGTGATAGCCTACCAGTGCAGTAGACCATCACTTCGCAATACAACAGATGCCGAATACGCGAGATCGATTTTTGACAGTGCACACATACCTACGGTACATAGTGGTACTGAGCCTGGACCGCATGGGTTTGGGTTAGGTTTTTGTGCTGCTGCACTTATGATTCTGTATGTTCTAGTACTAGTACGGTAGTATGCCATATGACAGATAACAAGTGTAGGCCTATGATATCGGTTATCGAAACAATTCGCGATTACGGTAACATACAAAAAAAATAGACTTCTTTAAGCGTACACATACTGTAATAGCAATTTTCGATTGATTTGCGCGATAACGATTTCTGATAATGAATGCCGTAATAAACTGGCATGTGCTGCATTAAATATCTTTTTCCTCGCTTTCTGACCTGTTAACTGTTGTTATCGATGTTAGTCAAAAATTGCAATCACATCAGATGTTGAGAGTTGAAACATTTCAAAAAACTCAAACACTGATTTACCGCAATTTTGAGTACAGTATAAAAATTTCTAGTTCTGGCAGGTTTTACCAGTACTTTTCAGTTTTTAAAAGTAATTTCTGTCAGTACTTTCAGCTTTTTGTTCTACTTCTTACATTACTCACTATTGCAGTAAGCCTACTGATTGACCAAACCCAAATCTGCCAAATTCAAATTCCACTTCAGTACGGTACCTAGCCCTATATCTTATCTACAGATTATTTCTGAAAAACAAAATCTAGTGATTAGGCTATTTGAATTCATATCACATTGCTAGCAGTCAAATTTAAATTTAAGTTCTACACCACCTTAAAATTGTTCATGCCAAATCTAATTTAAAATGATATACAGGGTGGGCCATAAGTAGGTATACAGCCATCGCCCAAAAGTGCTTCGAATTTTTTTTTCCATTACAGTTTTTACTTGATTTTAAGTCATATTTACAGTTCCCAGTGCTGAGCAAGTAATGCGAAGTGTTTTGGAATGTGCTGCCTTAGGCCTATTAGAAGTGAAAAGAAATTTAAAAGTGTTTATATTGTGATTGCTGTATACCTACTTTTTGGCCCCACCCTGCTACTCTAAATGCAATTACTTACTAATCACTTTTTTACTTTTGCAAAATAGACTTAAAATCTGTGATCATATCAGTATTTGACTGTTAAAGAAATTTAATTATTTAATAGAAATTCAACAAATATGTAAGCTGTAACTTAACAAAAAATCTCAGCCAGTTTTTTAACCCCAGCAGCAGTACCATGAAAAAATTACTTGGGCAGTACCACTTGTACAACTAAGCAAAACTAAAGTTAAAACTCATCACTTGTTTCCACAATTATCACTGATACTTGATAAATGTTAGTTGATGATTTTGGCAAGCACTTCCAAAACCAGCAAGTTAACCCCACAGGATAAAGTGCATTAAATAGCCTGCACATATTATCAGTAGCTCTCAATTTAAGCATAGTTTGATGGTATAGTGATTACTGATTACAAAACCCAAACTTGATAGGGCCTATTGATTTATTACGGTGACGGATCAGTGTGAACCTCTCACGTTCAGGTTACCGTCACCGCCAAATAACGGTAGAACGCTGAACGGTGACGGAACGGTGACGTAAACGTTGACAGGGTTCTGTGTGAACCCGCCTTTACACCTCCGTTAACGTTAATCCGTTATTTTCAGCTTTAATTAACGGGAAGTTAATAAAGTCCGTTAATTCGTTAACATTTTTGCGAGTAATTTACTTGTCTTTTTATTCACTTCGATTCTAGAACACGTATTGACGCTGTTGAGCTGATTGTAAGGAATTATTAATTGCTGTGGTGGTCTTTTTTATGTTTTGGAAAATACATTTGCAGTCTAATCTAATTTCAAGATAAAAAACAAGTTCAAATGCACTAACGAAGCTGCGATGGGGAAAATCTTTGGAAATTGTGAACAGCGATAATTAATAGACCTATGAGGCTGCAGCTTATTATTTGCCACAAAAAGAGCTCTTTTTCTTCGCTCTCTTCCAAAACTCGTGCTCATACGCAACAAGTGTTACCAGTGTAAAACTGGTTTGTACCGGTACGATGAATGAATGGTGCAAGATATTAACGATAAAAACCTTAACGAAAGTTAACAGAACTTAACGGGTTAATTTAGTCCGTTAACAAAACTTAACGGAAGTTAATTTAGTCCGTTAACATGAAAAAACTTTTTAACGGATTAACGAGTTCAAGAAAAAGTTAGCTTTGTTATTAACGGATTAACGATTAACGGACTTGTGCCCCACCTATGAGTAAAAAGCGTCCGTTTTCTCGTTGAACATGTAAACTTAATTAGCAATAATATTCATCGTTACAAATTCAAGCTTTGGGTTACCTTCATTGCTTGGTATAGCTGTTACGATAGTTATAATACACTTCAAAGCAGAGCTGCGACACGCACTGCCTTCAAGCGCAACCCAGGATTTTACTAAAGAGGTAGAAAAGGGTAGAGAGAGGGTGATTGTGTACCAAATGTCAAAATTTTTTTTGTTTGGAAAAATGCCTCAATGAAGCCTCTTGCTGAATAAACCGGTGCAACCCGAATGAATCATAAACAGGGGTTTTGGGGCAGAGTTTCCAGCTTTCATAGATTATGGGGTCTGGGGTCAAAACCTCAGGGCAATTTTTTGTGATTTTTCAAAACAAAAAATAACCATTTTATTTAAAGCAGCGTTCTCCCAATGTATTTTTATTTAAGTTAACGTTTCGCTCACCAGTCCGGAGAGCATCAATGTTGCAGATGCTCCCCAGACTGGGGAGCGAAACGTCCAACATAAATAAAAATACATCGGAGAACGTTTGCTTCGAATGAAATGTTCAATCCCAATGAAAGAGCTCCTAGCTTCATTTAAAAAAATAGCCTTTTTGACCTCATTTGGATTATATTTTCACTCGTTTTTTATCCACAAATTCAGGAATTATTTATTGTCATATTGATATTTAATCATCATTCATTTAGTGAAACAATGTCTCAAATGCTCTTGTGCTGAAACTCTTAGCTGAATATGATTTAAGGTGCGTTTTAAGACTAGACGCGAAGCCAGCGCGAAGCGCCTTCGCGAGTGGTCGCTTACGTCACTCGCGAAGGTTGCCAACCTTCGCAAGTGGTTGCCTAATCTTCGCGACAGGTCGCTTCATAGGCCTAACTTTAACAACTGACTTTTAAATGGTATTCAATGAGCAGACAGCGTTGTGTACTTTATTATTGAAGCGCTATTATAGTAATCACAAGTTCTGTTTTCGTCATTGCGCGCTGGAATTAAAAACGAAGATTGAGTTTGTATTATGTTACCACCAGGGCAAGTTGTTGCAACTTTTGCAATTTTTCTTTTACAGCTTCCGACAGCTTTCTAAATACTAAAAACTTATGTAGTACAATGTTCTAAGCTGTTTTTAGGAATTTTATATTGCAAACTTTTTACTGCAATTTTCATTAGGAATAGCGCAAAAATGTTAATGTGATTTAAAAAAGTGTGCTGTAAAACTATTTCAGTAAGGTTCTATTGTCTTTGATTTGCATAACAAAGAGCTTTGTGACGGATTCTCTGCGTCTCTGTGTCATTTATGACGCAAGAGTTTGCTTACAACTTCGTGCACAGTGGAGCAAAGTTTTTACATGCTTCGCAACCTGTTGGCCAAAAGATCGCCATTTTTCCCCAAGTAATGTTTGCAAATATTTTGGCATTATACGTAAAATAAATCGCTTGAGTAAATCTCTGCCGTTTTTAATGTTTGTGAATAAAAGCAACTTTTTTGCAACTTTCGTTAAAAATAAATGCAATTTTTTCAATTTTTTAGTGGAACAAAAACTTACCCTAGTTATCACGCAATAACTGTGAAGAAGAGTCTAGACTAATAGCTCAGGTAAACAAAACAATCTTGGAAAAAAGGTTGTAAAGTATAAGGGAAAAACGAAGTACAGTAGATCGAATTTGGAAATGAAAAGACTAGTCATCTCTTCCAAAACGTAGTAGTACTTAGCCTAATACTTTGTTTAGATCTTTCCACTGAAAACTTGCCATAATCTGTTTTGACGATGACAGTTCTGGGTTTTAATGCAGAAACGCAAGAAGCTGAAAGCAGATGTCAAAAGTTCTCTTTAGGTGTTTTACTCAGTTAAAAAATCCTTAAACGCTTTCACCATCCCATGTCTCATTATGGTACTGGTAGATCTATCTTGTAGAATGTAGACCAATAGGCTAGTCTTAAAGCGAAAAACTATGTTGTTTTTTTTATGTGATTTTTCTTTTTCAGGCAAGCATGTTATGAAGCTTAAACAGTTGTTTGTGTTTGCTGTTTAGTGCTGTTTATGAAGGACTCCCTAATGTCAACGTTATGAGTGAATTTGAAAGCTGGATTTGTCATCAGTTATGTAGTGGGTTTTTTGCTTATTGTGCAATGGATTGCTGTGTTGATTTGCTGGAGAAAGCAAAAAAACATAGCAGTTTTTGCATGATTTGACACTATCATCGAAGGACAAGAATTTAGCACAGTAATACCCAGCAGTTGCTTTGCCGGAAAAGCCATCCTTTTAAACTACGTTTGGTGTTTTTATTCACTAGCGAAGCGCTTATCAATATTTAGGGCGAAGTTAAATGCTTTTAACTATAGCTTTAAATAAAAGCTTTAAAAAGATGAATCCGGTTTTATTTAAAGCTATAGTTAAATTCTGTACCACCAATCAATTATTTAAAATGCTTTTGAGAGCATTTTTATTACTTTGCATTTTCTTTGCGGTACCAGTAGACTACGTTGCGACGGTAGCGTTTACCCTCACAGGGCCTTCACTCCAAACCACCGTTTGTAAGATATAGACAAATTTATGGCTGTAAGGTCAAGCCCACCCCCTCTTAGCAAGTTTTTGGTTATAGCCTTGATAAAAAAAACATTTAGATTTTTTTTATGTAAAAGTTGTTACTCAAGCATCTGAATAAAACTATTGTTAGTTCTCAAATTTTCCATGTAACTGATGCTTTCTTCCCCAGTCCAATTATTATTATTATAAATGCGGTATTAAGCAGAGATGGAGTCCTCGAGGACACATTTTTGAAGTCCTTGGCCTTGGCCTCGAAGGTCAAGTCCTTGGCCTTGGCCTCGAGGCCTCAAGTGGCTCGAAACTTGGCCTGTCCTCGGCTTGAGGACAACACTATTTTTTGAATTGTTAAAATTTTGTGGAGTGCTTGAATAATTTTTTGGAAAACGTTTTTTTTGTGGAGATCGCCTGAAAAATTTTTGTGAAGACCTTTTTTTTGGGAGCACTTGCGCTTGTGTCCTTGGCCTCGAGCATTCCTGTCCCTTGGCCTCGAGAGTGTCTGTCCTCGGAAAGGCTGTCCTTGGCTTTGGCCTCGGATTTTTTTGTGTCCTTAGCCTTGAGCCTTGTGTCCTCGACTCCACCTCTGGTATTAAGTTTTTTGTTTAGTGGGAACTAATTAGAATGGAATAATATTAATGGACTTGCTTGGCAGCTACTTCTCTACCAATAACAGTAACCTCAGCAAAAAAACAGAACTCACTTTCTACTGGTCATAAATATATTGGCTTTCTAGTTCTATCTGATTATACTGAATGTGATTGTAATAATTGAACTTCAGACTTAAAATTGTGTACTTTGTCACTTTATTCACCATGTAAAGCAGTTAAAATTTTAAGAGACAGTAAACACGTTTTAAAATTCACAAACAACTAAATTCAGATATTACACAAAGACACAGTAAATGAATATTTAACGCACTTGACACTTCTATTTTCATCACACAGGACTGGAGTGAAAAATTACAACCAGACTACAATATTCATGATTATAAAACTTGGAGGAGTCCAAAACCATTGCTTCCAGTTCAACTTGATCACAGTCACAAACCTTCAGAAACAAGAAGACTTTTAAGAGGACATTCAGAAGAAGAAATTTCATGTTTGTAGTTATTCAAAGAAGTGATTACTAATTAGGCCAATCCAAACGTTCATAGAAGTTTTTCGATTTTTTGTATCTATCTAGCTCTTGTATGTAGCACCGTAGCACTTGAAACCAATTCTAAATAAAGTTTTATTCACCAAGTTGGCTTGACCAAGTAGATAGCGAAAAAACTTTGGCAGATTTTCCAGTATTCATGTAATTGTTCGATTGTGGTTACTTTCAAAACAACAAGCTAACAAACAATGGGTGAAAACACTATCAACTCATTTAAAACTAGTCTGTTGGTGGGTTATTTTATACTCTGAATAAAAAAGAACACCATGTTAGTTTTAGACAAAAAAAGCAAAAGCTGCTCAGCCAAAAGAACCACTGGACTGTTACAATAGCTTCTGCTATGCTGCTCAGAAAAAGAGGTTTTGTTATGGTGAATTCATTATAATGAAGCTCTGAGATCAAGCTTAGCTGTGAAAAATCACTCTAGAATTTACAGCCTTAACTGTCTAGATATTGAAGTAACTTGGCTAGCCTAGGGCTATCTCGAATCTAACTTTGCCAACAACCTGCTCTTTGGACTAATAAATAGGCGCTAAACCATACAAATATACTATTTACATTATTTTCTAGCAAACTGCTATCGTAAAAATCCGATCATTGATTTAGTAGGTTATCTTACAACAGCCTGCAAGCAAGCGATGTTGTGCAACGGATGACGATGACGTCAAATTTTGGTTGCTTCGTGTCCAGTCTAAACGCACCTTTACGCTTGCCAATTGTGGTTATGGCACTCTCGGTTTGTGAATCTCTTGACTATGACCTTCTTGGCCTCTCTCAAAATTAGAATCATAAAACAAAAATAAGTGTAGCATCCGATAAGATGCTATTTGAGATACACTTATTGCGTAGAAACATGAAATTTAGACCAGCCCGAAACTGAAAGCACAAGCAGCCGCTGGGTGGTAAGGGATCACGACCTCTCATGTCCCGTGAAGCTACAGCAATGAGTAACGACTGCTTGTCTGTGAAACTCATTTGTTTACGTTAGTGATTTTTCTCGCGAATAAACGCAAGAAAGGTCCAGGCTGAAAAATACAACTCGTGCTTGTTTGCATAAACTTCAGTACAGTAACCCGCCATATTTCCATAAATGGAACGTAAAATTTTGAGACAAAATTATGACAAGCTACTGGTCGCATCTACAACATATATTGGGAAGAAAATATTAGTATAACTGGTAATCTAAATCTAAAGTATGTCAATCTTTGTATAGGAAAGAACAACAGGAAACATATTTTTTATCAAATCAAATCAAATCTTTCATTATACTCGCTGTAAATGCCGAAGCGTGTAACGAGTTTGCGGGGCCCATCTCCGCGTTATTGCGCCCGGGCTACACAGCTCCTTTCAAAGAAGTGTCGCAGCGGTGGCGAGCCGTTGGTAACACTGTGTCCGATTTGACCGGCCCGAGATTTGAAACTCAGACCTCCCGGTCCAGAGACGAACGCGTTACCGCTCGATCAACTGGCCGGTTCATATTTTTTACTGACTGATATTTTGTTTACCTCAAAGCGTAATTTTTCACAAAATAAGGGTAATTATAACTCAATTACGAAGTTAGGTGTTCATAGTAATTATACCGAAGGAGAAGAACAACTCTTAAAATAAGAGTAAAATTAGTTTGAATTTAAACAATATGCCGGTTTTGCAATCGCCATGAAGATTTGTTTCATTTATAGAATGCTGGAAAGCAAAAGATAAAAAAGGATAAATTCTCAAGAAAACTAGATTACGACATTGCTGGCGTTATCCAGGGACTTCGCCACAGTAACAACCTTTACTAAACCAGAGAACTTGACTGCTCTGTAAAACCATAATTTAACGCACTATCCTAAATATAAAAATTTACACCAACACCTAGCCCAATGTGATACTTTTTTAAAGAGCAGTTTTATACAAGTTCAATCGTTCATGCATGAACAGTTGTGCTCATTTTTATCAAAATTTATGAACAAAGTCAAAACAATGCCTGCCCTCAGCACGGAAAATGATAAGAACCTCCAAATTCAAACCAAAACTCAGATTTTTCTGTACTTCAAAGTAATAATGCAGAGTCTAACTTTATGATGACGTTACACATTCAAAATTTATATTACTTTCCTCCATTTTAAGCTTTCCACAACCTTAGGTGAAATGTTCAAAGCCAAACACTTTTATCACCAAAAATATTATTCACCTACTTTTTTGGTATATTACACCTTTGTTCGCTCTTTCACCCTCATTCAGTTTATTGTGTCGCTTCTTGGTTTTCTATTTTTTTTACTCACCTATAAATCTTTTACAAACACTTCAAAATAAAGAAAGAAATTTTACTGAAGATTTAAACCATTGGTTGAGCAGTATAACAGCATACAAAACACTTAACTACACTTTAAAAAAACCTACCCAATGCAACGTTTAATCAAATACAAAGGAGTCGTTTTGTTGTGGAACAATGTTTCTCAGGATATGAAGAAAAAAAATTTTCAAAAATTTAGATTAATTACAAAGACCGGCTTGCTGCAGATTATTACTGGACAATTGCGGATGAATTTGGCAGAAAAATTTGCAGGCTTGTCCATGGGACATGTTTTTTTGTCCCATCCCAGCCCATTCCATAGCAGTTTATGCCTGTCCCATCTCATCCTATCTCATGAGATTCCCATCAAAATACAATTCAATAAAAGTTAATAAATTTATAAAATTTTATGTATGATGTGTACTCGATAAGGCTCACGTACAAAGACAGATACAAAACGACAAAATATATTGACTTTGTTAACTTTAAAGTTTAGAAGAGTTTACAATTCATTATCATTCTGGTACTCTGTTACGCTCGATTGAGATAGCAACTCTGCAGGGTTGTTTACGGTACAAATTATCTGATTGCACCATTGTGACGTATTTATATCGCATTGCGGTTACCACAGTAACGGAGTCCACGACTGAGCATTGCATCATGTTTTTTACTTTTGTTTTGCCGCTCCCAGTACTTATACGGTCAGTTGCAGTTGGCCTACGTTGAGAACTTAAGACAAGGCCCTCTGCTGTAGTTGTATGTGCCTAATTTCTTAGAAGTAATGTGTGTTAGGGATGTTAGGAGAGTAATGCCTGTTCAAGTGTTCGTACTACAGTATAGAGTGCAGTTATTATTTAAATGCAGCTAATGTAATAGCCTAGTCAGTTGTATCCTATACGGTAAGTGATGGGCTGTTGGATTGCCCTATGCTGTTTTGTTTATTTTTTGTTTGTTTTGCATGCTGGTTTGGTACTGAGAATCCTGGTTGCTTAGTGGTTTGAGATATGATAATTTGGTTCGATTCTGTGCTTGGTTCAGTCGCCATGTTTCTTTGACTCGGTGGTGGTTCTTTGAGTTAATTCAAACTATTATTAATGCTCACCATAGCGTATATATTCAGATGGTGGATGTACCATGCCATTACTCACCTGTGAATCGTACTGATATGTCTGTTTATTTGCTCAGCGGCCTAGTTAAAGCTGATTGACTGGTGATGTTTCGATAACGTACCGTACCGGCACTCCCCCTTTTTCCCGCATTGCGTTTTTTACTGGCTGATTAATGTTGACTACTGCACTGTCTGTATTCATGACTGCTTACCGTTTTGTGCTATCCTTCCCCGTGATCCCGGACTCTTTACAGTGTACAATTACCGACCAGTACTTGTTAATGTTTATACCTGGCCAATCTATGGTGGTTGATTTACGTAATGCATGCTGCATGCTGATCTTGCGGTGTATGTAGGTCACGTATAAGTTTTTGTAACGTTTTCGTAGTTAGTTTAGGCCTTGAATATGGTTGTATTTAGAGTCTGTAACTGTGATTAACTGATGCATCGTCGTGTAGTCATTAAATTCTTGGCGTAAGCTACTTGGTAATACACACTGCCTCAGGCTACGACAAATGCGTGAGAGCCTTATTTGAGTAGGATCCTGGCTATAGTTATTTCTTGTCTTGTTGTCCTTTGGTTTCATCCCTGAAGCGTGTGATTGTTACACTGTCATATTCCGAGTCACTGTCCTCATTTAGCAAATTTTCAATAACCTGCTCATCAATTTCTGTCCCCTAGGTCCCATTGAAATTGCAATGAGTGCTGTCCCATCCCATCCCATGAGATATTTCTCATGGGATTCCTATGGGAATTCCATTCCCCATGGACAAGTTTGATAATATGTTAATGTAAATTGTATGACAAGGTGATGGTGATATTTAAATGTTATTAGCGTTTATGCAAATAAATAGGCAAAACGCCTACGAATGCAGGGTGGCTGCTTGACTAAAAGACCTAATCGTCCATTCACAGTTTCCCTGCCCTTTGTTTGTATAGTTCCTAATTGTGTACATTAATACGAGTTTGTGCCTTGCGGTATTTAAGCTTTGTGTTCAAGCTGGACGCATTAAATGTTGGGTTGGGTTAAAAATATTAATGTATAAAGAGCCAATATGCGGCACCCACTCAACCTCACATATTGCAATGTTTTATCTTCTATTTAGATTAGTCTATCCCTAAATTTCATTTATTTGCCACAAATAGTTAAACGTCAAATTTTGAAGAATTTGCCTGAGGGTCTTCCCAACGCGTCTCCCCAATCTAAAAGACGGGCTAAGGTCCATTTGGTTGAGATTGGATTGAAAAAATGAAGGTTGAAAAGCAACAAGGAAATCATGCTGCGTTATACATGTGCGCTTACAAGCTGGTGACGTGTAATTTCCAGTGGTTTGGATGGAAAGACAGAGTTGAAAAAATGATTTACTAAAAGGCTAGACGTTTCTTTACTCTCCTCAATCGCCAATCCATTTGCTCGATGGACAGCTGGTATGAGATGACTATGAAAGAAATACGAGAGCTAAAAGATAAAACCAAAAAGGAGCTGGATGAATTGAGACGCAACGGAAGCGATTAAACTTTAGTGCTTGATTAGCTGCTTCTACTGATTCTATACTGTATTCACATATACTTGCAAATTATAACTTCATTTAACTTGTTTCACGGCCATCTTACACTTCCGCACGCTCATTAATTGGTCAAATCTCTCAAATATTGTTTCTTTCGTTACTGTAGACCAGGCGCGCAACCAGAAATTTGCTAAGGAATGCTGGACATAAACCATTGATCTAAATTTGCTAAGGAATGCTGGACATAAACCATTGATCAAAATTTTTTTTTGCACGAAAACTATCTCATTTAAACGGCGGTAAACTTGTGCTACTCAAGTGTATCACATACGGTGGTCTAGGGGCAAAGCCCCCAACAGCCGGAGGCAATAGATTTGTGGGAGCGAAGCGCCCAGTCAGTTAGCAATTTTTGTGATTTTTCTAAAATATTTATTTTAACGCTATTTGGATTACATTTCGCACGTTTTTAGAATCATTTTAAGCAACTAAATTGCTAAAATTCGTAAGTTATTTAAAATAATTGAATTGCCCAGGTCCTTCCGCCCCTTATACTTAAATCAAATCCAAAAAACATTCAAACGCTTATATTTTGACATAATTTTTTAAAATAACTAGGCTAAGGGGGATGAGGGGCTGATGCCCTATTAGGCTCCCCTGATTGGGCCATTGCTGTAGGTTCGTTGAAAGGGAATGTGCTATAAATAGTTCACTATTCAACTTTCTTTCTTTCGTACGAGAATGTTTGGACTAAGCAATAAGCATATTTTAATTTTCTGAGCAATCTTTTAGTAACTTTTTGATAATCGTTTCATCCAGTGATATAAGCTGTAAAACTGACTGGAAATACTCAACTCGACTTAAACGTTCAGAGATCGTATCTTTCCAACACCGTACGGATTTATCGTAGCTCTTCTTAAGATTTCATCCCATCATGTTGCGATCTACAACGGTTTTTAATAACTTATAAAGAGCTACAATTATTACTTCTAAATTGAATTGTTTTTGGCTAGTGTTATTTTACGAAGTAAAATAAAATTTGCAAATTCAGGTACAATCTACATCAAAATAAAAATTATACGCAGTATTTTGTAAATACGTCTAAATGATGCCTTCGTTCAAACAATTTTATTGTCTTAAGCAACAGGTTAACTTAAAACTTTTAGAAAATCTAAAGCGTGTGTTTGCTTAGCCTGCTAACCAGTGGCGTAGCGTGGCATTTCAGATAAGGCATGCAATTATGACGACATCATCAGCTTTGATGACGTCAATAGTATCAGACAGCTAAATAAAAAAGCAACTTACACTGATACATGTCTACTGTTGTAACTAGGCCTCCTCTCCCCAGTGCACATTAGTGTGTGTATTTACAGTTCAAGTACCGTACAAATCTTTCCTGTCTTGCTACAAACAGTGACAGGTCTAGCAGTTTTATATCTGCCAATAGCCGGTACCATACTAGGCAAACACTAACAGTTAAGTAGGCTTAATAACATTAAAGTAAAAACATTAATTGCAGAACTAAGCTGAGCCAACTTACTGAATAGCAAATACATAACCTACTTTCATAGCGTCTTTTTCATGTCATTATAATATATCGTAGCCTGGCAACCATAGGCGGAGTCGAGGACACAAGGCTCGAGGCCAAGGCCAAGGACACAAAAAAAATCCGAGGCCAAGGCCAAGGACAGCCTTTCCGAGGACCGAGCCTCTCGAGGCCAAGGACAGGAATGCTCGAGGCCAAGGACACAAGCGCAAGCGTTCTCCAAAAAAAAAAGGTATTCAAAATTTTTTTTCAGGCGATCTCCAATTTATTGACGTACCCAGAATTTTTGATTAGGGCAGGCCTAACCACAAATCACATGAAATGACGTCATAGAAATTTTTCCAAAGAGAAAGTGTATGTGGGACAAAGCTTTTTTAGGATGGAAGAACTGAAATCGTTGTTGCCTGTTTGCACGTAAACAGGATTTTGCAAAGGAAGAGGGCTTAAACTAACAGTTGAAAAATGCAAACATCTAACTTCGGAAACGTGTTGAGAAAGCTAGTGCAACTCAAATGCATCACAGACAGGAGTTTGGGGGCAGAGCGCTCAGCCTCCGGAGGCTTTGGGGGTCTGGGGCGAGGCCCCCAGCCGTTGGGCGATTTTTTGTAATTTTTTGGGAAAAAAAGCTATTTTAATGCCATTGGATCACATTTTGCAAGTGTTCAGAGCAGAGGTGGAATCGAGGACACAAGGCTCGAGGCCAAGAACACAAAAAAATCCGAGGCCAAGGCCAAGGACAGCCTTTCCGAGGACAGACACTTTCGAGGCCAAGGACAGGAATGCTCGAGGCCAAGGCCAAGACCAAGGACACAAGCGCAAGTGCTCCCAAAAAAAAAAAAGGTCTTCACAAAAATTTTTCAAGCGATCTCCACAAAAAAACGTTTTCCAAAAATTTTTTTTCAAGCGCTACACAAAATTTTAACAATTCAAAAAATAGTGCTGTCCTCGAGCCGAGGACAGGCCAATTTTTGAGGACTTGAGGCCTCGAGGCCAAGGCCAAGGACTTGACCTTCGAGGCCAAGGCCAAGGACTTCAAAATGTGTTCTCGAGGACTCCACCTCTGGTTCAGGGCCATTTGAAAGTACTAGATTTTCGACATTTGAAAGCCAATCGAAAAAATCAAATTGTTTAATCCTCCTTTTACTTGCTATTTAAGTCCAAAACACGTTTAACATCTTGCATTTTGGAGTTAAATTTTAATCGTAAGTGATTTGGTCCAGGTAGGGGGAAGTAAGGTGCATTGTCTCTGGCTACATTTTACATTTTAGCAGTAAATAATAATCCACTCGAAGATTTTTATTTGAAATTTTTGTTTTGTCATGAAAATAACCAGTTGTAGGAGTACATGTTCGCCAGGAAGCCCAGGCCCCCTCAATTGAAGTTTAATGATTCGTTCAATCAGCATTTTCCATGGCTAATTTTTTTTTAAAGTATTTTGTGCGTAAAACCGACGAGGTTGGAGGTGAAATACTGAATTGTTTTTGAAAAATGGTACAATAGATGATTACGTCTTGTAACCATGTTATTGCCGGGCCGGATTTACATCGCGCTAGGCCCATGGCACTTTGGAGATTTTCGCAACATCTTTCTGCCAAATATAGGTGAAGACCAAAAAAAATCTTACGATTTCAGCGCGGGGCCCCTAACTGATACTGCATCACATTATGGTAAATACAGCCCTGATTAATGCACTGCGTTCACAAAAAGGATAGATGTGGGCCTAAAATAGCAAATTTTAGGACAAAAACTCTCCGTTTTCTCCGAGTTATAGGTTTAAATTAGCTGGCTAAAATTGAATTGAGGGGACCAGGTGCTCCTGGTCTTCAATATTGTTAATTATTTATACTGTTGTCAGTGAAAAATGCTAAAAAGAAACTGGAACTGAAGAAACAATAGGCTTTTTTTCACATTTTTGTTATTGGTGAAATTTCAATTGGGGGCGCTGCCCCTTTCCCCCTTGCACACGCCTATGCTCCTATTGAGGAAAACAAAAAAGGTGTTCGCAAATTTTCCACGAGGTTTCTGTCGTTTTCCAACGAAACTTCAACTGTTCAAAAAATAGTGCTGTCTTCGAGTCGAGGACAAGGCAATTTTCGAGGACTTGAGGCTTCGAGGCCAGGCCAAGAACTTGAGGCATCGAGGCCAAGGCCAAGGACTTGAGGCTTCAAGTTTTCAAACCAAGTTTTCAAACCTGTTTAATTTTGTTCGTAATCATACCGAAACATAGCGATCTCTTGAGCCGTTGAATGCAATTTAAAAATTGCATGCGTGTTGCCATTATTTTTTGGAATTTAGCGATATGCTGAAAACAGGCTAAAACTGAAATCAATGAATTACGCGAGACTGTTTATTGCTACTTCGACTTGAAAGTGAAGAACTGTAACTGTGGCATCTTAGTTTGATTTTGTTGTAAATTTTTACATCTACTTGTTTAAATTATCATTTTCTTTTTTTGGCTAAATGACTAGGCATGCAATGCATGCCTTGCATGCTTGGAGAATACGCCCCTGCTGCTAACAGTTCTTTAGTCAATATATTAGGGTGTCCCATGTTTTGACATTTCGAAATGCTGTACTTTTCATTTAAGTGAAAAATGATATGTATGAAAGTTCAAACTTTTAAAATAAAGTTTAGAGGTAGCGCAAAGTTTTGGTAGTATGGGTATTTTTAATTCCTATGCAGGAATACCACCACTATGAACAGCAGAGTATTATTGTTTCATTGTTACCTCAACACGTATAACAATAGTGCTTATTAAAATCTTCTAAAAGTTAACTTAGGAACTGCAATGACGTATTAGTTATGATATACAGTAGTTATGTGCAGTTTTCGGAGTTTGTATCATCAACCAGTTTTTTAAAAAATCAGCTTCTTTGCCTAAGATAGGTATTGGCTGGTCTTCTGTGGTATCTTATAGAAGATTTAAATTTACTTGGCCAGTTTGATCGTAACGTGGGTTTGACTACAAAATGTGCCATGGTGAAAGTTTCGGTGAATATCGTAGAAAATGAACCACTGACACAAACTCGAGTGGATATGACAAAAACAAAATGACTAAATGAGTGTGTCACCAAAAACAGTAGAAGGTTGATATGTCTGACCAACCAATAAGAAATTCTTCACAGAGCTTCCAGCGAGGTCTTTAGTGGATGCCTCTCTTCCACCCCTATCCCATTGCTTCTTATGGAGACTCAACTTCCCTTGCTGAAAATTACTTTAAAACACCCAGTACTTTCGTGCTTCGGACGTGCTCTGCGTCTTCTCCAAAAATCACTTAACCTCAGCGTCATTGGCTCAAAATCAGTGATCTATCGACCCTTCTGGTGATTATATTGCTTATCCAGAAGAAACCCTTCTATCCTTGCGCAAGCCATCAATTATATGTCTCACAATTCCTTTGGTCTCCGATCATGTTTGCAGTATCATCTTCCATATCTTACTGCAGTGGCCCTAGCTCATCCCACCTTGAATCTGCCCAGAATCGATTACTCTTCCTTCCTCCTTCAGATTCATATGCATGGGCCGATAGATCTGTTCCTTCCCTCATTAGACGGGTGGCATTGGAGTGTATGGCATGTAATCCAAATGCAATACCTTCGACTCTTTTTCTCTGTTGGATCAATTGCCTACGGTTTCACAGCTGAAAATCCCCTGCAGCACGGTACGTTTATTAGTCAAGTGTAGGTTTTAGAATTAATGTAACAATACTGTAACAGTGCATAATATTTTACTTTTTGTTTATTTAGGAAACTGTGTTACAAGAAAATAAACTAAAATACCCTTTTTGGCTTGTTTTTTTTTAGGTTATTGTTCCATGGTCATAATATGAGCTAATCAATTCTTACTTCTAACCATTTGAGTTTCTGGTACTCTAAGTTTATTTAATTTACTAAACTTTCAACTAAATGATGAAGATTCTTGCAACAGTTTGGTGAGCGATTAAAACACTGCTTCTGAGCCTATTTATTAAATACTACAATTTGTAATATTTAGACTTTAAACGTCGACTCGAGCGCAAAATATCTCTTGTCTACTAAACAGTCATGTATTTTTTACAACTATCCGAATTCTTGATTTTATTTATTTCGAAGTAAGTTATAGCCATGACACTCATCTGTAGCATTGAGCTCCCAAAAGTTTCTTTGGTCAGAAACGTTTCGGTCGCGCTCTCAAAAAATGAACACGCGCAATAAGCCGGCAATTATCGCCTAAAAACGTCGCCTTAAGACGCCATGGTCGCTGTAGAACTAAGCTTAATATAAGCTTAATATAACTCCGTTACCGTAAAATTGCGGAGATTTTCTAACTTTGTCTACTGCATAAGTTATTCAGTTTATTACTGGTTTATTTTATTGCTTCTACCATTCTACGCTGTACAAGGTTAGAGCACATATAAACAATACACGATTACGCAATCAAATTCGGTCACACTATAGCTGGTGTTTACAACAACATTACTGTACAGTATGTACTTTACCTGTTGTGTTGCAAGCGTTTTATCATGATCACATAAAAATTCAAGTAAGATTGGGCGAAAATGAAGCCAGTCTACTCTTGGGGTACCGTCGAAAGCGTTCAAGCGTATCCTTTGTGTATTCAAACGAACCTTGCGTTGGCAGAGCGACACGTTAGAAACAACGAATTTACGTTGAAAATAAAACAATACACTTGCTCGATCACGGTTTTACGCCCAGTGTTGATCCGGCCTTGAGAGAAATTCTCCTGAATGGAAGTTGATAATAGATTAGTGCGTATTAGCAACAGTTATATACGCGGGTTGGTCAACTGAAAAAGATGGCACAGCCCCACTGAGTCTGCTATGAACAAAGCAATCGCAAATGAAACTTATTAGCAAAATACAATTGCATAATATCGCATAACTGCACACTATATACAAAGTGAGGATAATTGAAGAGTTTATCCATTTAATATTAAACGAATTCAATTTCACACTTTCTAAAATTTTAAAACAGCATATAGCAAATTTCAAAAAATGCATTAGCGCTCATCAGTGGTTTTTAAGCAAATCATTGCTGAAATCTTCTACTCCTCATTATTCACTTAACGTACGAGTATTACTTACGGAATAGAAATGCTCGAAAAGTTTTATCTACTGTTTTATTGATTCTGGTTTAAATCAAATCCAAACTCAATTTCTTACTTCCAAACCTTATTCTCAATTTAACCAAACAACCAAAGCCTTAACTTAAACTCTAATAATGATTCTTAAAAAAGCAAAATGGAAAATGAGCGGATGAATATTTGTCGTTTTTGTTTTACTTTCTTATGTGTAAATTTTCCGAAAAAGTAGTCTCTCCCAAAAGAATAGCCTTTTATTGTGGTAATAGAATAATGTTAGCAGAACAGCAGCCTCATTCGCTTTCGTTTCTTTTTATTGTTTTTGTTATCAAGTTTTTGTACTTCCGGTGAAAAGCAGTCAATCTAATACACCAATAATATACAGTATGTAATGATGAAACGAATGCAACCAGCAGACTAGTGAAAAAGAAGCAGTCCGGACTAATCTAACTCTTATGATGCAATACGATAAAATGATTTTCGTTAACATCAATGCCCAAAATTCTGGAGCGAAAAAAAAAAAAAAACTACAGTGCTACTAACTTGCTACGATTAACACACATGCGCATGTATTTGCATAAAATACACGCGCTCGATTGCTAAAGCAAATCAATCACACTCACAAAAGTTTTTCTTTTTCGGAGAACGATTTCTACATGAACTGTAATTTTTCAGAAGTAGTTTTAATATATTAGACTACAGTACTTGCAATGCCATTAAAAATTTACTATCAAAGCATTTTATCCATTTTCGAAAAGCGTTCGAGCTCTTAAGTCTCTTTTTTCAAGATTTTCTTTTTTTTTCTCAGTAATGCTCCAGCCGGATCCGGCAGATCTGCTGCAGTTTTAGTCAAGAGCACTTTCATTATTTCACCTCCATTGGTTTGATTTCCTCCAGAGGTGCTGATTGTTTGGCTGGGGTAATCTCTAGTTGGTTCTTTTGGAGTAGAACTTTTACGCTTTATGTGGAATAAGGACGATCTCTTCAAGGCTATTGATTTTCGAATTCCACTATCGAGATTAACCGTTAGCTTGCTGAGATATTTCGCCTTTTCTTTTGTTAAAATTTTCTCCGCTTTCTTCAACAAACTGTACAGCAGGTCCAAGTCATCGTCCAAGCAAAGTAAGTATGTGTGCGACTCAACTTCGAGTTTTTCAGATCCCATCACTATCCTGCATAAACAGTGCGACAATTGTTGAACCTAATCGTTATGAGGAAAATGTACTACAAAATTATTCATTAATTACAGTGAGCAGGGCAGGATTTATGGTATGGCAAAATAGCACAGTGCCAGGTTAAATGGTTGAAGCTTTTTTTGTTTTGATCTTCCCTTATTTTGGCAAGAAAACGCAGTGAAGTCTCGGCGGAGACTTTTTTTATATCTTTACGTATTTGGCAGGAAAATGCAGCCAGCATCTCAAACAGAGATAGAACCGGTTTGGCATTTCTCAACTCGACCCGACCGGTAAATTCCAAAACCAATTCGGTTAACCGGCCGGTCGACCGGTTTCTAATCGGCCCGGTCGATCGTTTTTTTTACAGAAGGTTTTTCTTTACTGTTCAATGCATCTAATGAAAAATTTTCAAAAGGGGGTGGGGCCATGGGTGAGGTGTTAAAGTTAGTGACTTCGGACGGAGGTTCCAAAAAATTCTGCGGCTTTTGTTAACAAAACTCAATTTTAAGACCTTGTTAGGTTAAATTTTGGTTAAAAAGCTTGTTTTGAGCAACGAAGAACGCGCGCAAAATAAGTATAAAAAGAACAGGAGGGCACAAGCTAAATTATTAGACGTTCTTTCGAATAATATTATACGTATAAGGCCGAGAAAAAAAGTTTAAGTTTTTTAGCTATTGGTGACAGATTATTCGCAATTTTCCGAGCAGCAAACATTAAACTGTTATGACATTGGCTAGAAAATATTCGAAATATGATATGCCCCAGCAGTTTGTAGAAATGCTGCTTCTTCAAAACAATCCATGGCTAGTTAAATATCAAAAAATAAAGAGCTATGTCTTTTTTGCCCAGAGTAGATTGTGATAAATTTAAGTTGAAAAAAGCTTTTCAAAGCGGCATGATTTTAGCATGTACTGAAAAATTTGAAATCTGCGCCATTTCTACTCTAAAGCTGATTAAGATGATGCTAAAATGCCAGGAAGCGTAAGCCTCTTCCACATGCATGCTTTATTGGATTCTGATTACGCGATTATAACGCATATTTTGCACTTCTTTGCTTTGTGCCGTGACACAAAGGCGGGGGGGGGGGGGCATGGCACAATACTCCCACCCTAAAAGCCCCTGGATGTGCATGTCTCAATAATCACAGCATAGTAGTCACAGCTCGAAACCATTTAGCAAGTGTTTTCAAAAGATGTGGTTTGTTAATACCGTTTTTTTTATCTTTTTTATAATAAAATAAACAGTACGTTTTGGTTGGTGCATAGATGTCTTTTCGTTGCAAGAAAGGAGAATTTGACCGGTGTTTCAACCGACTTGACCGGCCAGTCGAAGAATCTCGTCCCGACCGGTAACCCGACCGGTAACCCGACCGGCCGGGGTCGACCCGACCGCTTTCCATCTCTGATCTCAACTACGCCAGAAGCCCCACGCAATGTAAACCGGCCCTGACAGAGAGTACTACTTAAAGTCATATACAGGCACATAAAAACTTTATAATCCACAGTCTATTAAAACACGATACTGGTTGGGAATCGATTTTCGTCTAATATTTGCATAAACTTCCCAAAAACAAGTTCAGTCGTTCATGTTTACATCTGTTCTGTGAAAAATGGAGATAAAGTAGATTATTCTGTTAAGATCTGTTTTACCACGTCTAAACCAAGCATCTTTCTGCAGTATGGTACAAAGCTTTAGATAAAAAATCATTTATAATTTTGGGAATCTGATTCTCTCCAATGAGGCAATGATGGAGCAACGCTTATACAACAGAGAAAATATTAAGAAAAAACAAGTTGAAGCTTTCGAAATTGGGTTAACTTGAATAAAGTGTTTGTCACTATTTGCAGCATTGTCCGCAATTACAATCAATTTTTACACGCCACAGGCCTAGCGAAACGGTTGAATGACATGACACAAAAGTTGATTCCAAAACAGTATTACAATATGTCTTGCATGTTTTACTATTGCCTCGCATCATTCTTTATTTTGTTTTGCTTCACTGCAATGTATTTTAAATTGCAAAAAAATTATAAATCTTGAAATCTTGCTTCTAAGATTCAAGACACAGGGTAATGTTTAATATTAAAAGCTTATTTTTAATTAAGTATCGGTTTTATAAAAATAATGCTACTTTTATATTGCTTAAATAACGATACTAGTTTTGTACAATAAAATCCGAACATTATCGCCCGTTTTTAAGTAACGTACAATTGGCAAAGTCAACAAATTGTATTTAGAATCTGCTGCAGCAATGCTTTTTAAAGAAGGAAAAGCATCCAGCCAATTGTGGTAGTTTACTGTACAATAGTTAAAATCAAAATACAATTTTTAAATTTTTTTGTCGTTTTGATTCTGCGGTTCCAACAATACTTAGCAATGCAAAAACATATCCTCCCTAAAAAGTTTTTAAATACCCTGAATCTTTTTTCTCAGCCTGAACTTCGACAGAGAAGAAAACACAAAATAATATTTGACATTCCAGTAACATCACGAGACTAACTGATTTTGGTAAACTGGAGAACAAACTTAAGGTTTCCAAAAACTTTTTAGTGGGATTATCTCTTTGTATTGTTGAAAGTCTTTGCAACCGCAGCTCCAAAATAAAAACAAAAAATTAATTCTTACTCTTCGTAAATATTCAGCAAAGATTCTTGATCATCTATTTCTTCGGCCTCTACTTCAGCATCGTTTCTCTGGTCAGCATCTTCAATAATTTCCAGCAGGTAACTCATGCGGAATGGCCATTGGTCAGTGAGTATAATCCAGTACAAAAACTCCTTTGCAAACCTTTCATTTTCTTTGGTAAAAATATAAGTTAAAAAACTTAGTCGTTAAGATATCGCGTAGTTGTAGGGTTAAACTGCATCAAAAATACTTGGCATTTCAAGGAATTGCAAAAAAGGTTACTTGAGTAGTGTAAAATGAAATAGTAGTTTTTAAAAAATTTTAAGGTTTTTTACCAGTCAAACAATATATTCTCATTATGCGGCAACTACAAGTATAATTTCCGTTATGAATTGCAAACGTGTTGTTGATTACAGGTTTCCTTCATTAGTTTATCTAACTTGCTTTGACTATTTGAAAAATTAATCTGGATTAAAACCACGAATAACCTTTAGCAACCAACGACATTTTTTCCGATACAAAACCTACATAATTTAATAGTAAACACAGTATAACACTCATATTCAGTATAGTAAACAAAATAGAGGTTATACCTGCCTTCTCTTTATCTGTAGGAGGATCTTCGCAAAACTTTTTAGGTTTGAAACCTTTTTGGCTCTGTTAAAAGAAAATTGTTAAATCTGTAAGCTATCACCTAAACTGAAAATAAAACCAACCTAAATGTTTATGTTATAAAGGTTTTCCTTTTTTTATAATTATACTGTACTTGTTAATTGTTTTTCGTAAGTAAGGTAATGCAAAAAGTCTACTTTTTCCAAAAAAGCACCATAAAACACAACTAAAATAATATTCATACAATTAACTAGGAAACCAAAAATGATCTTTCAGTCTTGGAGTTCCCCAAAATTGTAGAAAAGTATTTACAGTATTTTTACTTGGTCGGTATGTCGAAAATTTGAAGCAGATTGACAAATTGTTAAATTGTGCTAATATTTAATCAAAAATGATACACGACCATAATACTGTAAAACAGCAGTGCCCAAAGTTTTTGGGAGCAAGCAACATTAGGCTTACTCAAGCTTTGGCGGGCAACTCAATTTTCAAAAAATGCTTAAATATTTTTTGTCCCTAATACTACTGATAGGAGTTTTGTATTGTCCTACCAAATTTAACAATTCTATAACAGAAGTTACACTTCAGAAAAATTACACTTCGTTTTATGTTTACTAAAACTTAAAATTTGTTTAATTATTACTGTATATGGAAAAAGGCTTCATAATTATCGCACAACAAAATTAATCCTCTTTACAGTATAACACTGCACCATCAAATCCAGGATCGTGCTAAGGGAGGGATGTGAACCACGGATGTGAAAGTGGCAATTTTTGAATCGCTTCCGCTTCCACCCTTAGCGCTTCCGCTTCCACCACTTGAAGCCGTAATATTTGCTAAAATTTTTTTGATTTTAATTTTTGGTGGCACAAATTTTTTCCCTATAAGTCAAGATAAAACAGCATTATTACCATAATTTCAAAAACATCATATAGAACCAAATTATAAATTTTATTCAGTGGTTTGTTATTGCAAGGATATGAGCATGGGCGTAGTCAGAATTTCGGATTTGGAGTGGCCCTAAAGCAAAAAGTCCAATCAGATGGTCGTTATAATGCAGCCGCTGTGAGTTTTTCTAAACGTTTACCCAGAAAGTAATTTAAGATTAGGAGCAATTATCTGTGGTCTGAACACGGATTTCCAAGCGCTCGAAAAAATAACTTAATTCAATTGCATCGGCGCTGTTAAGTGCAAATCTTTGCTTGGTTTTAATTAGGTAGCTCTGGGGTAAAACATCTCCATTTGTAGATTTTTTTTAATAACTTGTATACGTATGCATGCGGTTTGCTCCAAAGTTTTGCAAGCAACTAGGCGCGTAGCTAAAAATTCGCATTGGAAGGGCTGATTTGGAAATCTGGAAAAGGAGCTCCCAGCTGCCAGAGGCTGGGGGTATGGAAGCAAATCCTCCAGACGCCGGAGGCACGGGAGTTTGGGGCGTGAAGCCCCTAGAGCCATAAAACTTTGTTTTTTTTTGCAAAACTACCTTATTTTAGGGCTATTTTAATGAAAAATAATGCTTCAGAAGTTGGCAGTGCAAGCATGATTATACTTGTAGCATAATTGGGCTAGGTGGGAGGCAGGGTTGGAAATCGATAATAAAAAAGTAAAAAATAATCGATATTCGATACTTCAAAAAATAGTAAAGATTAGGCGATATCGATAATGAAAAAAAAGTAAAGAATAATCGATAATGTAATCGATAACTTTTTATAGAGTCAAAAAAGAGTGTCAACATATTTTGACATTACGACTAAAAGTAAATATCTGTATGCAAGTGACATTGCACTTCATTGCATATATATTCAGTTCAATGCAACCGATACCATTGTTGGAACTGGTTCCAGCACTGCCAGTAGTTTCCTTATCAGAATTATCCCCAGAACTATTATTAATGGTCACTGCCACTCGTAAAGAAACATATGCTTCACTTTCCATAATTATAAGTTGTCACTTGTCTAGGCCAATAGGTTCAAAAATTTCTTATTTACTAGGCTATTACAGTACCAGTATGGTACTAGGTTATTTAATAGCCTAAGCTTTAATAAACGAATTGACTACCTAGAGTATAGACTACAAAACTTTGTATTAGAACATAGAGGATTTATAGAAAACATGAAAGTTAAGCGTACCAGTAGGCTACTCGGCAAACAATAGCATTTGATAATGGCTCGTAAAATACCAGTAGGTCACCGCCAAATGAATACAACTGGGATAGCCTCCACATGTGCATTCCACCTCTACCATGTTGATGTTAAGATAAGCAGTGGTTAGAGCATCTGCCTTGCAGTCATCAGTCTGCAGGCCTGGGTTCACTACTACTACTACCTCAGTAGGCTACCTGACTACTTGGTAGAGAGTCTTGCAAAAATTAAAAAAATTGGTATTCATAGCTTTCCTGCTTGACATTCCAAGCCTAGTTGTAAACTGCTAGATGCCATTGCCTTATAATTTTTGCATATTTATTCACAGAGTTGCCTCGGCCAGGAAACAGCAAAATTACCATTGGGTCTTAGAGTCGTTGCCACCTGTCTACTACACCAGTTAAGCTTCACACTATCCCTTCAAGTGCTGAGCGCCAAGTAGGAAAGATGTGAATACCATTTTTTAAAGTGTTTTGGTACGGCTCGATAAAGGAATCAAATTCAAGTCTACCGACTGTGAGACCAATGCTCTAACCACTAGGCCTAAGCCACTACGCTGCTTAAAGCAGTCCCTAGCCTACGAGCTACCACTGCACTGTGGCTGAACTATAAGACTACTGCAACTATCAATAACAATGAGAATTACTTGAGCTTTTCGCTTTTCCAATGTATGCTTAACAATATCATCTGACCTAGTCCTACTCGGCATGACGGTACATTGCAAAGAATTTAGGAACTGACACCTCACAGCACTACTTGGCTAGGCTTACTGCAACACTCAGCACTACTACCACTGACTATAAGAGCGTTATTGTGTTTGTATGACTTGGAATGGAGTCAAAAATGATTGCGATGCGAAATTTTGAACTATTGCGTACATTAATTAAAGTGAAATTATAATTACTTCTCGAGGTGCGGTCCACCAAATTTTTGTTCGGAAACTGCCACACACCGCTCAATTCCATCCGCATACCGCACTGCACCACAAAAAGTTTGTGAACTTGTTACAACGCACCGCAAAAGTCAAAATGTAATGGTTACGGTATTGCTTAACAGCAATATTGTATCTTACTGCATGCGAAATTACAAACCAAACAGGTTAGTACCTCATGGTCCACCTGATGCTAGTCAAACAATAGCTTTAGATAATGACTTGGTCTAAATTGTTGCTTAACGAAGCAAGTCCATTAACCCAGCCCTTGATGATAGGTTTTAGTTCAATTTTAAATAATAAAAAATTATCCCAATCAAGAATCAACCCATGGACAATTGGACATTATGTTTGGATTATTGAATACACAGTATCATCACTTCGACTTTAGAAGTTCCAACTGCCAAAGTTTGATGGCTGAATTTATGCAAACAGTAGCATTAAAAGCACAGTCACATCTGACATCATCACTAGGCTTACCAGAGTAAATCATGGTCATGCTTGATAAGTTACACTGAATGTGTATAAATTTGTCCTTTAAATTTAATTGTAATTTCATACCACACAACTGACAAGTATGTACATTTAAAGTTTCATATTAATTTAGCTCTAAAATTCTATAGTCTAGCGTAAACAACTTTAGCTCAAAGTTTCTTAAGCCCAAGGTAAAGAATTATTATGCAGAAGTAGTTTTAACCATTATATCTTATTTTTGTAACTGGTGTCGCATATGATAAGAGAATGCTAATAATTATAAACGAAAAAGGTGGTTTAAGGTTAAGCACTTTGTGCTTCTACACAATCACTCAATGAGCATTGACATGTTGAATTTGAACCAATATTACAAGCAATTATTACCAACTATGGCATCTATATCTATGATGAGTGGAGTTTGAATTCAACCGATTCCAAAAAGTGCTCGACAACGTAGGCCAGAGTGATTATCACAACATAACAACAGTACACGTTAAAAACTAAAATTAAAAAATTTAAAACCCTACCGTCTGTTTCACCCGTAATCGGGATTACCCGATTTACCCAATTACGAAAGAAACAGACTGCAGGGTTTTAAAATTTAATTTTTGACGTGTACTGTGCTATGTTGTATTTATATCAGTTGTTGATTTGAAATGGAAAGAAAAAGATACACTCTGCACTGACATCTAATTATGGCTCCTCTTAAAACAGTAGAAATAGAACTCTCAGGCTACTTTAAACTGTACAGTAGGCTACAGGAATAGGTTGTCGTGTGGGGTAGGGTGACTGATAGTGATACTAACTGTTCCAAACAGTCGAAAACTTTGCTGTGTTGCTGCAGTGGGCTGATTTGTCCAAAAAGCGCTCAAGCTTGATTCTTGGCTGTTTTCTATTAAATAAACGGTAATAAATAATGCGGAAAAAATGACGAGACAGTTTAACTAAAAGCTAGAAAAAAGGACGCAATAAGATTCGACAGAGCTAAACATAACGGTACCATCAATGCATATGAAACTATGGAGTTAAATAAGTTAAATAAATACCATTTTTCAAAATAATCGGATATTAATAAATGCTTATCTTACAGTGTCACAACAAATACAGAGTGGTAATTAAGTATGCAACGCCCAAGACTACTCCGCGCAATCCGACGATTTTCCGCGGAAACCGAAGTTGCCCAAAACGCTTTGCCGAAGCGCACAAACTACTCCGGGCGACCCATTCTCAATTACTAGATGTTTAAACCAATTACAGTTGCAGTAAATTAAAAAGTCAAGGTTTAAGACCATAAAAGATGACATAAACCTCACCGCCTGTCTTGCAGCACACAGATCGAACCAGAGATGGAAACCGGTCGGGTCAACCGGCACCGGTCGGGTCGACCGGCCGGTCGGATTGCCGATCGGGTCGAAATTTTTCGACCAGCCGGTCAAGCCGGTTGAAAAACCGGTCAAATTCTTCTTTTTGGCAACTAAAATTCATCTAAGCACCAACCGAAATATACTTATATTTTTTCATTAATAAAACTTTTCATAAAAAATCAGTACAGTCAAACTTCGATACTACGCCACCCTTTGGGACCGAGAGAAAGTGGCATAGTAGCGAGGGTGGCATAGTAACAAGGATTTGTAAAAACAGCCTTGTGATGTAACAATGTAATGCCACGTTGTATTGTACGATTATAATTTACACGTATTTCAGTATAATGTACAGTACAGTGCAGTAGTTTCGGGAAGGCCAGTGTGATGCAAGCATGCGATCGGCTAGACGACGAAGTGCATGAAATCGGCAGAAAGAACATGCGCCAGCTGACGATTCCTCAGAGTTTTGGGCTGAGCTACAGTAGATAACTTGAGAGAACATATTACATGCACATACTGTATACTTTTGCCGTTTCACAGCCGTTTAATTGTTTCGTTGATAGCGTTTATTGTTTCGTTAATACACTGCAATACTGTACCTCATGTGGCATAGTAGCGAGGGTAAGTGGTGGCATAGTAAATATATTTTCTATTGAATTTAGTTGGTGACGATCAAAAGTGGTATAGTAGCGAGGGTGGCAGAGTAGCGAGGTGGCATAGTATCGAAGTTTGACTGTATTAACAAACCACATCTTTAGAAAACACTTGTTGATGGTTTCAAGCTGTGACTAATATGGTGTGACCATTAAGACATGCACATCCTGGGACTTTTTAGGGTGGGAGTATTGTGCCATGCCAGCCCACTTTGGGCCACGGCACAAAGCAAAAAAGTGCAAAACATACGTTAAAATCGCCTAATCAGATTATAATAAAGCATGCATGTGGAAGAGGCTTGCGCTACCTAGCATTTTAGCAGCATTTTAATCAGCTTAAGAGTAGAAGTAGCGCAGATTTTAGATTTTTTAGTACATGCTAAAATCTTGCCGATTTGAAAATTAAGCTTTATTCAACTTAAATTTACCACACTCTACACTGGGCAAGAAAGACATAGCTCTTATTTTTTTATATCTAACTAGCCATGGCTTGTTCTGAAGTAGCAGCATTTCTACAAACTGCTGGGGCACATGATATTTTGAATGTTCTCTAGCCAATGTCATAACAGTTTAGTGTTTTCAATGAAAATAACGGACGCGTTGCGTTCATCGGGATAGTTATTCATAACCGCTTCCGTACTACCAATGAGTTTATTTATTGGTTTGACATTTCGCTTCCCAAACCATGAAGCTTCTTCAGAACAATTTTCGGCAGGGCTGCTTTTGCAGCTGCAAAAAAATAAATGAGAAAAAATTAACCGCAGAAGATAGGTAACAGTAAAAACATACGAACATCACAATACTTGTACTGTAGGAGCTATCCCGACTCTGGGGGGAATTGGCGAACCTACACCAGTGCCCGGCGAACTGCGTAGTCTGCCGACGCACTGCAGGACAAAAGCGCAACGTTTTAAATGCGCGGACAGCCCACAAACTTGAAAATATAAAACACAGATTTATTAAGGTGCGGCCTTGGTGCTCTATTACGACTACAAACACAAATTTGAAATTAATGGGCCAAATACTCGCGATTTAAATTTTGTTGCGACTTGATTCTGAAAAACAATATTCATACGATTAACAAAGTGTTCAGTCGCAACTGCTATACGTAGTTCTATAAATTGTCGCAAATAGTAGTGAAAACTACAGGTTTGCAATTTCACCATTCACGATAGATAACTTTTAACCTCAAATAATGATCAGACTATTAACAATGCTGTAAACTTATAACAAATCTTTAACTGACATCGTACTCACATGCTGCTTTGTACTTAAAAGGAGAGCTCCGAAAATATGCGTCTTCTCGCGACCACGTCAAATACAAAATGACTTGAATCGAGGAGCTACGAGCTAGACATGTGATAAACCCTATTGTTTTGACCACGCCATGCAATGAAGCTCGACGGGTACCGCAAAATTAAACTAATCCATTCCAAACATCATTAGCGGAGACCTCTCAAGAAACACAGAACAGCTATTTGGCTGTAACATGTACTAATGTACTATTATACCCAAAAACATTAAAATGATGGAGCAATAACATTATATAATACCGAAAATTATGTCACTAACAGCGTGAAAAAAAGGAATATTGAAAAATTATGTCACTAACAGCGTGAAAAAAAGGAATACTGAAAAATTATGTCACTATCAGCGTGAAAAAAATTAATAATATTCATAACAACTAGGCTGCTTCACTAACAGTTTGAGAAAGCATGAAAAGGATCTATTGCAAAACATTATGTACTGGAAAAGGTTTTTCGCTCCACCAAGATTTATATTAATTGCTCCGTTTGTATATAAATCTCTGTCAGCTAAAAACCTTTTCCAGTACATAATGTTTTGCAATAGATCCTTTTCATACTTTCTCAAACTGTTAGTAAAGCAGCCTAGTTATTATATTATTAATTTTTTTCACGCTGTTAGTGACACAATTTTCAATATTATACAATATTATTGCTGCATCATTTTAATGTTTTTGGGTATAATAGTACAATTACTGTGATGTTCATATGTTTTTACTGTTACCTATCTCCTGCTGCTATTTTTTCTCATTTATCTTTTTGTAACTGCAAAGGCAGCACTGCCGAAAAAAAGTTTAGTGTTTGCTGCTCGGCAAATTGCAAATAATCTGTCACCAATGGCTAAAAAATTGTAACTTCATTTTTTGGCCTTTCGCAAAATATCCTTAGAAAGAAGGTCCAATAATTTAGCTTGTGCCTTCCAGTGCTTTTTATGCTTATTTTTTGCACGTTTTGCGCTGATCAAAACAGGTCTTTCAAACTGAAACTTAACCAAAAAAGGTCTTAAAATTGAGTTATTTTTGCAAAAAAACGCAAAAATTTTTTGCTTATTTTTCTGAGAACCCCGTCTAAAGTCATAAATTTTTACACCTCACCCATGCCTCCCCCTCCCTTTTGAAAATTTTTTATTGAATACAGTGAATAGTGAAGAAAAATCTTCTGCAAAACACCGGTCGACCGGGCCGGTCAGAAACCGGTCGACCGGCCGGTCAACCGGCGATGATTTTGAAATTTACCGGTCGGGTCGGGTCGAGAAAATCCTGACCGGTTCCATCTCTGGATCGAACAGTTCTACTCAGTAACACAGCAGATCCAAATAATTCATCGTATACAGTAGTAACTCTAAAATACACATGATCTCATTACTCTTTGTTTCCATGCCTCGCCTGCTTCCCGTGCGACCCGCACAAACAAGCTAAGTGTCAGCGCCAGGGCCCAAAGTGCGAAGACACGTCGCCGCTCGTGAAAGCCACCCAGAAGTAGCAAAACCCGCATAGAAACAAGGCAATATCTCACCCGAAGGGCATCTCAGAAGTCTGGACTCGCTCCAGAAAACTCGCATCCCAGGAATACTGAACAGCAGCCAGACGTCTCCGTCGCCGCCCGACATCCCAGAGACACGAATTACTAAGGAGCGGCACAGACTCCTAGACTCAGACCCTTCCATAAAACTCAAATCTTAACAGTAATCTCAAATCTCAACAGTAAATCAAAAATCTCAACAGTTTGTAACAGTGACTTAATCTTAAACATTAACCCCAACAGTTAACTAAACTTGTCAAAAGAACTCCATAGCTCTGACCACGCCCAAAACTTAAATCTCGAAACTTTACAGAAAATTATAACGTTCTTACTATGCCGAATCAAAATGCATGTGATTAAAGAAACTAAATTATAACAGAAAAGACTGTGCGATTGTAGAAACAGGCGTTTTGCAATTTCTGCAAATTATACCGGCAACTAATTACGTGAACTAAAAATCTCCTTAATAACGAAAAGCGAGTAATCGAGAAAAGGCAAGCTAACAAAAAACGATTAATCGAAAGGTTACTGGTTCGAATTCATATTAAGGTGTCTTGCAGTAACACTAAGTACAATCACATAAGAAAAATTTTCCAACGATGACTCTGAAATTCCTAACTCACTGCTCAGACTACAACACTCTGGTACTGTAGAATCAAGCAGCCAATAAACTTTTTGTCATGCTCTCAGCTCAGTACCAGTACTGTAGTGGTTCAATGATAAACTTTAATGCTTAGGGCTATTGCAATGGACCTTCAGTTTTTAGAAATAGCCACTAGCCTTGGATCTGTGATATACATGCAGCAAACTCAACAAAAGCCTTGACTTTACTACATGTCAAAAAGCTAACGTAGGTATGCCTACCGAACTAGACTACTAGTCCATGAGCCAGCCGGTATTTCATTAGGCCAACCAGTATCACATACTAGGTATGATACCAGTATCAGAATACAGTTTTGGCTTAACTCAACTTACAAGTAGTAAGAACCGATACCTGCTTACAGTTTGACTATTAATAATATGACCTTATCTGTTCGTGTCTGGTGTTATGCAGTACTGGTATGCAATGGCCTAGGGTTAACCACTACAGTACCAGTACCCATCTAGCCCAGCTTACCGGTACAAGCTGGATTACGATTAAGGCTAAATATACACGGTAGGCCTGTGATTTAAAAGATAAACTAGGCTACCGGTAAACCATGGTACCTAGCACTAACACTAACAGACCTAGGCTGGCTACATTGAGAATGAATTTAACAACTGAGGTAGAGTGGCTGATTCTAACCTAATTCTAAGAAGTGGTCTCATCCTCCGCGCTGCTGCTGCACTGCACTGCAAACTACTGAAATTTTTCACGCTGCGCGGTGCTATTGGTCGAACCGCATACACTGTGCTGCTACCATCTCCAGGTACTTCTACAATAAAACCGCAGTACACGAAAAAGTGATTACCGTGTTTCTCCAAAAAAATTTTGCTTAACTTGAAAAAAATATCGATTAGCCTAATTATTATCAATTTACCAGGCAAAAAAGTAGGGAAAAGGCACACTCGATTAAGAAACTAAAAAGCAAAGAATTTTTGCGTTCGATAACCAAAAAGTAACGAATAACGATATCGATTGTCGATTTCAAGTCGGTATTTCCAACCCTGGTGGGAGGTGGCTAATGGTAAAAGAGAAGTTCTCTTGTTTACATGCTGGTAAATCACAAAACCATTGGTGGGCAAGTTAATGCAAAACGTTCCTTCGTTAACCTCTAGTCCGTTAACAAACTTCACACCTCCGTTAACGTTAATTCGTTATTTTCAGCTTTAATTAACGTAAGTTAATAAAGTCCGTTAATTCGTCAACATTTTGCGTGTAATTTACATTTCTTTAGATTCACTCGCTTCTAGAACACGTATTGATGCTGTTGAGCTGATTTTAATTAAGGAAATATTTATTGCTATGGTGGTCTTTTTGTGTTTTAGAAGTTATATTTTACCGTCTAATCTACTTTTAAGATAAAAACAAGTTCAAATGCACTAACGAAGCTGTGATCAAAAAATCTTTGGAAATTGCAAACAGGGATGATTAATAGACCTACGAGACTGCAGCTTCTTATTTGCCACAAAAAAGTGCTCTTTTCTTCGCTTTCTTCTATAAAACTTGTGCTAATACGCAGCATATGTAGTCGGCAGCGTGGCCGAATGGGTAAAGGCGTCGTTTTTACGACGACTCTGATCGAATGATCTGGGTTCAACCCGCACCCTAGTCACGTTGTTGCGTCCTTGGATAAGACGCTTTACGATGGTTATCTCTGCTGGTGGCTTCGAACAAGCAGCAAATTTAGTGGACAAGAATTCGAAGAAATCCACAGGAACATTGAACCATCGGAAACTCTTAAGCAGGTGCGGATTCCTCCAATCACGAAGTAGTCTTGGTAATGAAAAGTCTGCGGATCGTCCGACAAGTTAGCGTCTGACGCTGTGCGGTGACAGGAGGATAAATATTCGCTACAACAACAAAGTGTTACCTGTGCAAACTGGTTTGTACCGGTACGATAAATGAATGGTGCAAGATATCAACGATAAAAATTTTAACGGAAGTTAATTTAGTCCGTTAAAATCAAAAAACTTTTTAACGGATTAACGAGTTAATGAAAAAGTTAGCTTCGTTATTAACGGATTAACGATTAAAGGACTTGTGCCCACCTTTGCACAAAACCATATAGTTCAATGAAACTTGTACGGAGAAATCTATTTCGTCTGTATCTTTTAAGGTAAATAATTGAGGGAGGCTAATGGAAAATATCTGAGAGAAGTGATAGGTATTTAACTAATGCTAAATAACCCCTCTCTATTCGTAAGTTTGTAATTGTTGATGAAGCCTATGTTCAGCATTTTTATACAAGCGATCAAATTTGACTGCTTATTTTTGGCCATTTTTCAAAGTTTTTATTGATTTGTAAGTTTTATTTTTCGACTAATTCCACTTTTCACTAAATATATGTTTCATAAGACGCTTTAAATCACTTTTTAGTCCATTCCAGAGCAAAAATAGTCTCAGAAGTGATTAAAACGTAATATTTTCCTTTTTCTGCTTTTTGGTCCACAGCCAATGGGTGGCTCTCTTTTCCCTGGCTACGCTACTGCTAGCAACTTATATTTTTGCACAGCAAAAAAAAAGCATTGCAAGAATTATACGGTTCCAGTATACCATAATATTACAATAACTCTTGTCGCAAACGGTTCATACACATTCTGTTTTGATCAAGCTAAAAATTGGACGCTTTTTTTTAGCAGGTGTTGATCAAATTCTGTAGCGCGCAGCATTTCGAAGTTTTTGTCAGCTACAGTGTTGCACTCTAATCTGTTATTTTACCGAACAAAGAATGGAAGCAAAATTGGATAAGGTTTTGAGTGCTGTTCAAGCTTTAACTGACAGGTTTGATAGCTTGGAATCTAAATTAATTAATTTCGAACATAAATATGACACACTAAACGAAAAAATTCTTGAGCAAGATGAGGCAATTACAGCTTTAGAAAATCGAATTAAAAAAAAGTCGATCAACCTAATTATTTCAATGTATTAAAAAGAATAGAAGATCGTGAGAAAGAAGCTTTATTACGAGAGTCATATAGTAAAAGATTAAATCTAGTAATTCACGGTCTAAAATAAAAGAATGGCTTAAATAAAGAAACGAAGTCTGAAACCCGAGAAATTTCTGATAATTTCGTAGTTGAAGGTTTGCAGTTGGATGCGGAAAAAATTACGCTAGTCGATATCCATTGTCTTCCCCAGGACCAGTTACAAAGAATGGGAAGAGTAACTCGACCGATAATAATCAAACTGGCTAACGCGCTGAACAAACAATATATTATGAAAAACGTAAAGCACGTAAAAACCTGTAATGTATCGCTGAACCAAACTACTTTCGAACCAGGGAGAAGTTTCAGAGCAAAATCTATGACGAAAAGTAAAGTTTTTATTACTGACCATCTTCCTCAAAAATTCTACGAACAAAAAATGAATCTCATGACTACATCTAAAGAAGCTCGGGTTGCTGAAGATCGAACCCGATGTTGAATTTCTAACGGCTCA